>BPTQ01000008.1:32440602-33040602 GCA_019973895.1 Chrysanthemum seticuspe
GATCCGGGACAACCACAGGAGGTATGTCCTCTCCAAAGTAATGCTTCAACCGATGACCATTCACTTTAAAGTTTGGACCATCGGGTTGAGATAACTCAATGGTTCCATAAGGATAAACCTTAGCAATGGTAAATGGTCCAGACCAGCGGGATTTTAATTTTCCCGAGAAAATCTTCAATCTTGAATTGAAAAGAAGGACTCGATCACCGACGTTGAAAACGCGGTTTTTGATTTTTGAGTCATGAATCTTCTTTGTCTTTTGTTTGTAGATCAAAGAGTTCTCGTATGCTTGATCACGGAGTTCATTTAATTCATTCATTTGAACTTTCCGGTGATCACCAGCTGTCTGAATATCGAAATTAGCATGCTTCAAGGCCCAGTATGCCTTGTGCTCGAGCTCAACCGGTAGATGACATGCCTTTCCGTATACAAGCTTGTATGGAGTGCACCCGATGGGTGTTTTATAAGCTGTACAGAAGGCCCAAAGTGCGTCATCTAGCTTATCCGACCAAGAGGCACGGTTTTCACCAACCGTCCTCTCAAGAATTCTTTTAATCCCCCGGTTGGAAACTTTCACTTGCCCACTTGTTTGTGGGTGGTACGCAGTAGATAGACGGTGAGTTACACCATACTTTTGCATGACTCTTTCAAACTGTTCATTGCAAAAATGCGTACCACGATCACTGATTATGGCTCGTGGAGTTCCAAACCTAGCAAATAGATATTTTAAGAATTTCACTACAACTCGGGCATCGTTGGTGGGTAAAGCTTTAGCTTCAACCCATTTTGACAAGTAGTCAACGGCCACGAGTATGTATTTGTTACCGCGAGAAGAAGGAAATGGCCCCATAAAGTCAATGCCCCATATGTCAAAAATCTCACACACTTGAATGGCGTTTTGCGGCATTTCATTTCTTTGTGAGATATTCCCGTGACGTTGACAAGCGTCACAGGTTTTGACAAATTCATGGGCATACTTGTAGATTGTGGGCCAATAGAATCCGGAATCAAACACCTTCTTGGCGGTGTAGTTGGGGCTATGATGTCTCCCAGTAGGTCCAAAATGGCAAGCTTTGAGAATGTCAATAGCTTCCTGACCATATACACATCGCCGGATGACTTGATCCGCGCAAATTTTGAACAAGTAGGGGTCGTCCCAGAAATAATGTTTCACATCCTTAAAGAATTTGTTTTTCTGTTGGGACGACATCCCTTTCACCACAAAGTTACCCGCATGGTAATTTGCAAAGTCAGCAAACCATGGGGTAGAAGAGTCTCTACGAAAAGAAACCACATTGAGTGTTTCGAGAGGAAATGTTTCGTTAATTTCCTTTTTCTTGAACACATCTTGGTGAGGGTTTTCTAGACGGGATAGATGATCAGCAGCCAGGTTCTCAGCTCCTTTTTTATCACGTATAATGATATCAAATTCTTGTAGGAGGAGAACCCAACGGAGCAATCTCGGCTTTGCATCTTGTTTTGCAAAGAGATATTTGAGAGCCGAGTGATCCGTATACACCACGCATTTGGTCAAGATAAGGTATGGCCGAAACTTCTCAAACGCATACACCACAGCTAATAATTCTTTTTCTGTAGTGGTGTAATGGGTCTGAGCTTCAGTCATAGTTTTGCTTGCGTAGTGGATAGGCTGAAAATGTTTGGTTTTGCGTTGCCCCAAGACTGCACCGATAGCAAAATCACTTGCATCGCACATGAGCTCAAAGGGTAAATCCCAGTCGGGGGCAACTAGAATGGGTGCTTCCGTAAGCTTTTTCTTTAGCGTTTCAAAAGCTTCGATGCACTCAGGAGAGAAGATAAAAGGAGCATCTTTTTCAAGAAGATGGGTCATAGGCCGAGCGATTTTAGAGAAATCTTGAATGAATCTACGATAAAACTCGACATGACCTAGAAAACTCCTAATACCTTTGACGGTAGTAGGATGAGGTAATTTAGCAATGACATCAACTTTTGCTCTATCTACCTCAATCCCATTCTTGGAAATCTTATGGCCAAGGACTATGCCCTCTTTGACCATAAAGTGGCTCTTCTCCCAATTTAGACAGAGATTGGTGTCTTCACACCTTTTAAGCATTTTGTCTAAGTGGGAGAGACATGTATGAAACGAGTCCCCAATGACCGAGAAGTCATCCATAAACACCTCCATAGTTTCCCCGATCATGTCGTGGAAAATTGCTATCATACATCTTTGGAACGTGCCAGGAGCATTACATAAGCCAAAAGGCATACGTCTGTAGGCAAATGTCCCGTATGGGCAGGTGAATGTGGTATTTTCTTGATCCAGCGGATCGATGGAAATATGAAAGTAACCCGAGAATCCATCAAGGAAACAATAGTATTCGTTCCCTGCTAATCTCTCAAGCATCTGGTCCATGAAGGGTAGAGGAAAATGGTCTTTACGGGTGGCTTCGTTTAACTTGCGATAGTCAATGCACACACGCCATCCCGTAACCAATCGAGTTGGAATTAACTCGTTTTCTTCATTCGTGACAACAGTAATGCCACCCTTTTTTGGAACGCAATGAATTGGGCTAACCCAAGGACTATCAGAGATCGGGTAAATTAAACCGGCATCAAGAAGTTTGAGAACCTCTTGTTTGATAACCTCATGAATCTTAGGATTCACCCTTCTTTGATGTTGGACTGCTGGTTTGAAGTCATCCTCCATTAAGATTTTGTGAGTACAAAACTCAGGGTTGATACCCTTAATATCGGAGAGTTTCCAAGCAATTGCTTGCTTGTATGACTTCAAGACCTTTATGAGAGCAGTTGTCTCCTCCTCAGTCAAGTCTTTAGCAATTATGACGGGTAATTTATCATCACCCTCCAAGAATGCATACTCGAGATGAGGAGGTAGGTCCTTAAGTTCAACCTCGGGAAATTCATCAGTAGAAGTTTGTACTGATTTGATTTCCTCAATCGTGATTTCTTTCGGAGGGAGTGAAGGTAATGGATCTTCATTTAGCAATTGCTCAAGATAAAGAATATCCCCCTCCGAATCATACACACCATCAATTCCAGGCGGAATTGATTCATCAGTAGCAAGAAATTCATCGATCTCTTCCAGAAGGAAGTCACCTCCCTCAAACGGAGTGAGAGAGGGGGAAGAGTCGGCAATGATAGGTTGAGAAGATGTGGTGGAATCCCCACCCACAGAATTATGAAGATAACCAAGAAACTCTTGAGAGTACTCCTCTGAAGCAATATCAATTAAATCGACTCGATTAACTGATTCAGTGTCATAATTTGAGGAGTACCTCGAAGTCTGATCGAGGTTAAAGGTAACAGCTTCATTACCCACACGTAAAGTGATTTCTTGCTCAAACACATCAATAAGAGCACGGCCCGTTCTCAGGAATCCTCGTCCAACAATGAGAGGAACCCGATGATCGGCATCGAAATCAACAACAACAAAGTCAGCTGGAAAATGGAACTTTCCTACTTTCACGAATACATCCTCGGCAATGCCAAGAGGACGCGATATAGAACGATCTGCAAGCTCAAGAGTCATGCAGGTAGGAATGAGTTCCGGAAGAGAAAGTTTCTTCCACACTGAATAAGGCATCAGATTGATGCTTGAACCAAGATCGGCAAGGGCAAAGCATTCAATCATCCCAGGAAAAACACAAGGAAGAAGAAATTTCCTGGGATCTCCCAGCTTCTTGGGAAGCTTCTTTAACAAGACTGGTGAGCAATTCTCATTCAAAAGAGTCTTAGCCATTTCAAACAGCTTTTCCTTATTGCTCAACATGTGTTTGAGAGTTGATGCAAACTTGGGCATCAACATGATGGCATCCGCGAAGCTTATGTCAAAATGAAGCTCTTGGAAAATTTGAAAGAATTTTTCCATTTGATGACTGGCTTTCTCGCGGAGTTTTTGCTCATGTAAACGTGAGGGGTAAGGAATAGAAGTTTTGGATTTGGGGTTACCAACTGGAGGTTCAAAAACAACTCCAGGTTTGGTTTTCGGAACAACCTGAGGATGGACATTGCTGGTGCTTCTGTTATTAGTAGGAAGTTCCTTGTCCTTTGTCACCTCAGGTTCGCTTTCCACTACCTTCGGGAGAGAAGAAGAAGAGGTAGTAGGAATAGCTGGTCCATCATAAGAAGCACCACTTCTGGTTGTGATCGCCTTTGCATCGCCCCTCGGATTAGCGATCGTGTTGCTAGGTAAAGTACCTGAGCCCGAGGGTCGATCATTTAAAGACTTCTTAATGTCAGAAATCTGGCTGACCAACAACCGATTCATTTCCTCTTGGGATTTCATGAATTGTTTCAACAACTCATCAGATGATGGTCCAGTTGGAACAATGGCTTGAGTTTGCACAAGAAAATTCTAGCCTCTATTGTTAGGATTAGGGCCTTGATTCTGAAAATTTCCTTGATTATTGCCATGAAAATACCCTTGGTTGAAATTTCCCTGACCTGGGTTTCTATTGAAATTTCCTTAATGTTGGAAATTTTGAATTTGATTCTGAAAACCGTTGTTTTGACTGAAATTACCTTGGTTTGGAAAACCTTGGTTTGGTCTATTTTGATTTTGATTACGATTTTGATTGAAACCGGGAGGTCCAGGGTAGTGGTTAGGACGGTGGTTCGGGTCTACAGGAGCACGATATTGATTGCCTCCTTGATTAGAAATCCTGCCCACAGCATTAGCTTCAAAATGGTTACCATCGGTGGCCATACAGTTGTAATAAGCATGGGGGCCACCACAGGTAACACAGACTTCCACTTTCTTTACTTCAGCAGGAGGTGAAGTTTGTGGAAAAGAGACTTTCTTTTGGTTGGAGAGAACCAAAGCTTGGATAGCTTCCGTGAGTTTATCAATCTTAGCATCGGTGCTAGATTGACTCACGGGCGATGAAGAAGAAGGTCCAACACTGACTTGGGAAACAACTGGCTTGCTTCGTGCAGTGCGGACTTTGGACTTGTTTTCAATGATCGCTAAAGCTTCTTTGACAGTTTTGCTTAGGAAATTTCCTCCAGCGGAGGAATTGAGAGAATCTTGATCAGATTGGCTCACTCCATTGTAGAAAGTATCGAGTTGCATCAACTCGGAGAAACCGTGGTGAGGACATTTGCGAAGCAATTCCTTGAAACGATCCCACGATTCACTGAAGGATTCATCAAACTTCTGAGTGAACTTGATGATTTCATTTTTAAGACTCGTGGTTTTGGAAGGTGGATAGAATTCATTCACAAATTTCTTCACCAGATCTTCCCATGTCTCAATTGACTGAGGGGGTTGTTTTTCAAGCCAAATCCGGGCTTGCCCCTCAAGAGAAAATGGGAACAGAAGAAGCTTAACAGCATCAGTAGGGACATTCTTGTATTTGATGGTAGATGCAATCTTGTTAAACCATCGAATATGAGCATGAGGATCATCCCGCTCAAAACCGTAGAATTGATTTGAGGTTACAAGATTCAGTAACCCAGTTTTGAGTTCAAAGTTTTCAGCCACAATGGCTGGTACAACAATAGCATCTCCATACCCGTCGATGGGTGCCTGGAGAAGCTCACACATAGGGCGTTCTTCCGCCATGATAACGGAAGTAGTGTGAGCAGTCCGGATCTCAGATCCGACTGAAGGAGCAAAAAGTCTACGAACACGCCTTCTTGAAATCTTGACAAGCTCACGAAATGGGCTTACAGATCTAGAAGAGCGAGTGCGCATACATTAGAGTTAACTCTAAGGAACTCAGAGTTAAGGAGAGGAATGGAATTATGAAGACGTTTTATAAAAATGGGGTGAGAAGAATCTTTATGGGTTTTCTGGTTCCGACAAGTATATATAACAACAAAATCAATTAAAACAAGATCTAGGCAAAACAACAGTGAACTTAACCAATAATCACAAGATGAATGGCTTCTTTGAAAAAGGTATACCAATCACAAGGACACAAAGGCAAGTTTTAAATCTTTGGTTCGGGAACTTATTATGGTCGTACCCCTAGTTAGGTAGTACACTGCCTTGGTTTGCGGTGGTAATCTTTTAAGTTGTTATTATTAAAGAAAACGACAAATCTTTTTGTATTTTTACTTTTTGATACATATATAGAAACAAAAGAAAAATATTTTTGTGTTTTATACGTTTTTGGATGTTTTTGGGTTTTTGGATTTTTTATAAGAAAATATGGATATATATAGATAGATAGATAGATATGGATGATATGAACAAAGAGTGAGTATTCAAACTACTAATCTGCTAAACGATAGATAATCAACACAGCTCCCCGGCAGCGGCACCAAAAATTTGATTCGCTCCCAAACAGTCAAGTTTTATCACTCAAGCCGGCCACTTGTGAATGGCCGACCGTAACAAACTTAAAACGGTTCAGAAGCAAATGCAATGAAGATCTGGAGAGTATAGGGTTTCTGTAACACCCCCAAAAATATCGCAGCGGAAGATTGTGTCATTGGGGTGCTACTTCATAATACACTGTACAAGTTATAGAAAACGACCTCTAAATGAGACGTTTTGAAAAGTTACCATTCGATTAATGAAATCAAAGTTACAAACAATGCGGTCCCAAAGTATAATATATAAATGTTTCGAATGGTAAATACGAATGTATAAAGTCTTCAAAACATGTCGTGCGACTCTATGCTTCAAACTCTAGCTATCGCCTTAAGACCTGAGATAAACATGCTAAAAAAGTGTCAACACAAAGGTTGGTGAGTTCATAGAGTTTGTTTAAGATGTAAAGCCTTTAAAGAATGTTCACACAGCAAAGGCATTGTAAATCCACTCAGTTCCAAGTTCCGCCCATACAAAACTTGCAACCTGTGTGTTTACAACCCACTGCTAAAATATAATACATTTTATAGTCAAGCACACATACAGTCATAATAGTTCTCATTATTGCACTTAGGGGACTGCTCCGTGTATGTTGGGAGACTTATCATCGACTTATCAAGTTTACTAGTGGACTGCTCCGTACAAAGGAGACTTACCATCGACTTATCATGCTAACGAGGGGACTGCTCCGTGTATGTTGGGAGACTTACCATCGACTTATCAAGTTTACTATTGGACTGCTCCAAACAAGGGAGACTTACCATCGTCTTAAGTATAACACAATCAAGTATAACGAAATCAAGTATAACGCAATCAAGTATAATGCAATCCAGTATAACATAATCAAGTATAAGGCAATCAAGTATAATGCTTTGAGTATTTGCAAAAAGTATAAAACAAATGTTTGAGCATGTATCTCCCCCAAAGAGTTTGTAAAATAATTAAGCGAGTAAAAGTGGGGCTACGAACTCACGGTAATTAGTAAAAGTTTAGAGTACTTATGAAAGTAAATGAAAATAGTTGAGCATGTATCTCCCCCAAAAGTAATTCAAAATGTTTAAAAGTAGGGGCTATGAAACTCACGGTAATCCTTAAAAGTTTAAAGTACTTATGAAAGTAAATGAAAATAGTTTGAGCATGTATCTCCCCCAAATGTAATTCAAAACGTATAAAAGTAGGGGCTATGAAACTCACGGTAATCCTTAAAAGTTTAAAGTACTTATGAAAGTAAATGAAAATAGTTTGAGCATGTATCTCCCCCAAATGTAATTCAAAACGTATAAAAGTAGGGGCTATGAAACTCACCTTAAAAATGATATCAGAACATATAACGGAATCGATGGATAAGCCTGGAAGTCTCTACGTATAACCTAGAATATGATGTCAACTCTTAGGTTCGGTATAATGCCTAAGAAAACATGAACGAGCTTATATATGCCATTATATTGATCAAGACGTAGTATTTGTATGTTTGTTTATAGAAATGGTTTTAGTTTGTATATCTCGTACTACCGTTCGGGCCATTATAATTCAGAGGTCATGCAGTAAACGTTCGAGGAGCTAGGACACTTTAAATCGTAAATCCAGCAACTCGTCGATCCGTTTACCCAAATGAACCCCTCACATGAAGTTCCCTAGTGTTGTAGTGCTCAATACGTAAAACATGTATTTTGATTATTTGATTATATGCTAAATTAAGAGTTTATAAATACAATAAATAAACTAACAAAGTTTATAAGTATTTTAATAAGTTTGAGTTTTATAAATACTTACCTTAAAATAGAATGCATGAGTATTATGGAAAAAATAAAATATTAACGGAGCTTCGACGTAGAATTTGCAATCTTCAAAAACCCACGGCTATTAGAAGATTATAACAACGTCTTCTTGAGAACCCGAAGAAGAAATGAAGATTATAACGACTTTTTCTTAAAAATTTTCAAGAACGAAGATCAAACGCTAGTTTTCTTCAAGAACACATGAATGCTCTTACAAGATCTATAAGAAATGCCTTAGGGTTTAGGACTTTAGATGATAAGAAAGGGTGGTGCAAGAATAAATGAAGTGATTATGCTTGGTATTTATAGGCTAGTGGTTTTGGTTAACTATATATTGGGTTAAAAACTAACCATGGTTAAATTTACACATGTAAATGATCTAAAGGAAGTATGCTTAGGATTTTGATACCAAGGTGATGACTCCCCCCCTAAATTTCGTTCATGATAAGATAGGATGACTTTGGTGGATAGTTTTGGTATTATCTTGGTTACGGAGTGAGTTTTGGTTCCGTTAAATGCTAATCGAAGCCATAAAATGTAAAACCGGGTATCGTAAAAATATGAAACTTGCAGGAATGATGAAACTCATCATTATACTCCATCTAAAAATATAAAATGGGTGATAAGTGTTATTGGGTGCAAAAACGCTGCTTAAAACTGGAAATAAGGGTCAAAACGCGTAATTCGCAGTTTATCAGAAAAGAACGAAATTTCAGGGAAACGACCGTGAATTTATTTAAAGTAGACTAAAATTAGTCTAAAAGTGATATGAGATGTCAAACTTTGGTTTTCTTCGTACGCGGGATAACTTAACAGTTATTCGTGAAGTTTAAAAATTACGCGATTTAATAAAAAGGTAGAACGTACAAGGTTAATTTCTTTATAGTCAAAGGAGGAGGGAAATATGTTTGACTTTTCCAAAAATGAAAAAGTTTCTAAAAATCTTAGGAAGTACAGTGCAGGAATCGTTAAGTCTGGATGTAAGTAGAATTGTTTAAAACGTAAGTTTAGTTTCGTACTGCGCTGGGCTTATTTGGTAACATAAAAATAAATCTTAAAAATTCTCAAATTCGTCATGAGTGATAAAAAAATTAATCTAATGTGGGGAAAATTGTCAGAGGCAGTTTTCGTTATGCGCGGGATGTTTAAACGGTGGACCATCCAAAACGAAACTTTAAAACGGTGTTTTTTTAATAACTTTTGCGAAAATGATCTAACGATTGTCGAACTCTCAGGTCATTACTAAAATAGTTTATCCTACGAGAATGTGAAATAAAATTTTACGGGATGAATAGTGAAAAGTGAATAGTAATAGTGAATAGTAAAAATGAATAGTGACCCGAAAATGCGAATTGTTACAGTCTCTACCCCTTAAAAGGAACTTCGTCCCGAAGTTCTGTTGATGTTCACTACTTATAGTGTGCATAGTCTAAGGGATTACGTCAAAGCTCATGTATATGGGTTTCTTATCTACTTAGGTACGTTCTTGTGACTATCGCGACTATTGCCCGTTCTAAAGACATACTCTCTTATGGCTAGGTTTGATGTGGCAAACTTTCCCATTCTTGAGCAAAACCCTCAAAAGACTTTTAGGTAACCGATTTTTACTTAATCCCACAACTCATCAAACAAGAACTGTCATACGATTAGGCAAAATCGGTTTAAGTAACAACTTGTTTCTAGCTTGATCTTTGCAACTCATCAAACAAGTACTGTCACTCTGATCAAACTGGAAACAAGTGGTTTGAAGAAAATCTTTTGAAAATTTGGCTCGATTACGGAATTGCTTACACATATGAGACTACTACTCCCTTCATTGCATGATTCTTCCTGAATTAGACATAGGTGATCAGGCTATGCATAATTTAGGAGTAACTATGCAATGCTTGGACTAATCGACTCATATGATGTTTGGTTTTTCAGTCAGTTCATAGAAATCTCTCTTAGGTGCAAAAATTACGAAAAAGTCTAAAGTGTGCAAGGCGATAGGGAGGAAGGTAACTTATATAGTAGTTATAGTCTAGGCTCTAAATGCAACCTAGTTCTCTATAACCAATTCTCTGATACCAATCTGTAACACCCCCAAAAATATCGCAGCGGAAGATTGTGTCATTGGGGTGCTACTTCATAATACACTGTACAAGTTATAGAAAACGACCTCTAAATGAGACGTTTTGAAAAGTTACCATTCGATTAATGAAATCAAAGTTACAAACAATGCGGTCCCAAAGTATAATATATAAATGTTTCGAATGGTAAATACGAATGTATAAAGTCTTCAAAACATGTCGTGCGACTCTATGCTTCAAACTCTAGCTATCGCCTTAAGACCTGAGATAAACATGCTAAAAAAGTGTCAACACAAAGGTTGGTGAGTTCATAGAGTTTGTTTAACATGTAAAGCCTTTAAAGAATGTTCACACAACAAAGGCATTGTAAATCCACTCAGTTCCAAGTTCCGCCCATACAAAACTTGCAACCTGTGTGTTTACAACCCACTGCTAAAATATAATACATTTTATAGTCAAGCACACATACAGTCATAATAGTTCTCATTATTGCACTTAGGGGACTGCTCCGTGTATGTTGGGAGACTTATCATCGACTTATTAAGTTTACTAGTGGACTGCTCCGTACAAAGGAGACTTACCATCGACTTATCATGCTAACGAGGGGACTGCTCCGTGTATGTTGGGAGACTTACCATCGACTTATCAAGTTTACTATTGGACTGCTCCGAACAAGGGAGACTTACCATCGTCTAAAGTATAACACAATCAAGTATAACGCAATCAAGTATAACGCAATCAAGCATAATGCAATCCAGTATAACATAATCAAGTATAAGGCAATCAAGTATAATGCTTTGAGTATTTGCAAAAAGTATAAAACAAATGTTTGAGCATGTATCTCCCCCAAAGAGTTTGTAAAATAATTAAACGAGTAAAAGTGGGGCTACGAACTCACGGTAATCAGTAAAAGTTTAGAGTACTTATGAAAGTAAATGAAAATAGTTGAGCATGTATCTCCCCCAAAAGTAATTCAAAATGTTTAAAAGTAGGGGCTATGAAACTCATGGTAATCCTTAAAAGTTTAAAGTACTTATGAAAGTAAATGAAAATAGTTTGAGCATGTATCTCCCCCAAATGTAATTCAAAACGTATAAAAGTAGGGGCTATGAAACTCACGGTAATCCTTAAAAGTTTAAAGTACTTATGAAAGTAAATGAAAATAGTTTGAGCATGTATCTCCCCCAAATGTAATTCAAAACGTATAAAAGTAGGGGCTATGAAACTCACCTTAAAAATGATATCAGAACATATAACGGAATCGATGGATAAGCCTGGAAGTCTCTACGTATAACCTAGAATATGATGTCAACTCTTAGGTTCGGTATAATGCCTAAGAAAACATGAACGAGCTTATATATGCCATTATATTGATCAAGACGTAGTATTTGTATGTTTGTTTATAGAAATGGTTTTAGTTTGTATATCTCGTACTACCGTTCGGGCCATCATAATTCAGAGGTCATGCAGTAAACGTTCGAGGAGCTAGGACACTTTAAATCGTAAATCCAGCAACTCGTCGATCCGTTTACCCAAATGAACCCCTCACATGAAGTTCCCTAGTGTTGTAGTGCTCAATACGTAAAACATGTATTTTGATTATTTGATTATATGCTAAATTAAGAGTTTATAAATACAATAAATAAACTAACAAAGTTTATAAGTATTTTAATAAGTTTGAGTTTTATAAATACTTACCTTAAAATAGAATGCATGAGTATTATGGAAAAAATAAAATATTAACGGAGCTTCGACGTAGAATTTGCAATCTTCAAAAACCCACGGCTATTAGAAGATTATAACAACGTCTTCTTGAGAACCCGAAGAAGAAATGAAGATTATAACGACTTTTTCTTAAAAATTTTCAAGAACGAAGATCAAACGCTAGTTTTCTTCAAGAACACATGAATGCTCTTACAAGATCTATAAGAAATGCCTTAGGGTTTAGGACTTTAGATGATAAGAAAGGGTGGTGCAAGAATAAATGAAGTGATTATGCTTGGTATTTATAGGCTAGTGGTTTTGGTTAACTATATATTGGGTTAAAAACTAACCATGGTTAAATTTACACATGTAAATGATCTAAAGGAAGTATGCTTAGGATTTTGATACCAAGGTGATGACTCCCCCCCTAAATTTCGTTCATGATAAGATAGGATGACTTTGGTGGATAGTTTTGGTATTATCTTGGTTACGGAGTGAGTTTTGGTTCCGTTAAATGCTAATCGAAGCCATAAAATGTAAAACCGGGTATCGTAAAAATATGAAACTTGCAGGAATGATGAAACTCATCATTATACTCCATCTAAAAATATAAAATGGGTGATAAGTGTTATTGGGTGCAAAAACGCTGCTTAAAACTGGAAATAAGGGTCAAAACGCGTAATTCGCAGTTTATCAGAAAAGAACGAAATTTCAGGGAAACGACCGTGAATTTATTTAAAGTAGACTAAAATTAGTCTAAAAGTGATATGAGATGTCAAACTTTGGTTTTCTTCGTACGCGGGATAACTTAACAGTTATTCGTGAAGTTTAAAAATTACGCGATTTAATAAAAAGGTAGAACGTACAAGGTTAATTTCTTTATAGTCAAAGGAGGAGGGAAATATGTTTGACTTTTCTAAAAATGAAAAAGTTTCTAAAAATCTTAGGAAGTACAGTGCAGGAATCGTTAAGTCTGGATGTAAGTAGAATTGTTTAAAACGTAAGTTTAGTTTCGTACTGCGCTGGGCTTATTTGGTAACATAAAAATAAATCTTAAAAATTCTCAAATTCGTCATGAGTGATAAAAAAATTAATCTAATGTGGGGAAAATTGTCAGAGGCAGTTTTCGTTATGCGCGGGATGTTTAAACGGTGGACCATCCAAAACGAAACTTTAAAACGGTGTTTTTTTAATAACTTTTTCGAAAATGATCTAACGATTGTCGAACTCTCAGGTCATTACTAAAATAGTTTATCCTACGAGAACGTGAAATAAAATTTTACGGGATGAATAGTGAAAAGTGAATAGTAATAGGGAATAGTAAAAATGAATAGTGACCCGAAAATGCGAATTGTTACAGTTTCCCCGGGTCGTTATGTCCCAGCGAGCTATGCAATGGATCACCAAACGTAAAGTGATTGAGAAATTTGAACCGAAAAAGGGATTTGTGAATATTATAACTAAAGAAAAAGCAAACAAATTACAGAGGCTTAAATGCAAATTAAAGGAAAGTAAAAAGATAAAAAAATATTAAATAAACGCTATCACTATTTGCAAAATGATGTTTTTGTTTTTATGTTTTTATAAAACTTAATTAAAAACTACTTAGCGTACAATAGAAAAAGTGAAACATACACAATATTAATCCTAAAAATATGAAAATGATATTTTTACAAACCTAATGATAAAAGAAAATTTTTAGACAAAGAAAATTAATTTTATAACTATTTATCTAATTATTATTAATTAAAAACTATTTTTAACTATTAAATAATTACCTAAAATACAAGAAAATAGGAAATATAGCTAGAAAAATAAAATTAAGACTTGGAAAAATCTGAAATAACAAAATAGAATTTTCAAAACTATTTTTGTATTTTTCAGATTATTTTTGTATTTTCTAGGAATTAAAAACTATTAAAAACTAATTAAATTGCTTAAAAATACAAATTTAACTAAGAAAAATTTGAAAAAATATTTTTTTGTCTTTTTATATTTATTTTAACTTAAGAAAATTGAAAAATTATTTTTTTGAGACTTTTCTGAATTTTTTGTATTAAATGCTAATTAAAAATGCTTAAAAACTGAATTAAATCAAGAAAAATACTAAACAGTACTCGAAAAATCTGAAAAATTCAAGTTAAGCTTAAAATAATATTATTAAACTAGGAAAATTGGAAAAACAGGTGCTTGTGTGGAAGAAATTGAAACTGCTATCACAAGTGCTTATAAATAAGCACTTGAATAAGCCAACTGAAGACCAATAAGCACCAACTGTTTACAGAAGTTCTAAAATGATAAAATTACCAAAATGCAACAAGTCTAAACTGCTTTTAACCTCTGGATTGCAACTTGCAAAGATTTGGCTGATTTGAGTTTATAAGCTAAAAAACAGTTTTGGGGACCTACTTGCATCTTAAAAATAAGACACCTAATAAGCTAGAAAATGGAAAACCAAAGTAGGGACTTATACTAGACCTGGCTGGGACCTTGTAAACCAAACTTGAGCCAAAGATGAGCTCTGATGAGCAAGTTGCAAGGGCTGCAACTTACCTGTGCACACTCAGTCAATACTGAGCTTGTGCACAGGGGAGATGAGACCCAATCCACAAGCTCATTTGAAGCTTTTAAAAAATTTGCAAAATTATACAAAAATGGTAATAATGAAATAGACCAAGAGAAGTTTTTAAAACAACAATTTTCACTTAAATTGGCTTATAAATGAAGCCAAGAAAATTCACCCCAGTTGGGTGAAAACAAGGTTTTTCAGTTTTGACTTTATGAAGACAGTTATGAAACTTTGACTTATATGAACTTTGATTCAAATGTAAGGACTGGTCTAGGTGTTATATGATGAAATGACACTAAAGCTAGCTATGTCTATGGATTTTGAACACAAAACAAGTGATTGGTTTCATAAAAATCCAACAGTTAATCTGTTGAGACAGTTGAAGTAGAATTTTGACTTTGACAGTTGCAGGTGCAGTTTTTAAGACTTGAATGAGTTTAAATGAGCTAACAAAGCATAACACAAAAAATATCAACTATTGAACCAACCTCCAATGCAGATATGACAGCAATTCCAAACACACCTTAATTAACTGTTTTGAACTCAAAACTGAGATAGACACTTAACTGGCTACTATGAATGATCAAACTAAGTTAAATTAACCTAAGTACAACTAATTAAATAGGTTTGAACTAGTTATAACCACAAAGACAGTTTATGCAATGAAACCTTAAAAATCACTTACAAAGGGTCCTTAGCCACTATGGCTTGAAACAACACCCAATGAACCTCTAACCTAATTTATCCAACCCAACTAACTATAACTCAACCCAATTCCAGCTCTGCATCACCCATTTTCATTTCATACCCATTTGTGCTCCCAGTTGACTTTTGTTGACCAATATCCAAAATTGATTGAAACTTAAACTTAAGCTTATAAAAAGCTATGAGAAGCTCATATAAGCTTATTGGAGCTGAGAAGCAAGCTATTTAAAGCTTTTGTATGAGAATTTGAAATGGAAAATTTCAACAGTAAGCTTAAAACTTGAATTCTTAATGCAAACTTGAATTTATAATTGGAAATGGTTTATAATGATACAATAAGCTTAGTTTGATACAAAGGAACAAGAAATTACAGATTTTCCACTTAACTAAAACTTTTAATATAAAAACGACATTAATGAAAACTAAAAAACTACAAGACTCCTCTCTCTTGCTCCTCTCTGCTTCTTTTATAAACCAAACTTCTTTTCTCTCTCTTCTGAATAGTTCCCAGCAAATTCCTTGGCCATTGGATGGCTAGACTTCATCTTGGCCATTCATTGGATTTTGGCGCCAAAATTAGATTTTAACAGTTGGGGTTGAGTGAGGGGGGGGGGAGGAGCATTAATTGCTTCTTGGAAGTTAGTTGAAGGTGGGGGGACATGGATGAGTGGAGGTGAGGAGGGGGGATGGGTGGAAGAGTGTTGCAGGCTAAGCAGTTGAAGATGAAGACTTTGGCGCCAAGGGGGTGTTGACCATTTGGGTTGACTGGGCAGTATTATGAAAGGGGGGTCAAAAGTGGCAGGGGGTCACTTGGTTTGACAAGTCCATAAAGGTATTAAATGTTTTAATAAACAAGGACTAAATGTGCAATTTCTGAAATTCAAGGGACCAAAACTGCCAATTTGCAAAGTTGCTCCAAGGGACTAAAAGTGACAAGTTTTAATAATATAAGGACTAAACTTGACATTTTCAAAATTCCAGGGACTAATTTTGCCAATTTTTAACTTGGAGGACCAAACTTGTAATTTCTCAAAACTTTTGATATTTTTCACCAAAGGACTAATTTTGACAACTTATGATTTTAAAAGGACCTTTGGTGATTTTTCTTTAGAAATTATGTGCTCAGGGACTATTTCTGACAACTTTTGAAACTTGGAGGACTGAAACTGCCAATTATGCAAACTTAGCTCATTTTTCATCTGATTTTGAACATTTTGCATCTGAAACATATAAAATGCAATTTTGGAATATTTTCAGTATTTTGATGCATTTCTGAGCATTTTTAAACGTTTTGCAGTTCAGATTTGACCAAAAATGATGAGTATTTACACACTCATCATGGGCCTTCTACATAAGCCTAAGGCTAATTACTAACATAAAGGCCATATTAAGCTAACTATTACATGTGAATCACTAACACTTGAATTAGGTTTAGGAGTGATTCCAACAATCTCTCCCTAAGTGTTGGTGATGAATGAATGCTGATGGTGAGGGTGCTGATGTAATAGTAGCTTTGACGTCTTCTGACATTCTTCTTTCTTGTGAGAAGAATTGCCTTGATTCGAACAATCTCCCCAGTGTAGAGAAATTGTTTCTTTTGAAGTATTCTGCTTTGACGTCATCTTTGTTCTTTGATCTTTGTTCTTTGTGATGGTAGTGATAGAGTGTTGTTGTTGACTGCATCAGGTCAGCTTCGTTGCTCTAGTGTCTCCACGTCTTTCTTCAACATGCTCACACACTCTTTGATGTTGGATTTCAGTACTGATGATGTTCTCTTAGTCTTTAAACTTTGTAGATTCTTTGACTTAGACGAAGAATCATTCTGACTTTTTGTCACCTTTTGAGTGAACTTCCATTAGTGATGTTGTTGGTATGAGCATGTGAAGAATCTGCATGATCAGTCCGCTCCAGAGCTTCCATAAGAAGTAAACATAAGAAAGGGTAGTAATAAGCAGATTCCGGCACTTACAAGTTTAAACTTCGAGAGTGTTAACAACATAGTGTGAAAACACAACTCTAATTCTCACAATGGCCGTTCCTGAACTGGAGTCCCATAAGAAAGATAACACGATGTACCGAAGTACATCTACGATTCAGATGAGTCGCTGAGGTACACCAAAGCATCACCCCACGACTGTAGACCATTTGAGACACACTAAGCGTAATCCATGGGGAGTTACCGAAGTGACCTGCTGTCAGGGCTGTTTGATGTTGACCCTGGCAGGAGTTTCCATTCAATCACTGAGGATCACAATTATGAACCTCTCATAAATGTTCTCGACAGATTGCTAAGATCTGTGTAGGACTCGATAATGTACCACTGTTGTTCTTATTGTTGAACAACAAGTGATGAAATGTCAAGTGTACCTAAGAGATCTTTTCATGAATCTCGTGGCTCTAGACTCAATAGTGCATTTTGGTTTTCCTGAGTGGAGACTAGGGAGAGGGTCTCCTTCTTCAATACCAGCAATCTCTAAGAGAAAGCCGATAGTTTACGTAGGGTTCCCTGTGAGAATGAAACAAGCTTCTGTTGAGAGAAACTTGAGTGGTTAAGAAGGTTTAGTGCATGTGTCACTGGGTCCATGACGACTTTTAATCTTCAATACCGGTGTCATCTAGTGACAACCAGTAGCATATGAATTGAACCCGGTGTCTGCCCTAAGTTGAATAATTTGGAGGGCTATTTCTTTTCACCCTTTTCTTTGCATTTCTTTTTAATTCTTCAACTCCTTCTTTCTCCAATTCTCATTTTCTCCCTTTTTATAATCATACCTAAGGACTTCTAATTCTAACTATTGGTAGTGTCCTTGGGTAGATCCCTCCAGCTCTGGCGGATCATAGGACGGTTATTCCTAACCTTAATCACCTTATAACTCCATTGCCATAAAACCATTTTTCATGAAAATCTCTCGAAGTGTTTGTGAATGAAAAACATGTTTGAACACTTCAAGAGTTTTATATTTTCAAAAATACTCCCCCTCCACATGTGCTTAAGAGTTTTGACAGAAATCTACACAGTGAGGAAAGAGCGCGCACTTTTTGAATTGATCAACTCAAGATAGACAATCCCTTGCGAGACACGATTACGTTGCATAGTTAAAGAGATACATTGTCAGCTTTTAGGTGACAACTGGCTCTTATAACTACCTTGAAGATGTGGACAACCCCAAAAGGTTGTCAAACCGGTCAAAGTTCATGTCTATCAGGAGCTTCTCGAATGGGTACAATTTACTTAGATGAGTCTTGGAAGACAAATCTTTTCAATGTATGACTGTTCAGATCCCATCAATTCGTGGGTTGAAGTCTTTTCGCACGAGGATTCGATAGCAAAACACAACATATTTCTTATCACATAATTTTCTCCCCCTAAAAAATGGCATATAAATGTTATTTTTGAAGAAATGTTGAGAATAAATATGACCATTTTGAGTTTTGTGGGAAGATTACACAAAGAACAGTTTGTAAACAAAGTTTTTAAATCAAATACTCCCCCTCAACAAGTGATATAAACGGTTGAGGTTTTGAAAATCATAAGGGGAAGTACTTGTTCTTTTGAGTAAAACCTTTGAAAAATGAAAGGTTTGATAAGTTTTACTCAAAAGTAAGAAGCTTTCGCTCCTTTTATAAGGATTGTGGCACTGAAGCGTACCACAGGGTCCTTTATTTACAAGAACAGGTTGTACACTGTTATGTGTGCACAAGCCATAGTCATATATAATCACACATCCAAATAAATATGAAATTGAAACAGATTAAGGGGTACCAGGAATTTCAGGTAGGTCAGCAAGAATTCCAGGAATGCGAACTGGTCGTTGATAGCCTGTGAGATTAATGTGTTGACGACCACTGATGAAACTCTCCAAAGTTCTGAACTGGTCCCTTCGAAACAACCTTTCATCAATCATCTTGATGATTCTCTTTACATCCCGTCTTTCCTTGGAAGTCCATCTGGTTGGTGACCCAATGCCTTGTTGAATCGCCTTTAACCGGTATTGTAGGATCTTTATATTATTGTGTTTGAAGATTCGGGTGGTCTTGGATGATCAAAATACATGGTAGCCATTAGAGAGAGAAAGTAGAGAGATGGGTGTTTTTCTTGCTAGAGACTTGGTATACAAAAGTATGGAATATTAGATTGAAAGCACCACCCCTTCCATGGATGGAAGGGGTATTTATAGTTACAATGAAACAGTCCTCCTATAGGACTGTGGATCAGGGATACAGTGGGTAAAGACCCGTCCTTCCTCCACGGTGTTGCTCTAAACTAAACTACGCTACAAACTAACTAATAAGCTACTAAATAATGTAAATAACGACAAGTCTACGAGCTAACTTATGCTAGATAATATTTGGGGTGAGCGAAACTTCACTATGGAATTTTCTAATTCCTAACAATCTCCCCCTAAGGGAGGTCACCCCATGATTTACATTTGGAATCCTAGCATTCTTTCTTTGTCTTTGTTCTTAAGCTCGTAGACTTGAATTCTTCAATTCTGCAATCTTTGTGCTTAAGCAGTGACACTTCATAGTCCGCATATTTTGTACTTTTAGTGGAGGCCTTTAACTGATCCACATCTTTGATGATCTTCGAGCTTTCTTTGAGATCATCAGCCACAGTAAATCTCTGGATCACCCTTAGTTGTGTTGCCATCATGTGAAGTTGTGACTTTCGGACCGACATGCTTACACTTTTGAATCATGACATCTTTCCATTAGAGTAGCGGAAGCCTTACTGGTTCATGATATTTGCAGCAGCGTAGCAGAAGCATAGTATAAAAATATCAGAACCAGGTTATGTAGATATGCACCAATCATGATTTCTTCAATTAGGTGTGGATGCTGTGAGCATGCGGCTTTGGATTGACTCCTCAATTCTGATCAGCTGCAACCATCCAAAGGTACCTGCAAACAACAGTTAGCAATAAAACACACGAAAGTGTCTTTGATCACTTTCGTTGAATTGAGGTACACGGCCCATGGTTCCCCATTGATCAGTACAAGTACTGCCTGTGATCAGGTAGGATTCCGAAGAATCTCCTTGACAGGGTTTCGCAGCTGTTCTAGTTGTTTTCAAACCTGAACGTCTCAAAGAAGACAACACGGAGTGAGTGAACCAGCGAATTGAGATCCACTGATTGATGAAAAAATGATTTGAAAAACAATCGCGTATTGCTTGAAGAAAGAGGTTTGCAATACAACGAAGGTTTTATGAGAAAGATCAATTTTCAAACAAAATACTTTTTGTATTAGAGAATGAGTACACATTCGACGTGCTAGTGAAAAGAAGAGATTTGCACATCGAACGGTTTTTCAAAAAGTATTTTTCAATCAGAGATACTTTTTGAATTTTGAAAACATAAGTACACATTCGACGTGCTAGAGAAAAGAAGATTTGCACATCGAACAGTTTTTCCAAAAGTATTCGTCAATACCATTCTTGGACCAAGGTTGATTCAAGATTGAATCTCCCCATCGTTTCTATCCAGTTGTCACAAGTTTGATCTTACGAGAAGATCTCACATGTCACCCACCAAGAGCTTGTTAGATGTTGGCTCTAGAAGGATTTCCATCTTCATTGTGAATATTGTTACATATCACTTGGATGTTCTGGCAATACCACAAGGATAATGCGTAGGACTCTTAATATATTCTTACTTTCCACATTGTGTGAAACAGCAAGTCTTCAAGAATAGTGTCCTAATGAGATATTGTGGATGATCCCGTGGCTCTAGACTCAATATGTGCATATTTGGTTCCTGTGCCGGAGACTAGGGAGAGGGTCTCCTTCTTCAATATCAGCAATCTCTAAGAGAAAGTCGATAGATTATGTAGGTTCCCCGTGAGAATGAAACAAGCCCTTTTAAGAGGAACTTGAGTGGTTTGGGAAGTTGTAGTGTAGTGCGTCACTGGGTCCATGACGTCTTGTCTTTAATACCAATGTTACCATCAGTAGCATATGAATTGTACCCGGTTTCTGCCCTATGGTTGAAGAAATGGAGGGCTATTTCTTTTCACCCTTTTCTCATTCAATTCTTTTTCATTCTTCAACCCCTTCAGTGCTTACCGAGACTTCATAGCAAGAACCTTGTTGGGTTTATTCCAGTACTTGCTCTGTCTCAGTCCGCACTCTTCCCATATCTCACTTTTCTCCTTTTATCATCATGCCTAAGGACTTCTACACTAACTAGTGGATTGTCCCTGGGTAGATCCCTCCGGTTCTGGCGGATCATGGGAACAAATACCTAACCTTATCATCCTTATATCACCATACATAAAGTAAAGTTGGTCGGTCTATTTGGTATTGTTCATTTGCCATTGGAATCAATTGAAAACCATTTGAAAATCAATCCAGATACTTGTGATATATTATCAAAGCATTTTGTACCTGAATTGTTTTTGATATTTTTAGAACGAGTGCTCCCCCTCAACATGTGCATCAAATATTTGAAATAGTTTTGCACACGGAGGCAAGAGGAAGAATTAACTTCTTTGATTACCATTTTCTAAAAGATATCAACCTCACTTCCCTGATCAAATCAAGTAGATAAAGTATTTTGGGGAAGGTTGAGGTTTTCATAATTTTGCTCCCCCTCAATATGTGCCTCAAGATTCGAAAGCGTTTAGCACATATGAGCGAGCAGGGTGCACAATTAAATCAAAACGATCACCTTTTTATCAAATTTCATTATTAAATCACAAATTCTCCCCCGATTAAAAATATCAAACCCTTTGAGATTTTGGATCCCAAGTGATTTAATTAGGTTTAGAAAACATGGGAGAAAATGTGGCCTTGTTTAAATACTCATCTGGTTTTTGGATAAATCCTCCTCCTCAACATGTGCATTGTGTATTTGAAATCGTTTGGCACATGGAGGCAAGAGTGCCTTTGAAGGACTAAAACCAATTCCATTAAAACAGATTTGAGATTTAAATCATGATCTCTCCCGCGATCAAAAATTTCAAACCATTTGAGATTTGTAATCCCAAAAGATTTAAATTATTTAGAAAATTTTAGGGGAAAGACGTGGCAAGATTTAATTTTGAAAGATGACAGATAGGAACAGATTTAGAAATTAAAGATTGTTAGTGTCAGGTATGATTGTTTTAAGAGATCTTTTAGGTAAAATAAAACAATTTCACAATCAAACAAGAACAGAAAAAATTTCATTTTGAAAGATCTTGATTCTAAAGAAAATCATACCATGACATAACATTAAATCTTTAGATCACCACTTTAATTTCGTACAAACGGACTCTTTGTGAAGAAATATCGTTTGAAAATATTTTATTTTAAATCACTCTCCCCCTCAATCCATGACAGAAGTCAATAATTGAGTGACTTAGGTTTTGATAACAAGAAGTCCGGTGATTTTCAAAAAATTAGTCCAATATATTTTCAAAACATTATTTTCCATTTTCAAAACAATTTAATCAAATTATACAAAATTGTTTAAAAATGGTATCCTGCACAAAGATACGTTAGGTGGTTGAGAAGCTTCTGTTGTTGTTGCTGTAGGGTTTGGAAGAAAAACCGTCTGCTGATGCAGTGAGACTTCTTCTTACGTTGCATTTTGAATGCCAACTGAGGTCAAATTAAGCTCTGTTTCTTCAATCACTTAGAAGAAAACCATCTGCTGATGCAGTGAGACCTCTTACGTTGCATTTATGCCAACTCTCCATAGAAGTCCAATTAAGCTCTGTTTCTTCATTTGTCAACCCAAGATATAGTTACCCTTTTCTTTCGGCATCCAATCATATTAATCTGTGGGATCCGGATCGGGAACATTCTTATAACCAATATACCTGCATACGTTAGTGAACACACATACAGATATATGGTGGTCGACATCACCCAAAAAGTAATCGACTAATAAAAGTCTATGCAACATATCAATCAGATCATTTAAATGTATGGGAAAAATGTGTTCGTCAAACTCTAATCATCTAAACCTAGCAATCATATCCTAGGCACCTAGTCCTTCAACGTAGGTTAACAACATTTTTAATTAAGCATATTAGGATAATTAAGAAAGCCCGTTAGATTATATAAATTTGAAAACATTCTCCCCCTCAATCAATGACTTATTTTACTGAAAAGGTTAAAAGCGCTGAAGTCATTGATTGAGTTTTCAATTTTATAAAAACACTGAATCTGATTGTTTTTAAAGCAACTCATTTACCACCACTTTTTGAAAACAACAAATATTTTTCTGAAGAATTTTAGACGGAAAAACATTTGTGTAGGAACAGCAGTCCTTCGACATACTTTCCTCATTTTGAATTAGGATAAGTGCACGAAATATTTGAAAAATTGCTTAGCGCAACACTTTCCTTCCTTTAAAGAGCGGGTTGCCATCTGAAATAATAGCAAGCCATGATTAAGCGCGGGTCACAGTCTGAAATAACTGCAAGCCATCATTTGAAGCCCGGGTTACAGTCTGAAATAACTGTAAGCCGTAAATTTTGACATGTTTAGAAAGAAATATTTACACCTCCTGCTCGAACTTCATCTATGGTCACGTGCCATTATTGAATGACATTTCTAAGACCGCAGATGTTATCGATACCAGAAGACATGTCTAGAGAAAATATATTTTTGGTATTTTTGAAATTTTTTGATTTTTATGGGTTTTTGAAAGTTTTATAATTTTATGTTTTCTTTTTGTTGGTTTTATATTTTTGTATTTGGTTTTTGATAAATATATACAAAGATAGAGTAGATGATATAGTGTAAGAGGATGATGATACGAGTACCGAGATAAGGATATCAAGCAGCACGTCGTAGAAGATGGAATACGTCATCTCTTAAACTTCCACCACCAAAGAATCCGAGGCTCCAGAATAGAATGTAGAACATGAGCCTTTGAGAAAAACGAGACTTTGGCAGCTTCCCCCCAAACCGAAAATCCTTATGTTGAGCAGATTCGAAGCTCTATTTCAAGCTTGCTTTAGCCAGGTGCACAAGGTAGCACACCATTATTATAAATCCCGCTGCTCCATTTAAGAACGATAATCGAGGATCTCCATTCGGGGTTATATCATCCAAAAGAAGAACAGCAACGTTTCATCCCACACTTAAATAATCTTCTCAAATTCCTTTTCCACTAAAGTCTGAAGCAATCCATTCCAAAAAGGTGTCTAGAGAACAATTCCCCCAAGTAGTTGAATTGATGCAGTCAGCCTCTTTGTATAATGCTCAAGAACTCTCCCAAATACACATCATGAGGGGAATGAAAACACCTCCCCATGTTCACATTTTTCTTCCCTGATGATCGTGTATGAAGCTCAAGAAGTACACCAATATCCAAGAGCTCTCCCGAATACACATCATGAGGGGAATGAAAACACCTTCCCATGTTCACATTTTTCTTCCCTGATGATCGTGTATGAAGCTCAAGTATCCGAATTATACCAATACACAAGGAATGAATAACTGAAAATATTGAAGAAGCTGGCCAAGTCACTGATTATCTCTGCGGATGACAATCTCTGCAGATGTCAACTCCAGAATAAGTGATTATATCCCTGAATCACTGATTAAGCACTCAAGTGAGACTGTAGACTCGACCTTCTTCAAGATTGTCCAGTTGGGGATTAGATAGTTAACATCTTCGACTCACCAAAACACAAGAACATCACCAAAAAGCATCCTAATTAACTTACATCTTGCAAATCCCCTTAATTAAGATCCCTCCCAATCAAACAAGAACAGAAAGATGTTCATCAAGGAAATCAGCAATCAGCCCGCAGCGAACACACGAAATGGTAACACCAAGCAAACAATCACATCAAACAAGAACAGAAGGTTGTTCGGAATCATCATGTTGATGTGCACGTGAAGCATTAACCAGAAGCACTTTGTCAATAAACTCATATCAGCTTGTGAAGATGTCAACTAACGGCTCTTAGAAGAAACGCCATGTAAAGATGACCCGATAAGAAGAAGCTCGGTTCTTACATGAGTTTGGAGCCGTTTGACCATTTATTCTCAGATATCGATCAACCATGCAGAATTATCATACTTCTTCTCCCCCTCAAGAATTACATACGGAAATGCCATTCTTGATTAAGCAAGTAAATATCTTAAACAATGACTGCTACATGTTAGAAGACTAAAGACGAGTTGCATTTAACGATCTAAAGACTTCTTCTTAATATGGGCTGTTATCAAACAGATTTTCGGTTTAGGGGAGAGCACTAATTGGGAGAGAGTGAAAAGTCAGATTTAATCCCCAATTAGACTTGCTCACATTCTGTAGCAAGTTGATTCTCACAGATACATATTAGCTATTGATATTCTTCTTAAATAATTTCTAGTACACGGGCTTACAATGAGTTGCTGATTCTGAAGTATCAAAACCATCAAGGGGGAAGGAGACACATACCTAAACGCGAGTAAACTTTATGAACTTAATACTTCTAAGTAATTGAAGATATCCCGGGAAGACAAATGTTATTACCGTAGAGAAACTCAAGGTTTGACTCATGGCGAGTAAACTTGATGAACTTAACTCTTCTAAGTGATTGAAGATATCCCGGAAAAACAAATGTCATGACCGCAGAGAAACTCCAGGTTTTACTCATCAAGCCGTTTAGTGTTCTTATTCCAACTATGTGGGGGAAGTGATGGAAGAGTTAGTTTCTGAATATGAAAGAGGTACACAAGTGTGTGATGATTTTGATGTTATCACAATCATCAGGGGAGAGATATTGTGTACATTGGGGACGCTTAGCTGTTTCACTTGAGTGCTTAATCAGTGATTCAGAGATATAATCACTTATTCCGGAGTTGAAATCCGCAGAGATAGTCCTCCGCAGAGATAATCAGTGATTCGGCCTGCTTCTTCAATGTTATCGGTTATTCTCTCTTTGGGCATTCGGGTACTTCGGGTTCTTGAGCTTCATACACTTTCTTCAGGGGGAGAGAAAAGTATACATCGGGGTTATTCTTTGGCTATTGGACTTAATCTGCTACTTCGATGGTATAAGTTTCTTTGTCTTCGGGTATGTGTATTCGGGTTCGTGAGCTCTAGTCTAAGAGACTGACTGCATCAATTCAACTACGTGGGGGAAGTGGTCTCTTGATACCTTTTGGAATGGATTGCTTTAGACGTCAGTAGAAAAGAAATTTGAGAAGATTGTTTTATGTGTGGGATGATACGGTGTTGTTCTTCTTGTTGATGATATAACCTCGAACTAAGAATCACGGTGATTATTCTTGAAAGGAGCAGCGGGATTTATGATAATGGTGTGCTTCTCTGTGCACCTGGCTAAGGCAAGCTTGAAATAGAGCTTCGAATCTGCTCAGCTAAAGGATTTTCGGTTTGGGGGGAAGCTGCCAAAGTCTCACTTTCAGTTGGTTCAATTTTTTTCTTCGATTCAAGAGCCCTGGAAGCTTTGGTGGTGAATGTTTAAGAGTTGATGACTTCTATCTTCTACAACATGCTGCTCGATATCCTTATCTCGGTACTCGTATCATCATCTTCTTTTACTATATCATCTTCTCTATCTTTGTATATATTTATCAGAAAAACAAAATACAAAAATATAAAACCAAGAAAAAGAAAATAGAAAAATATAAAACCATCGAAAATCCATAAAAATCAGAAAATTTGAAAAATACCAAAAATATGTTCTTCAAGGCATGTCTTCTGGTATCGATAACATCTACGGTCTTAGAAATGTCATTCAATAATGGCACGGGACCATAGATGAAGTTCGAGCAGGAGGTGTACATATTCTTTTCTAAACATGTCACAAATCAAATGGCTTGCAGTTACTTTAGACTGTGACCCATGCTTAAACTATGGCTTACAGTTATTTCAGACTGTAACCCGCGCTTCAAAAATGGCTTGCTATTATTTCAGATAGCAACCCGTTCTTTTAAAGGAAGGAAAGTGCTGCGCTAAACCTATTTTCAAAATATTTCGTGCACTTTTCCTAAACACCAAAACAAGGAAAGTGTGTCGAAGGACTGATGTTCCTACACAAATGTTTTTCCGTCTAAAATTCTTCAGAAAAATATTTGCTGTTTTCAAAAAAATGGTGGAAAATGAGTTGCTTAAAAACAATCAGATTCAGAGTTTTTATAAAGTTTGGAAACTCAATCAATGACTTCAGCACTTTTAAAATCTTTTATAAAATGAGTTATTGGTTGAGGGGGAGAATGTTTTCAAATCTATATCTTCTAACGAGCTTTCTTAATTATCCTAATATGCTTAATTAAAAATGATGTTAACCTATGTTGAAAGACTAGGTGCCTAGGATATGATTGCTAGGGTTAGATGATTAAAGTTTGATGAACACATTATTTCCATACATTTATATGATCTGATTGATATGTTGCATTGACTTTTATTAGTTGATTGTTGTTTGGGTGATGTCAAACACCATATATTTGTATGTGTGTTCACTAACATATGCAGGTATATTGGTATAAAAGAATGCTCCCGATCCGGATCCCACAATTGAAGATGATTGGATGCCGAAAGGAAAGGGTAACTATATCTTGGGTTGACAAATGAAGAAACTGAGCATAATTGGACGTCTATGGAGAGTTGGCATAAATGCAACGTAAGAGGTCTCACTGCATCAGCAGATGGTTTTCTTCTAAGTGATTGAAGAAACGAAGCTTAATTTGACCTCAGTTGGCATTCAAAATGCAACGTAAGAAGAAGTCTCACTGCATCAGCAGATGGTTTTTCTTCCAAACCCTACAGCAACAAAAAACGGAAGCTTCTCATCCACTTAACGTATCTTTGTGCAGGGATAATAGTGATGATACCATTTTTCTAAAAAATTTGAATAAATTGTTTTGAAAATGGAAAATATTGTTTTGAAAATATATTGGACTAAATTTTGAAAATCACCGGACTTCTTTTTATCAAAACCTAAGTCACTAAATTATCGACTTCGGTCATCGATTGAGGGGGAGAGTGATATAAAATAAAATATTTTCAAACAATATTTCATCAGAAGTCCGCTTGTACGAAATTATGTGCTGATCTAAAGATTTAATGTTATGTCATGGTATGATTTTCTTTAAAACTCAAAGATCTGTCAAAATGAAATTTTTTGTGTTCTTGTTTGATTGTGAAATTGTTTTATTTTACTAAAAGATCTCTTAAAACAATCATACCTGATACTAACAATCTTTAATGTCTTAAAATGGTCCTTATCTGTCATTTTTCAAAATCAAATCTTGCCACATCTTTCCCCAAAATTTTCTAAATTATTTAAATCTTTTGGGATCACTAATCTCAAATGGTTTGAAATCTTTGATCGGGTGAGAGATCGTGATTTAAATCTCAAATCTGTTTTAATGGAATTGGTTTTAGTCCTTCAAAGACACTCCTGCCTCCATGTGCCAAACGATTTCAATATACATAATGCACATGTTGAGGGGGAGCATTTATCCAAAAAACTAGATGAGTTTTTTTAATCAGGCACATTTTCTCCCATGTTTTATAAACCTTATTAAATCACTTGGGATCCAAAATCTCAAAGGGTTTGATATTTTTGATCGGGGGAGAATTTGTGATTTAATAATGAAATTTGAAAAAAGTTGATCGTTTTGATTCAGTTGTGCAGGCTGCTCTATCATATTTGCTAAACGCTTTCGAATCTCGAAGCATATATTGAGGGGGAGCATTTTAAAAAGAAAAGAAACTATCGAGGTGCAAATGCTTTTATGTTTTAACATAAAGTACCTTGATTGAGTTTTAAATGGTTTCTTAATGGCTTGTGTGATCGTGGATGTGCTTCAAAAGAACTCTTGCCTCTATGTGATAAAATGATTTCAAATATCCTATGCACATATTGAGGGGGAGAATTTTACCAAAGAAATTCAAATGGCTTTTTCTAAGGAAATTGTGATCAAGAAATTATTTCAAAGAAATTATTTCAAAGAAATTATTTCAAAGAACTCTTGCCTCCATGTGTCAAACAATTTTAAATCATATGAACATGTTGAGGGGGAGCATTTCTAAAATGATCAAAACTATTAAGGTACAAAATGCTTTGATCTCGTATCACAAGTACCTTGATTGTTTTTCCAAATGATTTTTCGATTGGTTTCATGAAGGAAAAGAACAATACCAAAAGACCGACCAATTTACTTTATGCATGGTGTTATAAGGATGGTTAGGTTAGGTATTCGTTCCCATGATCCGCCAGAACCGGAGGGATCTACCCAGGGACAATCCATTAGATAGTGTAGAGTCCTTAGGTATGATGAAAAAAGGAGAAAAATGAGAATTCGGGAAGAGTGCGGACTGAGACAGAGCTAGTACTGGAATAAACCCAACAAGGTTCTAGTTATGAAGTCTCGGTAAGCACTGAAGGGGTTGAAGAATGAAAAAGAATTGGAATATAAAAAGGGTGAAAAGAAATAGCCCTCCAATAATTCAACCTTAGGGCAGAAACCGGGTTCAATACATATGCTACTGGTGGTTACTAAGGTAACACTGGTATTGAAGACAAGACGTCATGGACCCAGTGACGCACTGCACTAAACTTCCCAAGCTACTCAAGTTCCTCTTAAAAGGGCTTGTTTCATTCTCACGGGGAACGTACATAATCTATCGACTTTCTCTTAAAGATCGTTGATATTGAAGAAGGAGACCCTCTCCCTAGTCTCCGGCACAGGAACCAAATATGCACAATATTGTAACATATTGGATTTCATAAACACATAACAAACAATAATATGGGTCGAATTATTTAGAGGTTTTAGAGAGAGAAAGTGAAAGAAAACATAGAAGGTTAGATTAAGATGAATGAAAGGTCCAACCCTCTACCTTGGGAGGTAGAGGGTATTTATAGTAACAAACTACATGTCCTCCTTCGGACTGTGGATCAGGCATACAGTGGGTAAAGACCCGTCCGTCCTCCACGGTGTTGCTCTAAACTAAATAACTAACTAGTAAAACAGGAAATAACGATATGTCTACGAGCTAAATTATGCTAGATTATATTTGAGGTGACCGACTCTTCAGTATGGAATTTCTAATTCCTAACAATCTCCCTCTAAGGGAAGTCACCCCATGTTATACATTTCGAATCCTAGCATTCTCTTTAATCTTCAGTCTTGAGCTCGTAGACATTAATTCTTCAACATCTGCATCTTTGTGCTTTAGTAGTGATTCTTCAAAGTCCGCATTGATTTGTACTTTTAGTGGAGGCCTTTAACTGATCCACATCTTTGATGATCTTCGAGCTTTCTTTGAGATCATCAGCCACAGTAAATCTCTGGATCACCCTTTATTGTGTTGCCATCATGTGTTGTTGTGACTTTCGGACCGACATGCTCACACTATTAGGATCATGACATCTTTCCATCAGAGTAGCGAAAGCTTTACTGGTTCATGATATTTGCAGCAGCGTAGCAGAAGCATAGTATAAAAATATCAGAACCAGGTTATGTAGATATGCACCAGTCATGATTTCTTCAATTAAGTGTGGATGCTGTGAGCATGCGGCTTTGGATTGACTCCTCAATTCTGATCAGCTGCAATCGTCGGGGTGTACCTGCATACGACAGTTAGCAATAAAGCGCACGAAAGTGTCTTTTATCACTTTCGTTGAATTGAGGTACACGGCCCACGGTTCCCCGTTGATCAGTACAAGTACTGCCTGTGATCAGGTATAATTCCGAAGAATCTCCTTGACAGGGTTTCGCAGCTGTTCTAGCTGTTCTCAAACTGGAACATCTCAAAGAAGACAACACGGAGTGAGTGAACCAGCAAATTGAGATTTACTGATTGATGAAAAATGATTTGAAAACAATCGCGTAATGCTTAAAAGAAAGAGTTTTGCAATACGACGAAGGTTTAGAAGAAGAAATCAATTTTCAATCATAAATACCCTTTTATTTTGAAAACATAATAGACAGTTGATGTGCTAGAGAAAAGAGTTTTTGAGCACAATGACCGGTTTTTCAAAGGTATCCGTCAATCCATAACCTAAACCAGGATTGATTCAAAAGATTGAATCGCTCCATTGTTTCTATTCAGTTGTCACATGGTTGATCTACTGAATAGATCTCACATGCCACCTACCAAGAGCTTGTTTAATGTTGGCTCCAGAAGGCTTTCCATCTTCATTGTGAATATTTTTACATATCACTCGGATGTTCTGGCAATATCACAAGGATAATGCGTAGGATTCAAGATATAATCTCTTTTTCAACATTGTGTGAAACAGAGAGTCTTCATTGAATGTGTCCTAATGAGATTTATGGATGATCTCTTGGCTCTAGACTCAATTGTGCACATTTGGTTTCCTATGCCAGAGACTAGGGAGAGGGTCTCCTTCTTCAATATCAACAATATCTAAGAGAAAGTCGATAGATAATGTCGGTTCCCCGTGAGAATGAAACAAGCCCTTTTAAGAGGTTGAGTAGTTTGGGAAGTTGAAGTGCAGTGCGTCACTGGGTCCATGACGTCTTGTCTTCAATACCGATGTTACCATCAGTAGCATATGAATTGAACCCGGTTTCTGCCCTAAGGTTGAATTGTTGGAGGGCTATATCTTTTCACCCTTTCACATTCATTTCTTTTTCATTCTTCAACCCCTTCAGTGCTTACCGAGACTTCATAACTAGAACCTTGTTGGGTTTATTCCAGTACTAGCTCTGTCTCAGTCCACACTCTTCCCATATTCTCATTTTTCTCCTTTTTTTTCATCATACCTAAAGACTCTACACTATCTAGTGAATTGTCCCTGGGTAGATCCCTCCGGTTCTGGCGGATCGTGGGAACAAATACCTAACCTAACCATCCTTATAACTCCATGCAAAAATAAATTGGTCGGTCTTTGGGTATTGTTCTTTCCTTCATAAAACCAATTGAAAAATCATTTGGAAAAACAATCAAGGTACTTGTGATACGAGATCAAAGCATTTTGTACCTTAATAGTTTTGATCATTTAGAAAACCTCCCCCTCAACATGTGCGTGTGAGTTAGAAATTGTTTGGCACATGGAGGCAAGAGGACTTTGAAATATTTTCTTTGATCACAATTTTCATACGAAAAAGCCATTTGATTTTTATGGTAAAATTATCCCCCACAATATGTGCATAGGATAAGTGAAATCATTTTATCACATAGAGGAAAGAGTTCTTTTGAAGCACATCCACGATCACAAAATCCATTAATAAAACCATTTGAAAACTCAATCAAGGTACTTTTATAAGTCTTTTTAAAAAAACTTTTGTACCTCGATAGTTATGCTCCCCCTCAATATGTGCTTCGAGATTCGAAAGCGTTTAGCACATATGAGAGAGCAGCCTGCACAATTAAATCAAAATGATCACCTTTTATCAAATTTCATTATTAAATCACAAATTCTCCCCCGATAAAAAATATCAAACCCTTTGAGATTTTGGATCCCAAGTGATTTAATAAGATTTAGAAAACATGGGAGAAAATGTGCCTGATTTAAAAACTCATCTTGTTTTTGGATAAATGCTCCCCCTCAACATGTGCATTATGTATATTGAAATCGTTTGGCACATGGAGGCAGGAGTGCCTATAAAGGACTAAAACTGATTCCATTAAAACAGATTTGAGATTTAAATTACGATCTCTTCCCCGATCAAACCATTTGAGATTTGTGATCCCATCTGATTTAAATCATTTAGAAAGTTTGGGGAAAGACGTGGCAAGATTTAATTTTTGAAAAAATGACAGATAAGGAACAGTTTTTCGACATTAAAGATTGTTAGTGTCAGGTATGATAGTTTTAAAAGACCTTTTAAGTAAAATAAAATTATTTCACAATCAAACAAGAACAGAAAAAATTTCATTTTGACAGATCTTTGAGTTTTAAAGAAAACCATACCATGACATAACATTAAATCTTTAGATCACCACATTTTAGCGTACAAACGGACTTCTGATGAAATATTGTTTGAAAATATTTTATTTTAAATCACTCTCCCCCTCAATCGATGACCGAAGTCGATAATTGAGTGACTTAGGTTTTGATAAAAAGAAGTCCGGTGACTTTCAAAATTTAGTCCAATTTATTTTCAAAAAATATTTTTCCATTTTCAAAAACAATATTATTCAAAGTTTTAGAAAAATGGTATCATCACTATTATCCCTGCACAAAGATATGTTAGGTGGATGAGAAGCTTCCGTTTTTTTTGCTGTAGGGTTTGGAAGAAAAACCATCTGCTGATGCAGTGAGACTTCTTTTTACGTTGCATTTTGAATGCCAACAGAGGTCAAATTAAGCTTCGTTTCTTCAATCACTTAGAAGAAAACCATCTGCTGATGCAGTGAGACCTCTTACGTTGCATTTATGCCAACTCTCCATAGAAGTCAAATTAAGCTCCGTTTCTTCATTTGTCAACCCAAGATATAGTTACCCTTTCCTTTCGGCATCCAATCATCTTCAATTGTGGGATCCGGATCAGGAACATTCTTTTATACCAATATACCTGCATACGTTAGTGAACACACGTACAAATATATGGTGGTCGACATCACCCAAACAACAATCGACTAATAAAAGTCAATACAACATATCAATCAGATAATATAAATGTATAGGAATAATGTGTTCATCAAACTCTAATCATCTAATCCTAGGAATCATATCCTAGGCACCTAGTCCTTCAACATAGGTTAACATCATTTTAATTAAGCATATTAGGATAATTAAGAAAGCCCGTTAGATGATGTAGATTTGAAAAAAACATTATCCCCCTCAATCCATGACTCATTTTATGAAAAGTTTAAAAGCGCTGAAGTCATTGATTGAGTTTTTAATTTTACAAAAACTCTGAATCTGATTGTTTTAAAAGCAACTCATTTACCACCATTTTAGAAAACACCAAATATTTTTCTGAAGAATTTTAGACGGAAAAACATTTGTGTAGGAACAACAGTCCTTCGACATACTTTCCTTGTTTTGTTTTTAGGATAAGTGCACGAAATATTTTGAAAATAGGTTTAGCGCAACACTTTCCTTCCTTTAAAAGAACGGGTTGCTATCTGGAATAATTGCAAGCCATAGTTTTAAGCACGGGTTACAGTCTGAACTAACTGTAAGCCATATTTTGAGACATGTTTAGAAAAGAATATTTACACCTTCTGCTCGAACTTCATCTATGGTCCCGTGCCATTATTGAATGACATTTCTAAGACCGTAGATGTTATCGATACCAGAAGACATGTCTTGGAAAACATATTTTTTGTATTTTTGAAATTTTCTGATTTTTATAGGTTTTTGTTGGTTTTATATTTTTCTATTTTCTTTTTCTTAGTTTTATATTTTTCTATTTTGTTTTTCTGGTTTTATATTTTTGTATTTTGCTTTTTTGAAAAATATATACACAGATAGAGTAGATGATATAATTTAAGAGGATGATGATACGAGTACCGAGATAATGATATCGAGCAGCACGTCGTAGAAGATAGAATTCGTCATCTCCTAAACTTCCACCACCAAAGCTTTTGAGACTCTTGAATGGACGTCAGAAATTGAGCCTACAGAAAGTGAGACTTTGGTAGCTTCCCCTCATACCGTCAATCTTTGAATAAAGACCATTTTCCCAAGAAGAAGAATGAGAAGAGAAACAGTCTCATTGAATGAAGCTCAGCACCCCGAAGAACATGAGAACACCGAGGTAACAAGTTAAGACATTGATCGTCTTAGCGGTTATCAAATCCGAAATAACTGATGAAGACCGATCACAAGAACCTGTTGTGCGTCCCCGATGTACTCATTACTCTTCTAGATTGACCAGATGTCTTATGCAGGGGAACAATACATCAACATCTTCATTTTACCAAATGCATTCCAGTTATCTTCCATATAACCAATCAGCCCATAATGTACACAAGTACCCAACCAGAGTAGAGACAACAACATCACACTAACTGGTTGAATCACTGATCTCCTATGCGGATGTCAACTCTAGAATGACTGATTAAGCTTGATCATGTGAATATGTTGTCCGACCCTGATGTACACATATATCTCCCCTAATCGTTGCGATCTCATCAGAATCATCATTACATTGTGTACATGAAGCACTAACCGGAAGTACTTTATCATAAATTATATAGAAGATGTCGATATGCAATATCATCTCACGAACCAAATATTCTTCTCACATTTCTTCTAACTGAATGCTGAAGCAACACATACCAAAAGTCTCCAGAGACCATTTCCTCCAATTAGTTGGAATAATACACCAAAGGCTACGAGTTAAACACTGAGTTTCTCTACGGTTATGACCATTGTCTTTCCGGGATAACTTCAATCAGGTAGAAGTGTTAAGTTCATCATGTGTACTCATTGTGCTTTTAGATATATGTCTCCTTCCTCCTTGCTGGTTTTGATACCTCAGATTCAGCAAAACATAATATACCCAAAAACTCGAAATCTTGTGAGAAGAACTCAATTAGCCCAAATGAATCCTGTGAGAATCAACTGCAACGGAAACTCTCTCTGACTATCTTTATCAACCCATATGTAGACAATTTGAAGTGACCACTGATGAAGAATACCCGATATACCAAACTTGAAACTGAAGTCAAATTCCCACATTTGTATCTTAAGCTTGCACTTAATAGTGGAAGAACGGTGTCGAGAATTTATGCTTCAAGCAAATTCCTAAGTACTCACTACTCAAGCAAAGTATGAGACATTAACACCTCTTGCGATTATCCACACCGACATATGCGTGTGACACTGAGTAAAACAAAGTAACTCCTAATAGTGATAGTTAACCAGGTCTTCAACCATCCACCTCGACTGCTGGTAACTAGATAAGCCAAGTCTTCAACTCAAATTCTTAAGCCCGAGCAAGTTATCAAATAAGAACACGCCTTTGAGAAAGTCAACTTCAATCTCAAATAAATGATAAATGATTAACTCCAAAGTAATCAACTTGCGTCAAATGTCCAACACGTGAATAAATGTACAACCGGATGTACATTGACCCACTTAATGAACCGAAACAAATGATTCCTCAACATCAATTTCATCTTCCTAAAGATATACATAAAGAGACTGATCTGGAAGATTCACCAATAATGTCTTCAAGCGGATGAGGTAGTCATTTTCCTTAATGTTCATGTGGTTGATTTACAGAATGCACAATAATCCGTGAAGATTTGGTAAAGGAATACCAAAGAGCGGATCATTATTCAATAGTGCAACTGCAATATTACAATAGTCAATATCAACGCCTCCCATAAACCGACAATCTGATTGATAAATGCCCTGATTAAGAAGAAGTCTTTAGATCGTTAAATGCAACTCATCTTTAGTCTTCTAACATGTAGCAGAAAATGTAGAACAGACTGTAGACTCGACCTTCTTCAAGATTGTCCGAATGGGGAATAGAGTGTTAACATCTTCAACTCACACCAAAAAGCATCCCACCAAAAAGCATCCCAATTAACTTACATCTTGCAAATCCCCTTAACTAAAATCCCTCCCAATCAAACAAGAACAGAAAGATGTTCATCAAGGGAATCAGCAATCAGGCCGCAACGAACACACAAGATGGTAACACCAAACTACCAATCACATCAAACAAGAACAGAGAGATTGTTTGGAATCATCATGTTGATGTATACTTGAAGCATTAACCGGAAGCACTTTGTCGATAAACTCATCAATCCGAGTGAAGATGTCAACCAACGGCTCTTAGAAGAGAAAAACTCCATGTGAAGATGACCCGATAAGAAGAAGCTCGGTTCTTACATGAGTTTAGAGCCGTATGACCATTTATATTCTCAAATATCAACAATGCAAAAAATTCACACTTCTTCTCCCCCTCAAGAATTGCATACGGAGATGCCATTCTTGACTAAATAAGTGAAAATCATCCGAATGTTCTATTCACACTTCTCTCCCGCAAAATAAGCACATGATGTCGCCATCTTCATTATAATCGAGCACGTGGAATGAGAAAACAATCAGTGGTAGCCCGGTTAACTTGATGACTGAAGCGAATGGAAAAAGCATGAAGCATGTTGATGAAGAATGTCGATGAGAATGGTCATAAACATGAAGATTTCTCTTCTTAAGAAGATAAAGCGCACTGAAGCGTACACCTTTCTTTTCTTTGAGGAACGGGGCCTGAAGTGTTATCTGCAGACACCATAATGATGAAGTACGAGGCCTGAACTGAACTGAACAGACATCATAGTGTTGAAAAACGAGGCCTGAACTGATGTGAACAGACGTCATAGCCGATTGAATATCAATGTTGAGTAACTTGAACCCGTGAATTATGAGATATCAATCCTTTTGTTATCCATACTTTAAGCCAGTCCATGTATTGAAGGATCGAAGTATCTGCAACTGAGTAAGGACTACCTGCACTAATATTACAAACTTGTTTGTATATATTATGGTTAGTGACATCAGTATCCAAACCCTTTGGGGTTTCATGGTCAACATTGAGAATGCCATTGGTAAACATCTTTCCTGTAGGTATCCACCTAAGTCCAGCATCCTTAAAAATTCTACCAGATGGTATCCACTTATGGCAAGGTCTAGGATTGTTAGGCATCTTATGCATAGTGAGACACTTATCCTTATTCCTAGTTTCCAAAGATTTAGTAGTTGGTAACCATCTAGGTGAGGCTTTTGGTTTCATTTTCTTCATATGCACTGTGGATGACTTAGTGTGAATCCTAGACTTAACAGGTTGTACCATTGCATAAGCATTTACATTCTTCAGGGATTTTGTGAAACATTTATCATGATAAGCATTAAAGATACATTTCAGACACTTTGAGCAAACAGCTTGTTTGGATTCAGGAACAGATCTAGATTTCTTAGAGTGATCTGCTATGGGAATAGCTTTAATCGAAACGCAACTACTCTTAGATGTACGCCAATCCCAAGTCTTTAGATTAGTGTTCCTAGGTAATGGTTTAGAACTACTAGCAGTGCCTTGAAATCTTGAAGAATTCATCATCCTAGGTCTTGCACCTAAAATTCCATCTTTACGATTCTGTGCCTTCTTTCTAGCCATTTCAAGATAAGAGTTCTTATACAAGTCATTCATATCAATTTTCCTAGGCAAGTGAGGTGAAGTGACTGGTTTTGTCAAAACTTGTTTCGCATCAACTTGGGAGGCAAACCGCGTTTTTGAAAATTTTGGTCGTTCCGATCTATAAACGCATTCGGTTGTCTAATGACTGGTTTCCCCAAGTATGATGGTTTTGAAAACTTAGTGTTCACACTATTCCCTGTTGTTTTTCTGAGCTCATTTTTTAAAGCAACAATAGCGAAACTCTTTTCCTGAAGTTGAGCTTTGAGATCATCAATTTTTGCTATCAAAGAATTTGTTTCCATTGACTTAGTTCTAGCTTCTTTGACAGAGTCACTTAGTTCTATGTGATACTTTCTCAAAGACTCATTTTCCTTTAGTAATTTGGCCACACAAACAGCTAATTCATCATTTCTCATTTGAATATCATCAATAGCATTAACATCAGAATTACTTGTAACCAAATTACTTTTCACATGCATACCAGAAATATGTTTCTTCAAATTGTTGATGGTTGATTCTTTGTCTTGAAGCTGAGCTTTCAAAGTGTTCATTTCAAAAAGTTCACGGAATTCAGGAAGTTCCAGATTTTTACATGGTTTGTTAAATTTGGAAACTTTCTTCTTTACTTTGTATCGCAATTTCAAGTGAAATGCAATGTTTTTCAAGATTTGAGAATTTGTTTGAAAGTTATCAACCTTATTGTTTGTTATGAAACACTTAATCTCAGACTCAGCCTCAGTTACAGAACATTTATCAAAGTCATGTTCAGCATCATGATTAGTTTAATTAAGTACTTTATCAGATGCACTATGTTGAACAGTAAAGGGTACCTCATTACATGATACCTGCTCAATTTCTGGTCTGATATCTGCATCCACATCATGTGTAACAAGAGTCACTGAACTACTGGCTGTTTCAAGCTTAACTGTCTCTGAGCCTTTGTATTTAGTGTTAACTGATCCATCATCCGATGCCTTACTGGTCTCAATACTACAATCTATTGATTGTACCCGATATTCATTCACCTTTCTGATCACAGTATCCACTTCTTGTATGCCAGGAGTTACTGAGCAGCTGGTTACATCATTCTTTGTTGTTTCTTCAACACCCGACCTTTCTGATACATTACTCGACTTATCACAAATATCTCTCAACTGTACCCGACTCTCATCTACTTTATCATCTTTCTGAGTAACTTCCTCAATATACTTCTCCACATTATCCATGAGATGGATCAGTGTCTCTGTGAACGCGCTAATTTCCATTCCAGTGTGTCTCTTGAAGGACATTTCAGTCATGTCTTGATCATAATCTGATGAGAATTCCCTTCTAGTGAATGACTGAAAGTGTTTGTAGATCACTTGAAGTGCATTACTGGAACTATCCTTATGAACCTTCTCTTTGTCAAGTTGTAGCTCCAATTGCTCTAGGTTTAACAACAACGTTCCTGTTAATGTGGATAAGTCCTGACGGAAAAGGGCAATACATGTTCGTTCCATTGTTATGGGTAGAAGTAACATGAGGTGAGAGTGAAGTTGTTGATAAGGTTCAATGCTACTTTCCTTTTGCATGGCATTCTGTAGCCTGAACAGATGCAAATCTTTCTCATTGGACTCGGAGCATGAAGAACTCAAATCATCATTGATTAATTCAATCATCTTTAATCGTTCAGTGTAGCATACATTATCATTGGTGTCCACAGCATCATACAATTTAAGTACCTCCGAAAACACAGGGTCAGTAGAGTAAGACATGATGTGGTAGAATGCACGGGATTTTACAAGTCTATGATTTAAACCGAGAAATAGAATCTTTCATGGGATTTTACTAAAATCAAGACCAAACAGTATTACAATGACCAATGGAATGTGTTAAGATGACAGAAGGATCTACACCATGATAGATAATTGTGTGTTAGGTCTAATGATTGTTTGTGGGATTAGCAGAGATGTTGTTTGGTTGTGATTTGGGTTGGTTGTTGCACGATTTTATGGAGAAATTTAGGTCTAAAAACTTAAAAGCTCAATAACTTCCTTTCGGAGAGGATTTGGGCCTCGAAAAATTTGTTTCACGACATCGTGATGAAACCTCACAATATTCATCCTGTTCCGGTCGTATTGACAGGTATTTCGCTGAAAACGGAGTTACGAATCAAAAGTTATAGCCGTTTAAAGTTTTGTCGGGAAAAGTCAACAAGTCGCTAGAGACAAGTCGCTATAAACCTTGAGCCAAGTTGCTAAGCACCAAGTCGCTAAGTAGCAACTCGCTAAATCACCAAATCGCTAAGCACCAAGTCGCTAAGACCTAAGTCGTTGTACACAAGTCGCTACAGCACCAAGTCGCTAAACAGTCAAGTCGCTAAAGAGCAACTCGCTAAGATCCAAGTCGCTAGTAAAAGTCGCTAACAATTTGCACTGCAACTCGCTAACACTTTCCGAAGCAAGTCGCTAACCTCACTAAGTCGCTAGCCGTAGTGGAGACTCCACTAACTTGTACTATTTGTCGGCTTGTCTCAATAGACAAGTCGCTAGGACCAAGTCGCTCCCAAAACACACTACAACTCGCTCCCGTTTTACAAACCAAGTCGCTAACAAGAATAGAAGTCCGCAACTCAAGTCGCTAGCTAGAAAAAACTTTAAAAACACACTTTTCAATCCAAAAACATCCCAACCATGATGATTCAAGCCTTCCAAATCAAAACCTAAACACTTATGATGATCCTAAACACAAAAGTACAATCAAAATCCAAACTTTAACACTAGAAATCAACCAAATGATGCAAAAACCACTAAACTTTTTCAAACTCAAAAACCACCTAAAAACCACTAGAAATCCAAAGATATGTAAGAGATGATCTAACCATGGCTCTTGATACCAATTGTAATATATTGGATTTCATAAACACATAACAAACAATAATATGGGTCAAATTATTTAGAGGTTTTAGAGAGAGAAAGTGGGAGCCTTTCTAGAGAGAGAAAGTGAAAGAAAACATAGAAGGTTAGATTAAGATGAATGAAAGGTCCAACCCTCTACCTTGGGAGGTAGAGGGTATTTATAGTAACAAACTACACGTCCTCCTTCGGACTGTGGATCAGGCATACAGTGGGTAAAGACCCGTCCGTCCTCCACGGTGTTGCTCTAAACTAAATAACTAACTAGTAAAACAGTAAATAACGATATGTCTACGAGCTAAATTATGCTAGATTATATTTGGGGTGACCGACTCTTCAGTATGGAATTTCTAATTCCTAACAATTGCCACGTGTTTTCATTTTTCTTCCCTGATGATCGTGTATGAAGCTCAAGTATCCGAATTATACCAATACACAAGGAATGAATAACTGAAAACATTGAAGAAGCTGGCCAAGTCACTGATTATCTCTGTGGATGACAATCTCTGCAGATGTCAACTCCAGAATAAGTGATTATATCTCTGAATCAATGATTAAGCACTCAAGTGAAATAGCTGAGCATCCCCAATGTACACAATCTCTCTCCCCTGATCATTGCGATACCATCGAAATCACCACACACTAGTGTACCTCTTTTATCTTCAGAAACTTTCTCTAACATCACTTCCCCCACGTAGATGAAATACTAGCACTAAACGCCTTGATGAGTAAAACCTTGAGTTTCTCTGCGGTCATGACATTTGTTTTCCCGGGATATCTTCAATCACTTAGAAGAATTAAGTTCATCAAGTTTACTCGTCATGAGTCAAACCTTGAGTTTTTCTGCGGTAATAACATTTGTCTTCCCGGGGTATCTTCAATTGCTTAGAAGTATTAAGTTCATCAAGTTTACTCGCGTTTAGGTGCTTGTCTCCTTACGCCTTGTTAGTTTTTGACTCTTCAGAATCAGCAACTCCGTGTAAGTCCGTATACTAGAAATATTTTGAGAAGAACATCATTAGCTCAGATGTATCTGTGAGAATTAACTTGCTGAAGAATAACGTGAGCAAGTCTAATTAGGGATTAAATATGGCATTTCAATCTCCCCCAATTAGTGCTCTCCCCTAAACTGACAATTTGTTTGATACATGCCCAGATTAAGAAGAAGTCTTTAGATCATTAAATGCAACACGTATTTAGTCTTCTAACATGTAGCAGAAAATGTAGAACAGACAGTAGACTTGACCTTCTTCAAGATTGTGCAGTTGGGGAATAGATAGTTAACATCTTCAACTCACACCAAAAAGCATCCCACCAAAAAGCATCCCAATTAACTTACATCTTGCAAATCCCCTTAACTAAAATCCCTCCCAATCAAACAAGAACAGAAAGATGTTCATCAAGGAAATCAGCAATCAGGCCACAACGAGCACACAAGATGGTAACACCAAACTACCAATCACATCAAACAAGAACAGAGAGATTGTTCGGAATCATCACGTTGATGTATACGTGAAGCATTAACCGGAAGCACTTTGTCGATAAACTCATCAATCCGAGTGAAGATGTCAACCAACGGCTCTTAGAAGAGAAAAACTCCATGTGAAGATGACCCGATAAGAAGAGGCTCGGTTCTTACATGAGTTTAGAGCCGTATGACCATTTATATTCTCAAATGTCAATCAACAATGCAAAAAATTCACACTTCTTCTCCCCCTCAAGAATTGCATACGGAGATGCCATTCTTGACTAAATAAGTGAAATCATCCAAAAGTATTCTATTCACACTTCTCCCCCGCAAAATTAGCACATGATGTCGCCATCGTCATTATAGTTGAGCAAGTGGAATAAGAAAACAATCAATGGTAGCCCGGTTCACTTGATGACTGAAGCGCATGGAAAAAGTATGAAGCATGTTGATGAGAATGGTCATAATAGAGAATATTTCTCTTCTTCAGAAGATAAAGCGCACTGACACGTACACTTTTCTTTTCTTTAGAGTACGAGGCATGAACTGTTGTGTTCATACGTCATAAGAAGATTTCTCTTCTTTCGAAGATAAAGCGCACTGAAACGTATACTTTTCTTTTCTTTAGAGAACGAGGCATGAACTGATGTGTTCATACGTCATTATCTCTCTCTTTTCAACTCTCTTAGCAAAACATGTAATCATCCCCATTATCATTTTGTAGGCTCTTTGTCGTGACAACTGATGGAGAAAACCCAATATGATGAATTTGACCATGAAGTCGAACAACCCAAACTCGTGACTTAAACTTGCACATGTGTAACAAAGAACGGTGTCGAGAATTCATGCCCCTTTGAATCTCTAAGTACTCTATACTCTTCAACCAACCAACCATCAAGTAATAGACGTACATTACCTCTTGAAAATCCACAATTTAATGTGACACTGAGCACTACAACGTAACTCCTTAAAGTGATAGCTATTTTGTAATGGTATGAGCCCAATTCCCCCAAGTGGTAAAAGAAAAAGTAAAAGACACCCAACAATAACTAGATTTCCAAGTCTTCGTTATTAATAGTAAGCTTGAACAAGGATCATGAAGAATCTTCATCCAACCATCCCCGAACCTTCAGATACTAAGTACACTCGCCCGTGATATTTCACTTCAACCTCAAATAAATAATAGTGAATTAACTCCGTTGTCACATCTTGTTAAAAGCTCAACTCTAGCCTCCTTTGACGTTTTAAGTGAACTATGATAATGGTTTTCATCCCGACCATTGTTAAATGAGCATAACCCCGTAAAACTTTGAAGTAACCAAACCGCCATGACGAATATCCAAACACACATCCAATTCATGAAGTACACCCTTTTATCCCTTCTTCGAAGCAGAAATCGTAGCACCAGCATCAGAAAAGATCCCGAAATACACTTTTCTTTTCTCCAGGATGGTTCCATCATTACAGGATTTGACAACTCTCTGGTTTAAACCGAAAAATAGTTTCTTTCGCGGGATTTTACAAAACCAAGAGTAAACCGTAAGATAGATCCGGAAATGCACTTTACAATTACCAGGATGTTTCCATTGTCACGGGATTTTACAAGTCTATGATTTAAACCGAGAAATAGGTTCTTTCGCGGGATTTTACAAAATCAAGACAAAACCGTAAACAATGTCAGCTTGAATGTGTAATGACAACTTTGGTTTCGGTGAATATCTTGTTTTAGGGGAACATGCAGCGGTTCATCAATGATTCTTTACCCAAATGTAGACAGCTTCACAAACCATACTAAGTCAAGTAGTGTTGATCCCAGTTGAGCAAACGATCTAATATAGAAACTGACTTGTAACAAAAGCTTATCAAATATTACGCGAAATTTAACACTTGATCTTAAGAAGAAGAACAATTAACATTCAACACCTCAATATTATTTATTAATACGAATACTCTTACAGTATTAGGGTTTTGCAACCTTGAAGTGTATCGACCTTAGATATAAAACATACGTATATCTAACCTAACCTAGGACCTCCTTTTATAGGCTAAGGAGTCCTATACAATATACAATACGTAACCTACAAGATAAATATCTTTTCCATATTTATCTAATACAATAAACTAACCGACTATAGAAAACTAGCAGTGCTTACTACATACTATCAGCAGTTACATAATACTACTAGCCGCGGTTATCTTCATCCGTGGTTACACTCTTCAGTCCGTGGTTACATCAAGCTTGTCCGTGGTTCCATTACTTAGAGTAATTCATTATCCGAGGAACCTAAAACCCAACAATCCTCCCCTAAACTTGATAAATTCTAACAGAATTCTCAAGTTTCTTTTAAGCTCAAAACATCTGATGTGGAGGATGTAGCCAAACACTTACTTGCTTTAAGTATCTTCTCATACTTCTTCAACAAATCATAAGCTTGACCATCATAGGATAATAACATCTTGAAACAACCAGGCTTCAACATCTGAGAAATTATTCCTGGATGCTTATTCAATTTAGGATAATCACCTTCTACAAGCATATGAATAATCTGTCCAGAAACAGTTAGAACATGAACTCCACAGGTTTGATATAAAAACCATCTAGTAACTTGACCATTGTAGAGTCCTTGCCATTCAGGTTCAGCATGAGTAGGTTCAAATAGAATCTTCAAATTATGATACACCAGCCTCTCATGATAATCATTTGGATGTACTTCACCAAATTTATTCTTGTAAAGTATCCAAAGATTCATCAAATCATCTCTATCAAAATATTGAAGCATTTGAGAAAATTTATTATACTCTGAAACTTCATTATTGAGTCTTTGAATTTTCCAAACTCCTTCACTTCCATCTAAAAGATTAAACTCATAAGAAATGATTTGATTTACATCTTCAACAACTTTCAATTTCTTAGTATCAGATGTCACCTGAACCTCAGATGTTCTTTTTCGTTTACTTTGCATCCATTCATCATGTTCTTTAATCCACTCTTTCTCCTTTTGAGAATTCATCGGACAGAAATCATCATGATTAATTTTCATACATCTCTCATAGATTTCCAAGATTCTTTTAAATGAACACATACTAAGATTTTCAGAAACATGTATGCCAGAATTCTTGATAATCTTCATCAAAACATTCCTCAACTGAGCAATAGTAGGAGGTTTCTTTCTTACAATTTTCTTCTTTTCTTTACTAACCTTCTTTGCCAATATACCCAGAAGTCTAGCCTTTTCTTCATCATCAAACAAAGCCCATTCTTGTACTGTATACTCATCATTTATTAATTTAGAAGCTTCAAGATAGTTTTGGGATTCATACCATGTAGCTAATAATTTCTGACTAGCTTCTTCTTCATCTTGCTTTCTCTTCACCAAAACTGCTTTATCTTCAGCTTCAAGACTTTTAGCATACTCTTCATCATAAGCTTCTTGTTCAGCTTTATTTTTAAACTTCAGCACTACCTCTTTACCTTTGCCAACATTAGATTTAACCATTTTCTTTTTCAAAGGTTCACCAATAACCAAACTTTTACCTCTTGGTTTAGTAGCAGTAGACTGAACAGATAAAACAGGTGCAATGATTGATGTAGGTATAGATGATGTTTTGCTCAGATTAATCAATGTACTCGCAGCCTCTTTCTCTACTTCTTTAGGCTTAGATGGTAATTCAGAAAGAGTTATAACAACAGTAGAAGTAGTTGTGATAGCAATGGGTATGACAGTAGTAGGAACAATAGCCAAATCTGAAACTACATCAGTGGTTACAAAAGTACTAACCATGGTTTCAGATATACTATCAGTTGTTGTGTTCTGCACTGCATCAACATTCTTCAATTCTTCAAGAACAACCGCATTCCCATCTTTATCAGAAACCAAAAAATCTTGATCTCCACTGTCAACCTCTTCCTCCATAGTTACACCAACAGATACATCCACAGCCTCCCCTGAATTCATACCATCACTCCTCCCCTGTTTGGATACATCATTCACATTCAGATCAGTAGAGGAGTTCACCTTCTTTTTCTTTCGTCGCAGAGCTTTCAAAACAGCAACTCCAGGTCTTTTCACTTTCTCCAAAACCAAGACTCTATGCTTCAACCTCCGAATATCCTTACCCTGAAGCACAGATAACGCCTGTAGACCAGAAACAGTACCCTCCAGTTTAGCACACTTAACCGTCAATTCATTTAATCGTTCAAGAATATCCTCCCCACTTCGACCTGTGTGAACTGGTCCGAGAGGTGGTTCATTGGAAAAGTCATCATGTACAAAATCATTAACCGTCAATTCAATGTCAGGTTCCAATCTATCCTCATCACTTCGAGTTGTGTTAACTGCTCCGAGCGGTGAATCCTTGGATATAAAAGACATAGCACCAGACCGAGCCTGATCATCTATGTACCCTGTAGCAGCCAGTTGGCAAGGGATACCTCCACCTATGTTAAGCTCCAAAGAACTTTCCACATTAGGAGTTGCCAAAGGTTGGGTCTTATTGATGTTTCCACTAGCCTGACCAGCCTCAAAGCATGAATCAGTAGTGGAAGCCCTTCCAATCATGTCACCTCCACTCCTTGTGACAGCCGCATTAACCATACCACTAGCACTAGCCTGAGGAAGCTGAGTGCCCTGTGTTCTCCTAGTCCATGATGCAAGACCTTCGTTAAACTCAGAATCAGTAGGAAAAGTAAGCATGTGAGGAAATAAAGGAACATCTCTAATGACAACATTCTGTGGCTGATTCCTCATATGAGCAAACACTCTAGGAAGCATACGATGTACCTCATACTCTCTAATATGTTTAATAGGATCCTGTATTTGATGTTCCACAAGAAGTTGAACAAACCTAGGATACAAATAATATTTACCCTTCTTCCTAATATTCTGCACTAACCCCTCATATATCATCCTAGACCAGTTAAATTTCCTTCCATCTGACAAACAAATAATAGCAGTAGCAATTTTTGAAGGAAAATCATTAAAGCCTGTGGTCTTATTGCTCATACACATCAACAAAGTGTGAATCAAAAACTTCCATTGTTGGGAAAAGAAACTCTTAAAAAATTGTACCTTTTCACCACTGTGTGTGTAACCTAATCTCTCTAAACCAGCAACAATCTCAACATCTGTAAGATTATCAACACCATCAGCATCATCAAGCCTCAAAACTTCTCTAATAAGCTCCTCAGAAACAGAAATAGCATTCTCATCCACCCTAGTACGAAAAACCTCCAACCCATTAACCTCTTCAAGTTTAGCATTCTTCCAAAACTGACGTATATAGGCTTTAAGAATGGTAGGTTCAACCGTTAAAGCAAAGTGAATGGGACTATGAACAAGGAAATCAATCATTTGATGGAACCCTTCAGAGCGAGCATCTTTGGTGAGAATAGCAACAAGATTATGTGAAGTGGAGTACGTCTCAGCCATTGTGATTATTGATATAAATGAAGTGGGTTTGTGAAGAAATCAATAGAAGGGATTAGGGTTTAAGGATTTTGGCAATTGTAAGTGATTAGAAGATTAAAGAAAGTGATATATACCACTTGTTGATCCATCCGTGATTTTGGTAAGTGATATATACTTTTGCTAAAGTGTCAAAACAACCCCTGAAGTATCAAAACAGAGTAACATACTATCCGCTGTTCCACAACAACTGTCCGCAGTTGTAACACACCATCAGTGGATACAGAGAATCACTCCTCCCAACAGGTCCAAATTAGAGCAAGCAAATCCATGCCACTGAAAAAGTGATCTCACAAGATATGAAGGATTACACAAAAACCATCTATTACTTAATTTTTTTTTTTTTTTTAACACAAACATAAGCAGCAAACACACTAGCTCCTTATGCACACACATCCTTCTTTCCTGCAAGACAACACAAAACAAACACAGAGACAAAGATTATTGTTGTCAGTGGTTAGTAATAGCCAGAAGTGGTTACAAACGACCTATCCGGGGTTAGAACAGGAAAGTCAACATAGTCAACTTCTAGAATATATCTTAGTCCAATCCCCAAGTACCTCATTAACTCTCCAACCACATTTAACCTGCCCCATATTAACTTCATCAACCCTAAACTTCACTTATAAAAAGCACCCAAATATCATATAACGCCCAAACCAATCAAGAGATAAAAACCCTAATTGCTCCAAAATTCCCAATCAATCAAAATGTGGAACCCTAGTTGGAACAAACCAGAAGTGGTTGATCTAACCACCTCCTCATCCTCTTCATCATCTTCATCATCAAGTGAAGATGGAAACCCATGGCTAACCTATTTGCCTCCACTAGAACCAAGACCATGAAAATCTCCATTTCTACCATCATCTGAAGATGATAGTGTGGTGAATCCAAGTGATGCCTCTGAAGACTCTGATGACTCTTCTAAGAAGAGGACTTCAAACCCCAAACCTTCATCATCTAACCCCCAACCAAGACCACGAGCAAGAAACCCACCACTCCCTAGTGACAGAGAGGTGGTTCTTGGTCTTAGTGCACCAAGTCATGGTGCTTCTTCACACATCGTAACCAGGAAGGGAAAAGGGAAGATGGAGTAAGTTGCTGAATGGTGGTAAGAGAAGATGGAGCACAAGAAGAATATCATATCATCCATCTATCTGCCACAATCAGCTTCAGCTTCTTCGTTTGCATCAATCCATCCTTTCCATTTTGATCCTTAGCTGCTTCGTTTGCATATGATAAATGCATATCCAGCATTCAAACGATATCAGCAAGGATAGTAGTAGTAGAAATCATGTATAGATGTAGTCTTTATTTAGCACTTGAAGTTTCATTGTAAGCTGTAAGCTGTAAACTGTTTTGTTGAATGAACAATGTAACTTCAGTACTTCTTGCATCTCTATAATGATTTAGTATTTTCCTGCACAATGGTTAGTGGAAACACAGAACAACTAGCAGTGGATAGATGAACTCTATCAGTGGTTAGAAGCAACACTATCAATGGATATAAAAAGAAATAGCAATACTAAGATTACATAATAACAGTCCAATACTTTTACAAACTTATACAAAACAATTTGAGAGTTTTAGAGATTAATCATTCCTATACTAACAACAAGATACTGAAACCTCCCCACATCAAAAGCTTTGGTGAGAAGATCAGCAACATTGAAATCAGTATGGATTTTTACCATTTGAATCAACCTTTTCTCATTACAATCTCTAATAAAGTGATGTCTTATCTCAATATGTTTAGTTCTAGAATGTAAAACAGGATTTTTGATAATGCAAATTGTACTGTTATTATCAATGTAAATCTTAGTATGCATAAAATTGTACCCAAAATCCAGCAATTGATTCTGAATCCATAGAACTTGACCACAGCAACTAGCAGCAGCCACATATTCAGCCTCAGTTATAGAATTTGCCACAATAGTTTGCTTCTTACACTGCCAAGAAATTAATCTGCTTCCCAAGAACTGACATCCTCCAGTGGTAGACTTCCTATCCAGACTAGCTCCAGCATAGTCACTGTCAGTGTAGGCCACCAAATCAAAAGGAGAATCCTTAGAGTACCAAAGGCCCAATTTAGGATGACCTTTCAAATACCTAAAGATCCTCTTAACAGCATTCATGTGTGAGGTATTGGGTGTTACTTGAAATCTTGCACACACACATACTGAGAACATAATGTCTGGCCTAGATGCAGTAAGATACATCAAAGATCCAATCATGGATCTGTACAACTTCAAATCAACTTTGGGACTTCCATCATCTGGTAGCATAGGTTTTTGAGTCTCCATAGGTGTACTTGGAATTTTTTTCATCTTGAAACCCAAATTTCTTCAACACATCAGCTACATACTTGTCTTGACTAATGAAAATACCATCAGTCCTTTGTTGAACCTGTAGCCCCAAAAAGAAAGTGAGTTCTTCCATAGAACTCATCTGAAACTTATCATGCATAAGTTTCTCAAAATCTCTGAATAACTCCTTGTTAGTAGACCCAAAGATGATGTCATCTACATAAACCTGAACCAGTAAAATATTATCTTTGTGCTTTCTAATGAACAAAGTTTTATCAATCAGTCCTCTTTTAAACCCATTGTCCATCAAATAAGTAGATAGGCATTCATACCAGGCCTGATCCGTGCCAAACAGTCAAGCTAAATCACTCAAGCCTGCCACTTGTGAATGGCAGACCGTAATCAGCTTAAAACTGCTTAAGCACGAATGCAATGAAGTCCAGGAGAGTATAGTGTTTCCCCAGGTCGTTAAGTCCCAACGAGCCGTGCGAGAATAATCAAACGTTTAGTGATCGAGAAGATTTGAACGGATACAGAGATTTGATTTATTATAATTACAGAAAAAGTGTATAAATTACAACGGCTTAAATGCAAATTAAAGAGAATTAAAAAGATAAAAAATATTAAATAAACGCTATCACTATTTTATATTGATGTTTTTGATTTTATGTTTTTATAAAACTTAATTTAAAAACTACGTGACGTACAAATAAAAACGTGAAACTTACACAATATAAATCCTAAAAATATGAAAATGACATTTTTACAAACCTAATGATAAAAGAAAATTTTTAGAAAAAGAAAATTATTTTTATAACTATTTAATTAATTATTATTAATTAAAAATTATTTCTACTTATTTAATAATAACCTAAAATACAAGAAATTATGAAATAAAGCTAGAAAAATAAAATTATGACTTAGAAAAATCTAAAATATCAAAATAGAATTTTCAAAACTATTTTTGTATTTTTCTGATTATTTTTTCTATTTTTTAGGAATTAAAAACTATTTAAAATTACTTAAATTACTTAAAAATACAAATTTAACTAAGAAAAATCTAGAAAAATATTTTTTTGTCTTTTTATATTTATCTAAACTTAAGAAAAATGAAAAATTATTTTTTTGAAGCTTTTCTTAATTATTTGTATTTAAAGCTAATTAAAAATGCTTAAAAACTAATTTAAATTAAGAAAAATAGCAAACAAGCTAGGAAAAATCTGAAAATTTCAGGAAAACTCTAAAATAATATTAGGAAGCTAGAAAAAATGGAAAAACAGGGGCTTGTGTGGAGGAATTAGAAACTGATGTGGAATGTGCTTATGAAATAAGCACTTTGATAAGCTAAAGGGCACCAAGGACCACCCACTGATCACAGAAGCTTGGATAAGCTAAAATGACCAAAATGCAATAAGTCTAAGCTGCTTTAAACCACTGGAATGGCAATTACCATGATTTGATGTTTTTGAGCTTTTGGCTAAAAACAGATTTGGGGTGCCAAGTTTGAGCTCAAGCATAAGCTTCCTAATAAGCTAAAACTAAAATCCAAAAGTGGGAATCTAATGGAGACCTGGCTAGGTGTTTATAAACCAAAAACCAGACCATGGGAAGCTCAATGGAGCTCTGTGCAAGGGCTGCACAAAGCTGACAAAACTCAGCATTCACTGAGCTTATGAACAGGGCACTTAAGCCCTGTTTGACAAGCTCATTTGGAGCTTAATAAATAGAAAAAATTATGAAAAAATGATAAAAACAAACTAGACCTGTTGAACTTTTAAAAGCCACAAGTTTCACTAAGATTGGCCTAGAAATGAATCCATGAAAATTCTTCCTAGTTGAGCTCAAAACTGATTTTTCAGTTTTGACTTTTGAAAATAGATTTGGCTTGTTGACTTTGGTGAACTTTGAAACTGATTTGAGGACTGAAATTGATGTTTACTGGTGAAGTAAGACTAATGCAATCTATATCTAAGTTTTCTAAACACAAAATCAGCTTTTGAATTGCCAAAGTTTCAACAGATAAGAGATTAGACAGATTCAAATTGGATTTTGACTTTGGTGGTTTACAAGCCCAAAAGTAAGACAGATATGAAGTATCTAGAGCTAAGTGAACCTAAAACAACAAGATTTAAACACTGAACAACCCCTGAACACACATTTAAGCACTGATCCAAACACACATATATTTAACTGATATGAACTAAACAAAACTGAACAACTGCTGAACCAACATGATTTCATAATCACACTAAGTTTGATTACTACAGTTATCACTAATTAATCAGATTAGACCATAGGTAACCATAGATACATCTACAATCACATTATACAAAATAGACTTGAAAATTGAAAAGTGAGAAATTCACTCACATGTGCCCAGCTGGTGTGCAGCTTAAAACCAAACCCCAAGACCACTAAACTAAGCCATTTCCAACCCAAATCCAAGCTGCATCACCCACATACCATCACCATTTCCATTCTTGGCCATTTTTTGACTTTTGTTGACTATGAAACAAATTTGTTTGAAAATGATTTGAAAGCTTATCAAAAGCTAAAAGAAGCTTAAGTGAGCTTGTATAATCTTATTGGGACTGAACCAAGAGCTACTTGAAGCTTGAATGTATGAATTTGAAACTGAAATACTCAACAGTAAGCATAAGTCATGAACTTTAACAAAACCTTGAAATTGATCCTTAAAATAAATTACAAAGATAACAAAGCTTGAGTTTTGATCATAGAAACATAAGATTACAGAATTTAGGCTAAACTAAAATATTTATAAAAAAAACGACATAAAGTAAAACTTAAAAACTAACTACTGGTTATTCTCAGCTCCTCCTCTCTCTTTTATAGCTTCAAATGGTTCCACGTGTCCTTCAGATCAAATCCCACCACTTCTTTTAACCAATGGGAGAGTTTTGAGCAGTTTGGCCTTTTGATGATTTTTTGCGGGAAAGGCATAATTTGACCTCTGTGGACTTTTTGACTGCAACTAGGGGGTGAGAGGTGTGATGATGAGGGGTTGAGGTGATAAGGGTGCAGGGATAAGGGTGGTGGAAAAGGTGGGTTGCAGAGGAGTAGCAGGCAAGTGGAGAGGGAGGTGTACAGTGGTGAGAGGGAAAATGTTGGTTTGACTGGCTTTGACTAGGGGGTCAAAAACAGGGAAAGACAGGGGTCCAAAATGCATAAGTGACAGGGGTCATAATCAGTTTTGACAAGGCTTATGTAAGTATTAATGATAAGGACTTGTTGTAATTTTTCCAAACTTGAGGGGCCATTCCTGCCATTTTCTCAAAGTTTACACAAGGGTCAAAATTGACAAGCTTCCATAGTACAAGGACTATTTTTGACATTTTCAAATTTTCCAGGGACCAAACTTGACATTTTTGAAACTTGAGGGACCTTTTCTGCCATTTAACAAAAGATTTATTCAAGGACCATTTTTGACAAATTAGAATATTTCAGGGACCTTGAATAACATTTTTCTTTATTTAGATTTACCAGGGACTATTTTTGACAACTTTTGAAACTTGGGGGACTAAAACTACCAATTATGCAAATTTGATACGTTTTTCACCAGATTTCGATATTTTTGCATTTAAAACACATAAAACACTTATTTGTGATATTTTTATCATTTTGATGCATTTCTGAGTGTTTTCAGATGTTTTTGCAGTTTAAATGGTACAAAAATGATGAGTATTTAGACACTCATCAATCCCCCACACTAAGATATTGCTAGTCCCTAGCAATGTTTTGAGAAAAATTAATGGATTTCATCTCTTTACCAAAAGCCATTACTTCTGGAGTTGCCAAATGTTTCAGTTCAAGTAAGAACCATGGTACACTGATAACCATGTGATTTTGAGCAAACCACCAGCTTTCAACGGATTTGATTTGTCTTTACCAGAAGCCGTTTGCTCTGGACTAGCCAACTCTTAGATAAATTATCAATATTATCTTTGGTGAGCTGATTACCAATTATGGTTTTTCCACTGCCTTTACCACAAGCCATAAACTTGCGGGCTAGCCAACTATTCACTTTTAAGGATATGGTGAGCTGAATACCATACAATTTTGGGCAAATTGTAAGCCGTCAACGGATTTGAGATATCTTTACCAAGAGCCGTTTGCTCCTGGATTAGCCAATCCTTATGTGGGTTAGACATGGTGGACTGATTACCATTTGTTGTGTTTAGTACATAGTACTTCCACTAAAAAAAATTTAAATTTTGGCCATTTTTGGGGGAAAAAGGGACTAAAAGGGTACATTTACGATCAAAATTCGCCAGAATTTCCCCCCACACTTAGAAATGAATATTGTCCTTAATATTCAAAGTACCGGCTGTTATGCCGAAACTTAGAACGTAAAAAGATAATAAACCTAGCTAAGTGTAGAAACACAACAATTATTCTCTTTTTTTAATATTTACAATTTTCATTCATTTTTTAGATCTATATACAACATGTGGGGCATCTCCCCCACACTAGGGTGGTACACACGGGTGAAAACCCATGTTTAACTACTGTTTTTGATTACCGAGTCGCTAGCTTGACTCGACCCCGAATTAATTGGTTCATGGGGAAGTAAGTGGAAGAGACAATCTCCATCAGACTTTCATTCAAGATGTTTGGATAAACATTTGAAGTATGTGAAAGTTCCACACCGATGAGATACAGACAGACCCGTCTCACAAATGGTACATGGAAATGCCTGGGTCAAAGATAATGTCTTCATTCCCGAAGGAGTGAAGAACAGGAGAAGCCACGGGATATATGAAGAAAAGAAAGAAAATCATGATACAAATCATGACTAACTCTTCATCCTCAATAGGAGAATTCATAGTTTCATGAATCTCCTCAGTTAAGCTTACTTGATCAAGACATACTATGGGTGTGTCTAGATCAAAATGGAAGTTATCATACTCCGGCAGAGATATGATATGAGTGAGTTCATCGGCGAACTCCTCGTGAAGAGAATCAATCACAAGATGTAAATCTGTGAATTCTTGTTCCACTGTAGATTCATCACTATCCTCAATCTGAGTATCAAAGAGTGGATTCTCAGAAATTAAAGTGAATTCATAGTCGAATTCAAACAGAGGATTGGTGAAAGTAGTTTTGAATGTTTCGGGAACAAAGTGATTAACATTCTCTATTGGACTGTTGGGATAAGAAGTGAGTGAACGATCATTATCAAGGAGACTTTCAGTCTCTCCCAGATCGTCTTTGAAATCAGAAAGACTATCATTACTTTCCGATGAAAGTGGATTGATGTGAGTGAGTTCATCGGTGAACTCCTCAAGATGATGATCAGCATTAGAATGTGGGAGTGATCCCTCAACATACTCGATGTTTCCATGAGAAGTACAATCGTCGCTAACATCGGAGAAAGTTTCAAAATGATCTTTTGAACACTCAATAGGGGAGATAGAATCACATACATGATCAGAAGTTCCCTGTGACTCTCTCGGGATTGGGACAAGGTTCTCAACACTAGACTTTATGAATTCGTCCGATTCCTTTTTAGGAACAGTGTCAAGATGCTCGTCCCCCATAGTCAGAGAGTGAGTGGGAGCTTCAGGTGTGATAGCAGTTGTTTGAGATGGAATCTCAACTGCTGGGATATCATCTGGTGAACTTGATGAATCAAGTGTATCATCATCATCACTGTCATCAGGAATAAAACGAAATTGAGAGCTAGATCTGGCTGCTTTTTCTTTTGCAATTGATTCCCTAACAGATTTCTCAAAGGCAATTTGGGAATTTATTTTTGCAGCCTGCTCTTCAGCTAGCAATTCTTCCATGGATTTCTCATGTGAATTTTGAATGACAGGACATTGTAGGGGTGGAGATTTGTCAAAACCGGAAGGTTGACATTGATAATCATCATGAGGACCCCCACAATATACACAAGAAATACTGGGAGCATTTTGAAATGCTGTTTTACACAACTCCTCAGTTCTTTTCGCTGACTCCAGAAGCTCTAGATAAATGTCTCGTTGGGCTTGCTGAGGAGTTGGATTCATTTGGCACTGTGGAGGTTGGTCGTGATATGGATAGTCGTAATTGTTACAAGGATATGAATTCCCTGTTTGACAATCAGAGTTGAAATGGGGACCTCCACAGTTCTCACAACAGTAAAACTGTTGATCCTGGATTGGTGAATCATATGGATATTGGTCATAACCAAAGTTCTGAGCATTACCGGAAAACTGTTCATAGACAAACGTGTTTCCGGATTGACACTCAAATCCTTGGTGAGGACCTCCACAAAATTCACAGCAGTAATGTTGGTTATATGAAGATAAGTCGGGCTGTGGTGGGTAATTGGAAAAATTTGAGGGGTCGTTAAATGAGTTCTGATTAGGATCATAATCAAATGAATTCCTCGAACCACAAAACAAACAACTCTCGTTACGGATATCATTACCACATTGTACACACGTACACCAACGACAGGGTGAACCATAAAGAGGCTCACCACAACCGACACAAGGAATAAACGATTCTATTTGAGAGTTATGAGAAGGAATCTGTTTATTCAAAGAATCAACAAAACCAACATGGTGATCTGAATGACTATCAAGTCTCGAAGAACATTTTGAAAAATCCGGAGGTGGGACAAGTGGTGTGCTCTGAGAGCTAGCAATTTCCACTACTTCCGTTATGGTCTCCGGTTCTGGTTCTTGAGAAACGTGAAGATTAGGCAAGTCATTCTTGCTAGTCACCGGTCTGAATTCTGCATGTTTGCTTTTAACCGTAAATCGTGAAAGTTTAGAATCAATTCTAGACGGTTTAGGAGCAATTGAGGGATTAGATCTTTGGATAACCGTAGGTTGGACGTTTTTAGCACTTCCATTATCAGAGGGAAGTACTTGGTCCTTTGTCACCCCGGTTTCTCTTTCTATTTCCCTACGCAGAATCAATGGATCATCACGAACAACACGAATTCTTGACATTTGTGATAAAGTCTGAAGCTTTTCAGCTTCGTCCCAGAATTCGTCGTAGTCGAGAGATTCCATGAGAATAGAAATTTAGAATCAAATGGATAGAGGGTAAAGGGATAAAGAATCAAAAAGGGTATGAGGGTAAAGAGGAATATTTTTGGTATTTTTGAAAAACATGATGTAAAAACTAAGAATGAAAATCTTTTTGGGTTTTTGATTTTTATATAGATGGTATAAACAAGGAGTGATGTCAAATCACTAATCTGCTAAACGTAAGACTATTAGCACTGCTCCTCGGCAGCGGCGCCAAAATTTGATCCGTGCCAAACAGTCAAGCTAAATCACTCAAGCCTGCCACTTGTGAATGGCAGACCGTAATCAGCTTAAAACTGCTTAAGCACGAATGCAATGAAGTCCAGGAGAGTATAGTGTTTCCCTAGGTCGTTAAGTCCCAACGAGCCGTGCGAGAATAATCAAACGTTTAGTGATCGAGAAGATTTGAACGGATACAGAGATTTGATTTATTATAATTACAGAAAAAGTGTATAAATTACAACGGCTTAAATGCAAATTAAAGAGAATTAAAAAGATAAAAAATATTAAATAAACGCTATCACTATTTTATACTGATGTTTTTGATTTTATGTTTTTATAAAACTTAATTTAAAAACTACGTGACGTACAAATAAAAACGTGAAACTTACACAATATAAATCCTAAAAATATGAAAATGACATTTTTACAAACCTAATGATAAAAGAAAATTTTTAGAAAAAGAAAATTATTTTTATAACTATTTAATTAATTATTATTAATTAAAAATTATTTCTACTTATTTAATAATAACCTAAAATACAAGAAATTATGAAATAAAGCTAGAAAAATAAAATTATGACTTAGAAAAATCTAAAATATCAAAATAGAATTTTCAAAACTATTTTTGTATTTTTCTGATTATTTTTTCTATTTTCTAGGAATTAAAAACTATTTAAAATTACTTAAATTACTTAAAAATACAAATTTAACTAAGAAAAATCTAGAAAAATATTTTTTTGTCTTTTTATATTTATCTAAACTTAAGAAAAATGAAAAATTATTTTTTTGAAGCTTTTCTTAATTATTTGTATTTAAAGCTAATTAAAAATGCTTAAAAACTAATTTAAATTAAGAAAAATAGCAAACAAGCTAGGAAAAATCTGAAAATTTCAGGAAAACTCTAAAATAATATTAGGAAGCTAGAAAAAATGGAAAAACAGGGGCTTGTGTGGAGGAAATAGAAACTGATGTGGAATGTGCTTATGAAATAAGCACTTTGATAAGCTAAAGGGCACCAAGGACCACCCACTGATCACAGAAGCTTGGATAAGCTAAAATGACCAAAATGCAATAAGTCTAAGCTGCTTTAAACCACTGGAATGGCAATTACCATGATTTGATGTTTTTGAGCTTTTGGCTAAAAACAGATTTGGGGTGCCAAGTTTGAGCTCAAGCATAAGCTTCCTAATAAGCTAAAACTAAAATCCAAAAGTGGGAATCTAATGGAGACCTGGCTAGGTGTTTATAAACCAAAAACCAGACCATGGGAAGCTCAATGGAGCTCTGTGCAAGGGCTGCACAAAGCTGACAAAACTCAACATTCACTGAGCTTATGAACAGGGCACTTAAGCCCTGTTTGACAAGCTCATTTGGAGCTTAAGAAAAATTGATAAAATTATGCAAAAATGATAACAACAAACTAGACCTGTTGAACTTTTAAAAGCCACAAGTTTCACTAAGATTGGCCTAGAAATGAATCCATGAAAATTCTTCCTAGTTGAGCTCAAAACTGATTTTTCAGTTTTGACTTTTGAAAATAGATTTGGCTTGTTGACTTTGGTGAACTTTGAAACTGATTTGAGGACTGAAATTGATGTTTACTGGTGAAGTAAGACTAATGCAATCTATATCTAAGTTTTCTAAACACAAAATCAGCTTTTGAATTGCCAAAGTTTCAACAGATAAGAGATTAGACAGATTCAAATTGGATTTTGACTTTGGTGGTTTACAAGCCCAAAAGTAAGACAGATATGAAGTATCTAGAGCTAAGTGAACCTAAAACAACAAGATTTAAACACTGAACAACCCCTGAACACACATTTAAGCACTGATCCAAACACACATATATTTAACTGATATGAACTAAACAAAACTGAACAACTGCTGAACCAACATGATTTCATAATCACACTAAGTTTGATTACTACAGTTATCACTAATTAATCAGATTAGACCATAGGTAACCATAGATACATCTACAATCACATTATACAAAATAGACTTGAAAATTGAAAAGTGAGAAATTCACTCACATGTGCCCAGCTGGTGTGCAGCTTAAAACCAAACCCCAAGACCACTAAACTAAGCCATTTCCAACCCAAATCCAAGCTGCATCACCCACATACCATCACCATTTCCATTCTTGGCCATTTTTTGACTTTTGTTGACTATGAAACAAATTTGTTTGAAAATGATTTGAAAGCTTATCAAAAGCTAAAAGAAGCTTAAGTGAGCTTGTATAATCTTATTGGGACTGAACCAAGAGCTACTTGAAGCTTGAATGTATGAATTTGAAACTGAAATACTCAACAGTAAGCATAAGTCATGAACTTTAACAAAACCTTGAAATTGATCCTTAAAATAAATTACAAAGATAACAAAGCTTGAGTTTTGATCATAGAAACATAAGATTACAGAATTTAGGCTAAACTAAAATATTTATAAAAAAAACGACATAAAGTAAAACTTAAAAACTAACTAGTGGTTCTTCTCAGCTCCTCCTCTCTCTTTTATAGCTTCAAATGGTTCCACGTGTCCTTCAGATCAAATCCCACCACTTCTTTTAACCAATGGGAGAGTTTTGAGCAGTTTGGCCTTTTGATGATTTTTTGCGGGAAAGGCATAATTTGACCTCTGTGGACTTTTTGACTGCAACTTGGGGGGGTGAGAGGTGTGATGATGAGGGGTTGAGGTGATAAGGGTGCAGGGATAAGGGTGGTGGAAAAGGTGGGTTGCAGAGGAGTAGCAGGCAAGTGGAGAGGGAGGTGTACAGTGGTGAGAGGGAAAATGTTGGTTTGACTGGCTTTGACTAGGGGGTCAAAAACAGGGAAAGACAGGGGTCCAAAATGCATAAGTGACAGGGGTCATAATCAGTTTTGACAAGGCTTATGTAAGTATTAATGATAAGGACTTGTTTGTAATTTTTCCAAACTTGAGGGGCCATTCCTGCCATTTTCTCAAAGTTTACACAAGGATCAAAATTGACAAGCTTCCATAGTACAAGGACTATTTTTGACATTTTCAAATTTTCCAGGGACCAAACTTGACATTTTTGAAACTTGAGTGACCTTTTCTGCCATTTAACAAAAGATTTATTCAAGGACCATTTTTGACAAATTAGAATATTTCAGGGACCTTGAATAACATTTTTCTTTATTTAGATTTACCAGGGACTGTTTTTGACAACTTTTGAAACTTGGGGGACTAAAACTGCCAATTATGCAAATTTGATACGTTTTTCACCAAATTTCGATATTTTTGCATTTAAAACACATAAAACACTTATTTGTGATATTTTTATCATTTTGATGCATTTCTGAGTGTTTTCAGATGTTTTTGCAGTTTAAATGGTACAAAAATGATGAGTATTTAGACACTCATCAATGCCCTAGGAGCCTGATGCAGTCCATACATAGCCTTCCTCACCCTGTAAACCTTGTCAGGATGATCAGGATCTTCAAAACCAGGAGGTTGACAAACATATACCTCCTCATCAATAGTGCCATATAAAAATGCACTTTTAACATCCATCTGATACACAACAAAATTCTTGAATGAAGCATAAGCCAAAAACAATCTAATAGCCTCTATCCTTGCAACTGGTGCAAATACTTCATCATAGTCCAACCCTTCAGTTTGTGTGTATCCTTGAGCAACCAACCTTGACTTGTTCCTTACTACAATTCCTCTTTCATCCCTTTTGTTTCTGAACACCCATTTAGTCCCAATAGCCCTCTTCCCATTTGGAAGATCAACCAATGTCCAAACCTCTTGAAGTTTGAACTGAAGAAGTTCCTCTTGCATTGATTCTACCCATCCTTCTTCTGTTAAAGCTTATTCTATTCTCTTGGGCTCCTTTTGAGACAGAAAACAAGCAAACAAGCAATTTTGCAGATCTTTATGACTGTTTCTTTTGTGAAGAGATCTTGCAAAGAACCCATGTTTAGGAAAGGGTTCAGTGTTCTTTACCCTGCTTCTTGTTTGCACTGGAGTATTCAAATTTCCAAGAATCTGTTCCTTGAGATGAATCTTGTGAATTCTGGTATAAGTAATTGGACTTTCATTAATAACAGTGTCCAAATTAGTCAAATTAGCATTGAAGAATTCATCCATGTCTTCATCATCAGTAGGAGTATCAATCTCTATTAATTCAGGCATATCAGGATCATATGGATACTCCTCATCACCAAATAGTGGCTTTGGATTAGGTCCAAAGAAAGTACTATCATCAGTACTTGTAGCCGGAATTTCACTTGAACTATCAGTGGTAGAAGATGGCTTGTCAGCGTTTACAGATGGCCTATCAGCACTTTCAGTAGGCTTAGCAGTGCTTGCAGACTGCTTTTTCTTCTTTTCAATTTCTTCTACCAACACTAAGTTATCTTGCAATAACTCATCCTTATCTTGATGATGATCAACTTTGCCTCCAAAATTCTGTACATCATCACCAGAGGGACCTTGCTTGTGAATGATGGAAGGAACATTACCAGCTTTCCACTTTTCAATCAAATAGAACTCTGTTGGAGAATCAGCTTCCTTTGAAGATTTATCTACTTCAGAATCCTTTTGTATACATGTATCAGCATTAGTGGAAGTTCCTGCAATGATAGGCTCATAATTCATAGATTTGGTTAGCATATCAATGTTAAACAGCCAGTCTGGTCCTTTGGTCTCAACACTATGAGTCTTTTCACTGAATTGAACATGTAGGTTCTCTTCAACAATTCTAGTCCTCCTATTGTATACTCTAAAGGCTTTACTATTTGTAGAATAGCCTAAAAAGTATCCATCATCAGCTTTTTCTTGAAACTTGCTTAGGTAGTCTATGGTATTCAAAATGGTAACAGGACACCCAAAAGGTTTTAGGAATGCAATCATTGGCTTCCTACCAAGTAACAGCTCATAGGGGGTCTTGTTATGAGGCTTCACTACCTTACTTCTGTTTTGCACATAACATGCAATTCCTACAGCTTCAGCCCAAAAGGTAGTTGGTAACTTAGACTCTGACAACATAGTCCTAGCAGCCTCAATTAGTGTTCTATTTTTCCTCTCAGCTACACCATTCTGTTGTGGTGTTCTAGCAACACTAAATTGTCTTTCAATACCTTTAGCTACACAGAACTGATTCATCACATCATTCATAAACTCAGTTCCATTATCACATCTGATTACTTTGACCTTATGACTTACTAGATTTTCTATCTTAGTAATGAAACTCTTAAGAATCTCACTAGTTTCACTCTTAGCAGCCAAAAAGTATACCCAAGAAAATCTACTATAATCATCAGTGATAACTAGGCAATACTGCTTATGATTCAAGCTTCTAACAAAGGTTGGTCCAAATAAGTCCATATGAAGCATAAACATTGGTTGTGTTATGGTGTTTACAGTTTTGGTCTTACAAGAAGCTCTATGTTGTTTTCCTTTTTGACAGGCCACACACAGTTCCTTACACTCAAAAACCTTTGAAGGTAACCCTCTCACTAAGTTTCCTTTTACCAGTTTATTGATTGTTTTGTAATTGAGATGACCTAGCCTTCTATGCCACAATATTGACTCATCAACAGATGCTTTAGCAAACAAACATAAGGACCTATTAGGAAGAACATTTTTAAGATCAAAACAATATATATTTTCCTTCCTAGGTACCCTAAGTTGTATAAACTTTTCATCAGGCATCTTAAACTCAGGATATAACACCACATACTCAGTTTCCCCAAAAAGTACCCAGTTTTTCTTATCACACATTTGAGAAACACTGAATAAATTGTATTTAAGTCCCTGTACCAAATAGACCTTTTCAAAGTCTAGCTTCCCAGTTCTGATTGTGCCTCTGCCAAGTATCTTTTCTCCCTTTGGATCATTGCCAAATGCCACATATCCTCCATCATAAGCTTCAAAATCTTCCAAATTGCTTCCATCCTAAGTCATGTGCCCAGAGCAACCACTATCAAAAACTCCTTTATCTTTAGCTCAGTTTGAAGATTGCCCTGCACATAAGATTACACAAGTTAGTTCCTTTTGTGGACCCAAGTCAGTACTGACTTGGGTCTGCCCTGTGCATCAAAATATTCATATTTCGTTAGGTCCATTGATGCACAGTTGACATATGGTAAAACCTTTGTCTTAGGCTTCCATTTCCAACTTGCTGAGGCCTTAACAGCATAAAAATGATTTCCAACCACTGTATCAGTTATCACCTTTGGAATTTTTAAAACTTCTTTTGAATCAGTGGTGATATTTGGCTTATTAGTGGTTTGACACTGCTTAGCCGTGTTTACATTTTGCTTAGCAGTGGTTGGAACCCATTTAGGTGAAGCAGTGACAATAGATTTTGTATTCCCATTCCTCATCAGCACTGCTCTTGGAATCATGTTACTGTTAGGATGATGGTTTGTTTTTCTTGAAAAGTTTTTATGATTTACCCTCCTCCAATGATTCCAAACTTGTGGTCTGTTTTTATGACAATTTCTCTGTAAGTGTTCAAAACTACCACACACAAAACAAGCCTTATTACCACATTGAAACTCATCACCTAATCTGTTAGAAATTAGACCATTTAAGCTTCTTTGATTACCCCTAGGTTTATATTGTTTCATCTGTTCCCTAGGAATTTCCCTGTACTCTACAACTTTCTTGGTAACTTTAGCTCCAAATCTAGGTACAAGGTTGACTTGCTTAGAATCAACTTTCTTAACTGGCTCTATCTTTTCAGACTTAGTTGATTCAGTTCTATCATCCTCATAATCTGATTCCCAATCTTCAATTATGGGAGCACCAGATAACTTATCAGAACTTATCTTAGGTGTTTCAGTCTTATTTACTTCTTTAACAGGTTTATTAAAACTGAATTCACTACTAAATGACAATTCTTTAGCAGGTGGTGCATGTTTCATCAAGGGGGTGGTGGCATATCATTGTATCCTAAACCAGTACCATCTTTGAACAGTTTTTGACCTATTGGTTTCTGTACAAGATCAGAAGCATACTGTGTTTTAGCAACCCTAACTACATGTTTTTCTTTTTCCTCTAGGGCCTGTAGTTTTGCACTTTCTGCCTCTGCTAGTTTATCTTTAAGCATTTTAATCTCTCTGTTTTTAAGATCAATTTCACCACCTAGTATATTGATCTTTTCTACATACTCAAACTCACATTTAATACAGAATTTTAGCTTCTCTTCTACACCCTCTAAACCAACTCTATATCCTAAGTTATCTAGAGTCAATCTCTCTACTTCTTTTCTCATACTCTCAGTGATAGCCTTTTGAGACTCTAAGTTATCAGAACATGATTTAAAAGAACAAGTAGATGTTTTAGAATCATTAGATACCTCAGAATCTGAACCAGAAGATGAAGCATAGGCCATTAGAGCAAAGTTATGCTCTTTTGAAGCTTCACTAGCAAGAAAAGCTGCATTTGGACCTTCTTCAATCTGATCACTCCAATCATAATCACCAAGTCCATCCTGAGCAACCAAAGCTGAAGAAATAGTAGGCTCTTCTGTTGTCTTTTTAATGCCTTCAAGTCTTTTAGGAGCTCGACATTCCCTAGCAAAGTGACCTTTCTTCTTGCAGTTAAAGCACTCCATCTTACTTTTGTCAAATCCAGCTCTCCTTTGACCATCATACTTAACCTGTCTTCCAGTCCTCCTCAAAAACTTCCTTGCTTGGAGAGTCAACATTGCCATTTGCCATTGAAGATTAATCTCTTCAAGATCATCAGGATCAATTTGATCCAGATCTTGATTCAGCACAGTAACACTGGTAGTTAAATCAGCCAGAAAAGCACAGATTGCACCATCACTGACATTATCACTAACAATGGTATTATTTGCAATAGCCGTGGTTATACCATAGGCAGCAGTGGATACATCATGTGAGCTTTTGTGATTTGTGGATACAAAAGCAATGTTTTGATTTGTAGAAGACGAGTTAGAAAAGGTATTCTCAGACTCATAAACCTTCAAGTTATTGAAGAGATTGTCTAGAGTCATTGTAGCAAAGTCCGTCTTGTTTCTCCACACAATGGTATGAATAGCCCAATCAGATGATAAGCTCCTTATGAACTTCAAATTAATATCTTCTTGAAGGAACTTGTAACCCACTGCCTTCAGTTGACTGATGAGTTTTTGAAGCCTATTGTATGTGCCATCAATCTTTTCTCCACTTTGAGCAGTGAAGGTTTCAAACTGATGCTTAAGCATGTTCATCCTTGACTTCTTGGTAGCTTCATTACCAGCAAACCTTAATTCAAGAGCATCCAATAGTTCTTTAGCCGACTCATACTGATCAAAGTCTAATGCAAACTCATTAGGTATTCCCATGGAGAGAAGACTGTGAGCTTTGATCTCCATCTTCCTCTTAGCTTTATCAGGTTCACTAACAATGGTGATCTCCTTACCATCCTCACCCTTCAAAGGAAGAGTCTCCTTTTTCAACAACATCCCATAGAGCATAATCAATCATGCGAATGTATTGCCTCATTCGCATCCTCCAAATTTGATATTCACCATGTTTGAGCATGGGCACCTTTGAAGCAGTCACCATAAGAGTTTCTTCAGACATCTTGACTTACGTGAGTACAGATTAACAAACTTCTTCTTGATAACAGTTTCTAGATCACAAGCTCTGATACCACTTGTTGATCCCAGTTGAGCAAACGATCTAATATAGAAACTGACTTGTAACAAAAGCTTATCAAATATTACGCGGAATTTAACACTTGATCTTAAGAAGAAGAACAATTAACATTCAACACCTCAATATTATTTATTAATACGAATACTCTTATAGTATTAGGGTTTTGCAACCTTGAAGTGTATCGACCTTAGATATAAAACATACGCATATCTAACCTAACCTAGGACCTCCTTTTATAGGCTAAGGAGTCCTATACAATATACAATACGTAACCTACAAGATAAATATATTTTCCATATTTATCTAATACAATAAACTAACCGACTATAGAAAACTAGCAGTGCTTACTACATACTATCAGCAGTTACATAATACTACTAGCCGCGGTTATCTTCATCCGTGGTTACACTCTTCAGTCCGTGGTTACATCAAGCTTGTCCGTGGTTCCATTACTTAGAGTAATTCATTATCCGAGGAACCTAAAACCCAACAAGTAGTATAAACTACTTCCCCTGGAGGTTGACCGTAACACATCAAAGTACACGTTTCTCCCCCATGATGGTTTCAAACTTTTGGAAGCATCATAACGTGTACGACCATTTACACGAGAAGTTCTTGTCATAAGCAAACATCTTAAAAAAATCATGACTGATGCTGACGATTCTTAGAAAGATTTTGCTTTGACTGTGAAGTATCATTGACATTTTGTGGCGTCGAATATCTCATGGGAATTGATGAAATTGAACCTCCTTTGATTCACCGGCTAATAATAATGACCACATATGGAGATAACGTCACTTCAGTTTCGCATCAATAATACCGTACAAAAACCGGGTAGTCATTTTTCACTTTTTCGCTCAAGCCGTGAATTTGTATCCACCGCGAAATTTAACATATCAAAAATACCAATGAATTAAAAAAAATTTATCCAAAATTTAAAAATTCGGATAACAAAATTGTTTAATTAACTCCGTGAAACCCATATCTAATAATCATCAAGCCCATGTTTGAATCCAATTTATTGAAGCTCAAATGTAATCAATAAGCCACAGCAAGACAAATTATTATTGTTATAACTTTGAAAACCATATGCCACGTTAAAAACTGTATCATGTGCAATCCCAATCTAGATATTAATGCCATTCGGCCCATTTCACAAACATAATACCCGATCCAATGAGAGATGAGGCACCGGGCCCAGTCCAAGAATAATATTACATGGTCCATAACCGGATGTAATATATATTCTACCTTAAACATACGCTTCATTTAACCCTAATATATCTCATAACATAATAACCGAAGCACACATAAAACAATATCCGCCTCTCACCAACTCTCCAAAAAAACAGATCTCATCTTTTCATCTTCTCCTTCAATTCATTATGATAACCGAATCATTAGAAATAGTTCAAACTGAAAGCCTTAAACACAAATACAAACCTACGGAACCTATATCTTAGTTTTTTCATGCGAATCAAGAAATGATTATGTCTTCAGGATCCAATGGTGGGTCTCAAGTAGGTGTGCTTGTTCGATTTTTTTTTTATGAGGTCATATAACGAATTTAAAACGAGTGATTATAACAAAGTTGTTATCAATAATTCTTTAATTATTCGGATATTAACGAAGCTAAGCTTCGAAAAAAAATGATCGATGAAGATTTTAATTCATGTGAAACTCTTTGAATCCTCTTGATATTTCTTTATATGCCACGAATTAATGAGCTGAGATCATGAATTAATTTTTCATTTTGGTTCGAGTGAAGCCGAAGATTGAATATGGGATTTAGGATAGATGAGATGGTTTGAGTCTTGATTGTAGATTGGTTTTTCGTTTTCAGTAGGGATTGGACTGATGATGATTAATACCTGAGGTCATGAGTCTAGATGGTATTTATTTGTTGTTGTGGTCATGGTCAGTATAACTTCTTCTTTCATCCTTTCTGTTAAGTCAAGTCACTACCCTTTTTTATTCAAGTCGCTGCACCAAGTCGCCACGACAAGTCGCCACGACAAGTCGCCACGACAGCAAGTGACTCAATAGTCAACTCGCTAACATAAAAAACAGTTTTAACAAGTCGCTAACTGATATTTGACATTATCCGATGAGTTTTCCGACTATATTTTCCGACCACCTTCATAATAAGCCCAGAAAAACATGACAAAGATTGCTTCATTTATCCAGTTTGACCATTTTGATAGTTTGACTGTTTATCCAAAGAAGATATGTGTAATACCAAAACAGATACATAAAACATATGCAAAATACTGACTTGGACAATATTTTGAAACAAGACAGATATACATGATAGACAAGACCATATGAAATTTTTAGACCAAAAACCAAATACAGAATATTTGATAAACACTGTTTGCCCAAAAACAAATTTCCGACCAAAAGTAATACCCAACCAGTAATAACACGATACAATAGACCATAATAAATCATCAAAACACTATAACCTTGGCTCTGGTACCAATTGTAGGATCTTTATATTATTGTGTTTGAAGATTCGGGTGGTCTTGGATGATCAAAATACATGGTAGCCATTAGAGAGAGAAAGTAGAGAGATGGGTGTTTTTCTTGCTAGAGACTTGGTATACAAAAGTATGGAATATTAGATTGAAAGCACCACCCCTTCCATGGATGGAAGGGGTATTTATAGTTACAATGAAACCGTCCTCCTATCGGACTGTGGATCAGGGATACAGTGGGTAAAGACCCGTCCTTCCTCCATGGTGTTGCTCTAAACTAAACTACGCTACAAACTAATTAATAAGCTACTAAATAATGTAAATAACGACAAGTCTACGAGCTAACTTATGCTAGAAAATATTTGGGGTGAGCGAAACTTCACTATGGAATTTTCTAATTCCTAACAGGTATGCTATCCCATCTCTGACATGCTTCAATGTTGAGTCTCCAAACTTATGAAGCTCATTACACGCCATCAAGCAGTTGCGGTGGAGTGCACTGCGGTAGACTACTCCAAAGGGTTTGCTGATGATAGTGAATTGAGGGAGATGGTTGATGTCAGGAAGTTCTAGCTGCGGTCTGGTGAAGTTGACACGAGTCTGATACGACTTAACAGCAAGTTGCAAATCTTCTACACGTTCCTGGATCACGATGCTTTTGATGAAGATGAGCAAGGACTTGATGTATTCGCGTTGAATTTCAGTCGAGAATTGTCTCATTCTTCCCTGTACTTTGGCAAGATACAGATCTTCAATGTCGTTGAGAGACAAATTCTGAAAGTCCGCTTCACAGAATGCATAGTCCTTTTCGTCTTGTCGTTTGACGACAATGTGCTTGAGAAAGGTATAATCCCATTTGGACGAAAGAGCGACATGCTTAACAGCAATGATCCCTTGATTACTATACACTTCATGTTAAGATTTACAAACCTAGCAGCTTCTGTAGTAGATTCGTCGGCGTTCCGGCCAATGGTGAATCCCATACATTGCATTGATGTCATACTCTTCCACTCTGTTGTTGAACATGTGGGTAGCCTTTTCTTCGATGGCTATGCAGTTGGAGAATATGGCAGCCGGGAACAGAAGTGTAAGTGATGTAGCGTATTTCCTTGACACATCGCTACCATGTAGAAGAAATTCCAGGTCGTTGTTGAAGAAGTATCGAAATGGAATCTGAGGTTGATATGGTCGACCAATGGTGGGTAGAGGTTTGGTCCAATCTGTGTAGTATGGAGCGTTGTCTTTTCTGGTGTAGTCGATGTTTGCTTCAGGGTTGAGCCAATCCATGTTGTTAGACATGGCTCGTGCTATGTTTTCAAGGTGATATTCAACCTCAATAGCACTTTCCGAGCTGTCTTTGAGTATTTGGAAAGCTTCATTCTTGATTCGTTTCAACTCTGATTTCGTCATCTTCTTCACTCGAAACTTTTCTTGCAGTAACTTTGCATGCTCCAACGTACTACCTTCTACCATATCTTGGTCGTCAGTTAAGGTGGGTGTAGCAGCAACAAGTGTTGAAAACCATTCATATTCGGTGTCATCGTCGTCTAGCCATGAAACGATGTCAGCCTTAGTCGTCTTCTTCTTCTTCTTCTTAGGCCTAGAGGAGGATGTTGGTTCCTTTGTTGTGCTGGGAGAGATGGGTTGTTTTTGGGGCTCAGGGATTTCCTCATCGTCACCACCAGTATACTCAAAGTGATCACCAGTTTTCTGAGTCTGGGGTGGTAACTCAGAATCCTGAGGTTTTTCAGTAGAAGAGAGAGGAGGATCTTCTTGTTGGTGAGGTCCTTCGGGGTGGAGGTGGCATTGAGGAAGATTCACCAGACTTCTTTGGATGTTTAGGTGCAGAATCCTTGTCCTTATCATCGTCATCTCTTGGTCGTTTTGGTTGACTTGCTGATTCTTTGCATGAAGACTTGAGTTGATAGTCTAATAGAGTCTCAAAAAATTTAGCTTCTTCCGAAGTGAAGGTTCTAGCTCTTTTTGACATTTGCATCACCAGTTTAGCGATTAACTCAGTTTCAGAAAGGTCAGATTCTTTGGACATTATATTTTTAACCAATGCGACGATGTTTGTAGTAAGTTGTCTGGAGAATACTTCTCTAGTCACAATGGGGACAGTATCGATAAGAAATTTGTGAGTATATTCTCTTTCCGTCTTCTCCAATTCCTTTTGGAAACCTCCTTTGATAAACTGCTGGATTTGTTCCCTTTCTGTCAACAACTCGTTTATCCCATCTTGAAGAAAGTTGATTCTGTCAGCAAGTTGATTTATCTTTTTGTTAGTAACATCCTTCTTCTGTACTTGCTTGGCAGCTTTAACAATCCTTGTTTTAGCCTGGGATAACCAAGAGTCTGTTGGTTTCTTCACTGATTTAGATGTGGATCTGGTTGATCTTTTGGATGGTGGTGGTGAAGAGTGAGAAGATGAGTCTGATGATGATGAGATGTGAGGTGACTCAGGATCCTTTGGTGGTTCAGTGGTTTGTTCTTTGGAACTTGTTGGACTTTGTAGAAGAAGGTCATCATATTCAACCTCGTCATCCTTTGCAGTCTTAGCCTGTTCTTCAGCCTGAATCCTTGCCTCTTCCTCTGCTTTGGCATGAGCTGCAGCTTCTTCATCAGTCTTTTCCTTCTCAGACTTTTCTTTTTCTGGTTCATCAATATCAAAGTTGATGGAATCCTCAATCTGCCGTTGTTGTTGTTCGTGGGTGATGGTAGTACCAGTTCCCTTATCGGGTTGATTAACCGCATCAAGAACTGGTGTGGTATGAGTACCACCACTAGAACCTCCAGGGCCACGAGTTTGATCTTTTACAAATGCTTCGGCAAGATGTTTATGTCTGAGTTCCTTCAACTTCCTTTCATATTCCTTTTGCTCATCTATTGGTTCTTCTTTAGAGCTCTCCTTATCATGTTCAATCACAGGAGTCTTCCCTTTACCTTTGTCAGCTTGTGGACTGGGAGGTTTAGCTACTGATTGAGTAACGTCGGTTGCAGTTTCAGAGTAGAAGACCTCATCGTCTAATTCGGTTTCCTCAGAGCTTTCGTCCACTAGCTTTCTTGGCGGTTCAGGCTTAGGTACGGGAATAGGAACAGCTTCCTTAGAAGGAACTTTCCTTTTAAGTGCGGGTTTCCTCTTAGGGAACTTTCTTTGACTCTATGTGCTTGTAACACTCCCTGCACTCCCTCTTCTAGTTTTCCTAGTAGGTGTACCAGAAGATTTATCATCGAGAGAACCAACTTTACCTTCATTAACTGCTACCAGATACCTTTTGTATGAGTAAAGTTGTTTAATTGCATCAGAGAGAAGGTGGTCCGGCAGCACAGCACCTTGTTTCTTTGTTGTTAACTCCTTGAATCTGACTGTTAGAGTAGGTTCATACAACATGTCGTGATTGTTAGGGTCATTGAGTCTCTTGGGGATATCAGGATTGAGTCCAAGAGCTCTTTGGATCAACAGTTTTGTGTATCTGATATAAGGAATCTTTGAGCCAAGCTTCTTGAGGAATGTCATCATGTCATCCCATATCAGAGCTTCGACTTCAATGTGCTTCATGTTGACCAAGGCCCAAAAGATTTACAGTTCCATAAGCTTGGGGTGCTCATAGCCACTGTCACGACCGAAAACAGACTTGGTGATGATGATGTAGAGAGTTCTCCAAGGTTGAGGAATATTCTTAAGATCCACATGTGAATTCTTAGAGATTACTCCTGTAGCTTCGTCATAACCAATATTGATCAGGAACTGTATAACAGTCTCTTCAGTTGGTGTGGCATTGAGTTCGGTTGGCTCGATGATCGGAATGAGAAGAACAGCCCGTAAGTCTGCAGGTGTGATGGTGACTTGTTTGTGGTTAAGAGTCACTGTCACAGCATTCTGTCCTTTGATCTTTTGCTTTGTATTCCAGAACTGATGAATGTAGATCTCTGGAATAGTAGCAGAGTTGGAGAGCATGTTCTGATAAGGATGATTCTTCAGAATATCCACAGCAATCAAGCAAGAAGACTCTGAGCAGGTGAGAGTTTCAAAGTCAACACGAAGGTTGTTCTTTCCAATCTTCATCGGATAGCCATTAGGGAAGATATCAGCAATGGTGAGAACATTTGGTGCATCCACATTCATTTGAGCGTCCATGTCGTGATCTGAAATACATTTAGCCAAAAGAACCAACATATCGAAAGACATAATGTTAGTCAACATATGGTTTTATTGTCTAATTATTGAATGTGCAAAGTTGATGATTGTTACGAGTCCAAAGTCACTTGTTTGTCCAATAGTCCAATGACGTCGTGATAAGTTTCGTGAGTTAGTTAACTTTAAGTTTTAAAGTTCATGTTATCACTTATTTTTCACAACATATTAAATGTTTAAGCTTATTAGTGACATTGTTGGTTTCGTGACGTTATGATTTATTTATTTACAAGTTTGCACGCGAAATAATTCATGATGAAGGTTTAATCAAGGCTTAGGCGTAGCAATGGTAGCTTATGCGTAAACAGGAGTTATACGCGTAAAGGCGCAAGCTTATGCGTAGGACCTTGTCTTACGCGTAAGAAATATTATGCGTAGGAAAAAGGGAACCTTATGAGTAGAGCTTACGCGTAAGCGCATATAAACCTTACGCGTAAGGCTTACTCGTAAGAGTAGACCTTATGCGTAGAGGTCACTGTTTACACATATCCTTCACAGGATACGCGTAGTCCCTTATGTAGAACGTTACGCATAAATGCTACGCGTAAGATTACTCTTACGCATAACATGCTACGCGTAAGGTGATCCTTATGCGTAGATGTATAACAACCTTGATTCTGATTTTTACGTGTTGCAAACCTGAAATAAAATCATCATTACATCAATCTTAATGCATACATTCACTCTATAACAGATTTAATCACAAATACTCATTCAAACATTTAGGCGTAGAACATATGTTACGCGTATCCTAAAACCCTAAAGTTCAAGATTTACGCATATGAAATCTAGCCATAGGATTTGCACCAAACTGATTCTGGGATGTCTTAGAAGCATAGTAAGTTGTCCTATCCAAGTTTTAACATCAAATATGCCATGGATCAAAAATACCCAAACCGTATGAATATAAACCCTAAATTCCAATTTATGAATCATTAGTGTTTCTGGGTGATATCTGGGCCTAGATATGATCAATTCAACTTGATAAAAACCTTATACAACAATATTTATCACCAAAAACGTTCTCATTTGAAAAACACCCAAACCACGCATAAACCCTAATTTCTAAAAAACAATCAATTCGTGTTTCTGGGTAAGTTTTGAGGATAAAAACGGTATCATTGATGTTTTAGAAACGTTTTGACACTATCTTTTTAACCACAAATACATAAACAAGATTATGTGTTCATATGCATACGCGTAGAACACAAAATCGTCCCTAGTTTAAGATCTAACCGTTATTTTTCAAAACGATTCAAAACCATTGTTTGTAATCTTGTTAAGAACACAAAAAGACTTACAGATTGTTGATCCAAAACACGGATTTGAAGATAAAATTATAGGCGTAGGATTAGTTTGGTGTGAGTAATAAATGAGAAGTATTAAAGTTAGGTGGAATGTTTTATTAGAAATAACTTTCAGATTTTGACAGTTTTAGTCCCTCCACCTTTTCCATTTTCATCCAAAGCCTTTAACTTCCATTTTGGTTACCAAACGAAGAATATTTGGAAATAACTTTGACGACACTCCCCCTTGACTTAACAAATAATGAAAGTTTATAGATTTTAGTCCGAGTAGTGTCAGAAAACCAGAAATGTGACCACCATTATTTAAAGAATCTACCGGGATAAGGTAACATGCAAGTACACGGTTATTTTGAAACAGTTAAGAATTTATTTTCTCCCCCTCAACACTTGATCAGAAAAATACTGAATTTTGAAAGATTTGAGTGTTGACGGAAGAAATGTACTTGCCATGTTAAAAGAAATATAGATAGAAGAATATTTTTGTTGTTTTATAAGGTTTTATATTTTTGTATTTTGTTTTTGAAAAAAATTATTTACAAAAGAGGTTTTGGTGTTTGACTTGTTTTTAAGAATGTTTTAAGAGTTCATCCAGTTCCTCTTGAGTCAAACACCACATACCAATACGGTGGACCAACTCATTAAACCTAGCAGGAGCTAAGGCTTTGGTGAGAAGATCTGCCAATTGGTATTCTGTACCCACAAAATATAATTCAATAGTACCCTGTTCCACGTGGTCCTTGATGAAATGATATCAAAGATCGATGTGCTTTGATTTCGAATTTTGAACTGAATTGCACGAGATTGCAATAGCACTCCGATTGTCGCAGTACATCGGGATTCTGTCAAATACGTAACCATAGTCCTTGAGTTGTGTTCTCATCCAAATGACTTGAGCACAACACGCCGACATGGCAACATATTCTGCTTCGGTTGAGGACAGTGATGTGCAATCCTGCTTCTTTGATTGCCATGACACCAGTTTATCACCAAGAAATTGTAAAGCTCCTGATGTACTTTTTCGTGAATCTAAGCATCCTGCTTGATCAGCGTTTGAAAAAGCGATTAGTTCAAAACCAGAATCATTCGGATACCAGATCCCCAAATTAATGGTTCCCTTTATGTATCATAGGATTCTTTTAGCCTCAGAGAGGTGGGTTTCAGTTGGTCTCGACTGATAACGGGAGCAAAGATAGACGGCAAAAACAATATCAGGTCTGCTAGATGTTAGATACATGAGAGACCCAATGATACTACGGTATTTGGTAGGGTCGACCAATTTCCCATGTAAATCAGCGTCTAGCTTCTTGGTATGAGCCATTGGTGTGGCATAGGTGTCACAGTTTTGCATTCCAAATTTGTGTAACAATTCAAGGGCATATTTGGACTGACTCAAGAAAATACCACGGGGTGATTGATGAACTTGCATTCCAAGAAAGAATGTGAGTTCACCCATCATTGACATTTCAAAATGTTTTGTCATAAGTTTTGCATAAGCATTTGAGTATTTTAAAAGTGTTGAACCAAAAATGATATCATCCACATAAATTTGAACAATTAAGATGTGAGCCCCGTGATATTGTATAAAGAGTGTAGGGTCGACCAAACCTTTGGTAAACTTATTGGCAATAAGGAAGGATGATAACTTATCGTACCACGCCCGAGGGGCTTGTTTGAGACCGTAGAGAGCTTTCTTCAGTTTGTAGACTTGATTAGGGAACTCTGGATCAATGAATCCTTCTGGCTGGCTTACATAGACCATTTCTTTCAGTTGTCCATTGAGAAAAGCAGTTTTGACATCCATTTGAAAGACCGTGATGTTCATGTGAGCCGCAAATGCTAGAAAAATCCGAACAGCCTCAAGACGAGCAATCAGAGTAAATGATTCTTCAAAGTCAATACCCTCTTCCTGTCTATAACCCTTAGCCACCAGACGTGACTTGTTTCTAATTACGGTTTCTTCAGCATCTAATTTGTTTTTCCAAATCCATTTTAGACCAATGACGAAGACCCCTGTTGGTCTTTCAACCAGTTCCCATACTTTAAGACATTTGAATTGATTGAGTTCTTCCTGCATGGATTCAATCCAGTTATCCTTTAACATTGCGTCTTTAATGTTTTTAGGCTCAGATTGGCAGACAGTGAGTGCATAAATGCAATGTTCACCATCTGAGTGAAGACGTTGTCTCGTTACGACTGGTTGATTCGGGTTGCCAATAATATTCTCAAGGGGATGGTCTTTTGTCCAATGATGTGTGGAAGGTTGATGTTGATATACATTATGCAGATTTTGAGGATTCAAATGGCTTGTAGATGATTCCGCAACATCAGGTGCAACAGTTTCATTGGCGAACGAGTTAAAGAATGCATTTGGATCAAAATCTGCAGGTGGGGTTACATCATTCAGAACATCATCAGCTGGTTCTGCGTCATTGGAAGCAGTTTGTTCAACTGTTGTTGTAGATTCAACTGGTGGTTCTTCTTCAACAAAAGTTGTTGTAGCAGGTGTATCAGGTATAGGAGTATGATCAGGTTGAGCAGCGGAAACAGCAGATACACCTGGAGCACGTTCAACAATATCGTCACTGAACAGAGGAGCAAATAGTCTTTCCATTTGTTGACGAGTAAGCTGAGGGCTTGTGTCAGCTGATGATGGGGTTTGGGGAAAGTTTAAGCGGTTGTGACCGGGTTCCAAGCTGTTATACTTAGAAGCCATTTCAGTAAGCTCATCAAAATTAGCATGAATCGTTTCCATAACCTGCTTTGTACGACGATTCCAGATCCGGTAACCTTTTGAGTTCTCACAGTATCCAATAAATACTCCAATGTCAGCTTTGGCTTTGAGCTTTCCAAAGTCATCATGATCATTGTTCGGATAGCAAAGGGATCCAAATACATGAAAGTGTTTAAGATTCGGTTTTCTGTTGTGGATAAGCTCAATGGTGTTTTGTTGTGGCGTTTAGTAATCATTGAGCGGTTCTGAGTGTAGCATGCAGTTGAGACAGCTTCAGCCCACAAGTAATCTGGAAGTTTAGCATTGATGAACATCGTTCTAGCAGCTTCCACTAACGTACGGTTTCGTCTTTCAACAACTCCGTTTTGTTCTGGTGTGCGAGCAATGGATGTTTGATGCTCAATTCCCACTTTCTCATAATATTCCCGAAGAGTTTGATTCACAAATTCAGTTCCTTTATCTGTTTGAATTTGTCGGACGGTGTTCCGGAGCTGAATTTGAATTTTCGTGAGAAAGGTGATGATCATCTGTGGAGCTTGGTCTTTACTTCGAAGAAAATAAACCCAAGTCCATCTTGAGTAGTCATCAACAATTACCAAGATGTAGCATTTGCCATTAATCGTCTGCACGCGCATCGGGCCACACAAATCCATGTGAAGAAGATGAAGCACATGCTGAGAGATGTGTTCCACCTTTGAAGGAAAATGAGCATGAGTGCTTTTCCCTTGTTCACAAGCTGAGCATAGGTGATCTTTAGAATACCGGAATCGCGAGAGACCTTCAACAAGTTTGTTTCGAGCAAGGTTGGTTATGGTTTGAAAGTTTAGATGTGAGAGACGACGGTGCCATAGCCAAGATTTTGTAGATGTAGCCTTTGAGAGTAGACATATGGGAGATGAAGCAATCATGTCTTTCATGGAGATAGTGTAGAGACTAGATGAGCGTTGACCTGACATAAGATCATTTCCTTGTAGATCACGAATGAAACAAGTTTTCTCCTTGAAAGCGACTTCCAAGTCTCCATCACAAAATTGACTAACAGAAAAGAGATTGTGACCGAGGCCTTCCACATAATAAACTCTGCTAATTTCGATGTTTCCATTGATGTAGTATCCGTAGCCCATGATAGCTACGAAGTGATCATTCCCGAATCTGACAGTGCCAATGAACTTTGCAACAAAGTTTGATAACTGTTTAAGGTTGCCTGTCATGTGTCGGGAACATCCGCTATCAACAATCCAAAGGATGATCTGTATCACCTGCATTACACACAGACGATACAGATGGAATAGAAGTAGATGTGGAACCCGATGAGTTAGAGGGTTCCTCAGCAGTTATAGTTGAAATACACACATCAATGATTTTAGGCATCTATTTAAATCCTAGTGTATTATGTATCCATTTCTGCCATCTCCAACTAGTCTTAGCTTTAGTCTTAGTGAAAGTACTAGGTGGTACTACATTCCTTGGAGGTGAAACTGGAGCTACAGGGACATCAAATCGTTTCTTAGAATCTAAAGAGGGCGGGTTACCTAGCACAGACTTAGAAGCAGTAGTGGGCCTAGAGGTATTCCGAATCTTAGGATTCCGTGAACGAGACAAGATAGCCTTAGCAACACATACTTTTATGACAAATAACACAAGAATCATCAGACTGAATATCAAAAGTACTTAAAGGTTCAACATTAGTTACAACACTTTTTCCATTACATTTGCTAGACGCAATATCTAAAGTGGGTGCAACTGGAGTCTTATTCAAAGTCCTACGATGTTCTTCTACTTCAACATTGTTAGGATTTGGAAAATCCAGTAGTTAAAGTGTCGGTCACCTCAAGTATATGTAATCGTTAGAAAGCTCGTAGTCGTAGTTATTTAATGTTAAGTAGTATTTAGTTTAGTAACACCATGGAGGACGGACGGGTCTTTACCCACTGTATGCCTGATCCACAGCCCTTCAGGTGGCGTTTTATGTAAGTACTATAAATACTCTCTACCTCCCAAGGTAGAGAGTTAGAGCTCATAATAAGATTTTTCTTTCTCTCCCTAAAGTTCCCAACTCTCTTCCATTTCTCTCTCTAGAACTTTCTCTCTCTAAACATATTACATGCCTCACAGTGATTATGGTTTAGTGTGTTTGTGAAATCCAATATGTTACAATTGGTATCAAGAGCCATGGTTTGATCACTCATCTTTCATGCTCTTTGTTTTGGTGGATTTCATAAGGTTTTTGGGGTATTAAGTGTTTAGAAGAGTTGGATTCATTTGGACAAATTCTAGTGTTAAAGTTTGAATTTTGCTTGTACTTTTGTGTTTAGGATCATCATATGTGTTTATGCTTTGAATTGGAAGGCTTAAATCATTGTGGTTTGGTTGTTTTTGATTGATAAAGTTGGTATTTTTGAACTTTGTACTAAGCGAGTTGTGTCTCGGATATTTTGTTCTTCAAAGCGAGTTGCTTTGTTACTGGATGCAAGTTGTTATATGCGACTTGGCCATTTAGCGAGTTAAGCTTTTAAGCGACTTGGTGGTTAAACGAGTTGTGTATGTTTGCGACTTGCTATTAAGCGAGTTGATTCCTAAAGCGACTTGCTTCTTTAAGCGAGTTGATTGTGTTGCGAGTAGATACTGAAGCGAGTTGGCTATTTAGCGACTTGTTGCATCGAGCGAGTTGACTGTGTTGCGAGTTGATATTAATGCGACTTGGCTATTTAGCTAGTTGATTTCTTAAGCGACTTGTTCCTTTGAGCGAGTTGGTTGTTTAGCGAGTTGATTACTAAGTGAGTTGAGTGTTCAGCTACTTGTCAATTTAGATTTGTCACTTCTTCGTGTTACATTCTTATAGTTGTTCTTTTGGTTTAGTAAAACCCCGTGAAAGAATCAATTTCCCGGTTTAATCAAAGAATTGTAAAACCCCGTAGAACTTGTAATCATGGCAAACATCGTTCCTACTATTGTTTCTTCTGTAGCTTAGGACGTTCAAGCAGCAGGGTCAGATACTCGTCCACCTATGCTTGACAGAACTGATTATGATTCATGGGCACAACGAATCCGATTGTACTGTTTGGGAAAAGAAAACGGAGTCAACATTCTCAAGTCAATCGATGAAGGACCTTATCAGGTTGAGACTACGAGAGACTTAATTGATACAGCTGCAGATGGAACTATGATCTATGGATTAGACAGATCAAAGATGTATGATGAACTTAATGATAAGGAGAAAAAGAGATTCGATGCTGATATCAGGGCTTCTAACATCGTACTTCAAGGTCTTCCAAAAGACATATACAAGCTTATCAATCACAACACTGAAGCAAAGGCTGTGTGGGATAATGTCAAGATGCTTCTTTCTGGTTCTGAATTAACTATGGAAGATAGAGAATCACAACTCTATGATGAATTTGAGCACTTCAAGATGAAACCAGATGAGAGTGTCTATGAGTATTACGTGAGATTCCACAAGCTTGTTAATGACATGAGGAACATCATAATGACTATGCCAAACATTTAGCTGAACTCAAAGTTTGTGAACAACATGAATCCCGAATGGCACAAGTTTGTCACCTCTGTGAAGCTAACCAAAGGATTGAAGAATACAAACTATGAGCAACTCTATGCCTTCCTTCTTCAGAATAAGAGACATGCCATGTTTGAAAAGAGGATTCTTGAACAATTCAAAACAAATCCAGGAGAGACAAGCTCATCAAATGATTCAACTGCCTTATACTCAAACATTGGGATTACCACTAAAGCTTCACAAGTTATACCCATGGGTGATGGCACTCACAAACTCATTCCTGATCCACGGTTCAAACAAGCTGATGCTGATGCAGCCGTAGGACACTTCATTAATCAACTAGCTCTCATGGTTAAAAAAAACTTGACCCTTAGTCTAGACACCAACAGTCTTCACACTAACAATGAGATCAGAACTGCATCCAATCTTCACAATCACGCTCTCATCAGAGATGGAAAAATTATGGTGCAACCAGTGCAAGGAAAACGATATGAACAAGGAATGGTTGGAGCAGGTTATGGTAATACTGGAGTAGGCGGAGGTCATGTAGCAAATCAGAATCGGGGAAGGAATGGAAATCAGGGACAAGCAAAGCCAATCAAGTGTTACAACTGTGGAGGTGAGGGACACATTGCTAGGAACTGCACATTGCCAAAACGCCCTCAGAATGCAGAGTACTTCAGGGATAAGATGTTGCTTGTTCAAGCTCAGGATAATGGTGCAGCTTTGGATGAAGAAGAGTTGTTGTTTCTTACTGAAGGGAATGCTAAGACATATGATGCAGACGTGGATGAGCAGCCAATTCAGGAGATAGGCCACAATCATCAGAATGCCTTTCAAGTCGCTGATTGTGATGCATACGACTCTGACGTTGATGATGAACCTACTGCATAAACCATTTTCATGGCTAGCATTTCTCCAATGGTCTCTCCTAAAGTCTCTTCATCACCACAAGCTGGTCCATCCAAAGACAAACTCATTTATGAGGTATTAAAACTATACGATGATGCTGATGTGCAAAAGATGCATGACAAAGTACAATCAACTGAAACTATTAAGTCAGATATTGAAAATGTGGGTAATATCAATGTTGTCCCATATGATCAATATGTGAAACAAAGTGAAAGTGAGGTAGTGCCAAGTGATGCATCTTCTGTAGTCATCGATGACTATGTTTTTTTATGAATACACTGGATGTGCCCTTGATAATTCTGTTATCTCTGAACTTAATGCCTATAAAGAACGAGTTGTCATTTATGAACAACGTGCTAAGTTTGAGTTAACTACTCGTGAGCAGGAGATGAATGACCAAATGCGTACAGTTATTAGAAAAAGTAACTTTAGAGAAGAAGTCTGAAAACAAGAGTTAAACTCCTTACAAGAAAAGCTTTCTAAAACTGCTAAGCAAAAACTGGAACTTCAAGAAAATGTTAAAATGCTTAAGCAAGAATTCAATGCTAAGGAATCAAAACTTTTGAATGAGTTTTCCAATCTAAAAACTTTGAAAAAAAAGCTTGAAAATAAGTTGTACGTACAAGGGAATACCATTCAGACTGCTCACTTGATTACTAAGCATAGAGTTTTAAGCGATAAGCATAGCATTCCCCTTGTTAAGGAACCAAATCCAGAGGTCATTAAAAAGGCTAGAACTGCTCATAAGGTAATTTATGATGGTAATGAAATCCTTAAGCCTAGACAGAAACCTAGTTGCGCTGAGTGCACTGAGGAAGATAAGAAATCAGATGAGGTCACTAGGGAGAAAATGAATAAAAAACTCAACAACCCTATATGTAAAGAGAAAAACATAACCATCAAACCTCATGATTACACTAAGGAAAATTGGATCTCCCTTAACATGTTTAAGCCTCAAACTCAATTAACCCCAAAACAGATTTTTTGGAAGAAAGATATGGAAAAGCAAAAAGCAGAGAATCTTCTTGTAACGAACCCTCCCCTTAGGAAAATGCCTACAGCGACTGTGTATCCTCCAAATACACCAATGCATTTAGTCCCTAGGACTATTGCCACTAAGAGCAAGACCTTAATCAGTCAATATGTTATTTTTCAACTATTTGTCGATTTTGAGAAAACTTGTAAGAAAATGATCACACCCACTGGGATAACAGAAGGGGAAATGTGTTTTGAGCAAACAAAAGAATGTTATTTAACTGAGGTCATGCCTTTTTTTAAACAACTAAAAGATCATTTTGAGAGTCTTAAAAAGGGTATTGATTCGGACATTAAAGGAATGGAAAAGGAATTTGATGCAATGATAGTTGAGGTTAGTGACTATGAGCGAGCATTAAAATATAATGAGATTGAGAGGAAAAACTTGCATACTTTGAATGAGAATCTTATTTCTGAATGTATTGCTCAAGATGTGTTTTACACTGCTGCGAATTGCTCCATTAATGTTTCTAAATTTCATGAATTATCTGTTGCTTTGAAAGTCTCCCATGATCGTGTCATTGAGTTTGAAAAGATTAATTCGAAACTTAATGAGAAAATTGATCAGGATGATCATGATAATTTGGTAAAGCATCTTTCTAAACTAGAAGTTGAACATTTTGACTTGCAATTAAAATATCAACTTCTGAAAGAAAATGTTAAAACCTCAAATATCAAGACATCCTTGGATGTTCCAGAATTTGATGCAGTCTTTGAAATTAGCAAACGTGATGAACAGATTCGAGCTCATTGTAACACGATCAGAAAGTTGAAAGCCCAAATCTCTCAATTAAAGAGTGAAAAGAACAATGTGACTGGATCCCAAATGCCTCCTCCTTTAGATTCTCAGTACTCTCAAACTTTTCATCTTCAAAACTTAGTTAATGCCTTACAAAAGGAAAACGAGAGTTTTCTAGAAGAAAATGAAAAAGTTAAACGACACTTTAAAGAGTTATATGATTCAATGAAAGTCACTCGTGACCAAAACAACGAAAAAATAACGTCTTTACAAAAGGAAATTGAGAATCTGAGAAGTCAGGAAAATGGGAAACTGCCACTTGTTTTTAATAAGAATGTTGCATCAAAGTCATCCTCAGACTGCAAATACACTATGACTGTTAAATACATTCCTCCTCATCTTAGGAATAATGAACCTGTGTTTCATGACTATTGCGCTCACCTTAAGGATAGTGTAGAATGTCTCCGTGAGATTCTGATACTATTTGCAAACCATGTAATGATGTCTGTTTGAATTCTGTTACTAATCATGATTATGGTGTGAATGGTTTGTCTAATGCTGTTAAATGCCCAGTTAAGATTGTTAATGCTAAAAATCATGCAAAGAAGGCTAAAAGGCATAAGCTTAAGAAAGTTATAAAACAGTGGAAACCCACAGGAAGAACATTTTGCAAGATAGGTCATCAATGGATACCTTTTGGCCATAAGGTCAATCAGTTTTGCCCTCAAACTGCTAAGACAATGCCCACTAGAAAATGGATGCCTACTGGTAGAACTATTCCCTTAAGAAGTGAACATACTTTGAATAGGTCAAATACAGACACCAGCACTGCATCTATTACTAATGATTCCATTGCTTCTACTTCTGATAAAGAAGTTTCTATTTCTGATGTGGGTGTTCCAATCACTGTTACTAACCAAGTGGAACCCATTCTTGCATGGGGGATCCCAATTATCCAGTTATCCATTCTTGTCTATGTTCAACTGCAGATCGTTCAAATCGTTCTATGGTACTTGGACTCAGGCTGTTCCAAGCATATGACTGGAGACCGGTCGCGGCTCATGAACTTCGTGAGCAAATTCATCGGGACTGTTAGATTCGGGAACGATCATTTTGGTGCTATTATGGGTTATGGAGATTATGTTGTCGGTGATAGTGTTATCTCTAGGGTATATTATATCAGAAAACATACTTGCTTCGTTAGAGAACTTAATTGTAAGGAACTTTTAAGAGGAACACGTGGCTCAAATCTATACACCATCTGTTGGGATATGAAAGTGCTGAAGATATGAAAGTACTGAAGACATGAAAGTACTGTAAGCTGCAAAGTACTGGAAGAAGTCAAAGAGTCAAAGTACTGCTAAAGACAAAGTCAAAGTACTGCTTTATGAAGTCAAAGTACTGCAAGAACATAATAACTGTTATATTCGTTTATGGAAAGTATTGTATTCCATGTTTAGATTACTTGTCGTACAAGGTTATCAATTGTAAACCGACTAGGATATCCTTGAGCCTATAAAAGGACTCCTAGATTGGCATTAGAGGTACGTTTTCAGAAAAAGAGTTTTAGAGATTACGAATTAGTGTTTTAGAGAAAAGTTCGATTATCTTAGAGTTGTATTAGAGTATCTGCATAATAAGCAGATTTAGAGTTTATAATAAAAGTTATTCTTCTTAGCTTTGTTAAGTAAATTCCGCGTACTTGATAAAGATTGATCAGTGTTTCTTTGTTAATAACTTAGGATTTATCCGAGGTTATTAAACCTTAACAAGCTAGTTAAGTTAGTTTGATTAAAGTATATCGATCCAACAAGTGGTATCAGAGCTTGTGTGGAAACTCTGACTAGGAAGAAACCCTACTTCAACAATATTCAAGATGTCGACTGAAGCTGTTCCACCACCCTCAATCACCTCACTCAGAATTCTGATAATCAAGAAGGGAGAATATGATCTCTGGTGCATGAAGATGAGGCAGTATATTGCCATTACAGACCATGCTCTGTGGAATGTAATTGTGAATGGGAATGAAGTAGTTCCAGATCCCATTAATGTTCCTGGACAACCTATAGCACCAAAGGCAGTCTTACCAGCAGCAACCCTAAGAAATCAAGAGAAGGCTCTAAACATTCTCTTATCTGCCATTCCAGATGGTCATCTTCTCAAATTTCATGATGCTAAAGATGCTAAGCAGCTCTGGGCTGCTCTCAAGACCAGATTTGGAGGGAATGAAGCCTCTAAGAAGATGCACAGAAACTTGCTGAAGCAACAGTTTGAAACTTTCACAGTAGGTGAAAGAGAAAGTCTTGATGCTGCATATGATAGGTTTCAAAATCTCCTCAACATATTGGAGTTATACAAGGCAGAAGTGTCAGTTGAGGATGCTAATTTGAAGTTTCTAAGGAGTTTGCCGTCTACATGGCATGTGATTGCTACTATGATCAGAGGACAACAAGGATTGGATGTCATGGACTTTGATGATCTCTATCATCAACTAAAGGTGTATGAACATGAGATGAGTGGTCAACCCAATTCCAAATCTCACAGTATTGCTTTTCTATCTTCTGAAAAGAAGAGCAGTACTTCCAAAAGTACTGCTTCTCCTCAAAGTACTATTTCTCAAAGTACTACTGTTTACAATCCCCCATCATATGCTCAGCAGGCCCCACCATCTACCACTTTGCACTCAGATGAAGTTGTGTGCTCCTTCTTTGCACAACAAGCAAGCTTACCTGTCACTTATGAAGAGGATCTAGCACAAATTGAAGAAGATGCACTTGAAGAAATTGATATCAGGTGGCAAGTTGCTATGATCACTGCAAGGATCAAAAAGTACATGAAGAAGACAGGCAAAAGTATTGATTTCAAACCAAAACAAGGGATAACTTTTCACAAATCTCAAATTGAATGCTTCAATTGTCAAAAGACTGGTCACTTTGCAAGGGAGTGCAGGTTTGCTAAGTATCAAGCAAACAGAACATCTGAGAAGCCAAAACTTGAGCTCAAAGAAATTCCAATAACTGAAACAAAGGCTTTGGTTGCTCAAGAGAAGTTATCAGAAGTTGACTGGAGTGAAGAGTTTGATGAACCAGTGACTTACTGTATGGTAGCAGTGGAAGATACAGTTGAAGACACAGTGGAAGCTTTGGACTGGAGCACTGCTTTTGATGAAGAATCTGAACATGCTGCTTTGGAATCTGATGATGGCTTTGGAGGATTTGATTGGAGCAAAGAAAGTGAAGATAATCCTGTTCTTCTTGCTATGGTGGCTACTTCACCAACTCAGTCTCCTATCTCTGAGGTATGCTCAAACTGTTATGAGTTCTATCTAAAATTGCTTAACAATTATGTGATTGAAAGAGATAATTGTATTAGGGCTAGGTCTGAGGTAGCAGGTTATCAAATCACTTTAGAGTCTATGGAAGCCAAAATATTAACTCATGAAAATAATGAAATGGCTTGGGCTGAAATATATGAACAACAGGATTATCAGTTAAAACTTAGTGAATGGAAACTAAATTGTAAAATTGCTGAAATAGAGAAATTAACTAAGGAAAGAGATGATTTGTTAGCTAAGTTTGCTGCTTGGGGAGAGTCTGGCTTATCCCATGTTGCTTATGTTGAAAAACAGAGAAGGGCTTACATTAGAACAGGCTTAGGATTTAGAATGGATTTTAGTAACTTAGATGAAAACCAACCTAGTGATCAGGATGATGGTGTTTTTGAGGACATAACCACTAGTGATGATGAGCTCATTAACTATGTAGTTACATCTAGTAATGAGGGCTCAATAAGTGAACCACCTCTTGAATATAAGAAAGACAATGGTTATCATGCTGTTCCTCATCCCATTAGTCATCAACCCTCTAGGCCTGATGTTTCTCGTTATGGAGTAGACAGTCTAGAGTTTAGGAAGAAGCTTGTAGCTCAATCTAGGTCTGAGAAACCCAAAGAAGTTGTTGAAACTAATGTTCAAAATCAAGCAGTACCTTTAAAACAAAGTACTGCTCAACAAGCAGTACCTTCTGCAAAACCTTTTCAAAAAAGTACTGCTAAACCTTTTGGGGATAACTTTGGTCAAAATAGATTTTATCATTCACCAAGAAGGCAAAATAATTTTGGGCATAGACATAGAAGAAATCATTTTGGACATATGGGTCAAAAACTGTGTTTTGTGTGTTATAGTCCTAATCACTTAATCAAAGATTGTGACAAACACTCAGAATATCTAAGCAAGTTTCCAAGGAATAAGTCTACCAACCAGAAACCTAGAGAGCATAAACAAGTTTGGAATAATTCAAATAGGGTTAATCACAGAAACTTCACACCAGATCATAGATACCCACATCAGAGAAGACCTTCTGTATCTCACAGTACTTTCCAAAGTACTGCTCAGAAACAAGGTACTTATCACACTACTTGGAATAGGAATCCTAGGAGATCTCACTATCAACCTAGAAGATATTCCAATACTTGGAATAGGAATCCTAGGGGATCTAGATCACAGGATCCACTTGTTAAAACTGAATGGGTTAAAAGGGAAAGTACTATTGAGGGACAAACAGTACATTCAACAAAAAGTGAATCAGATGTTTTTGTGATACAAGAAAATGCTAATAATCTGGTAAAAGAGATTTATGTTGAAAAACCAGAAAGTTTTGAAAATCCACATGCTAAAAATCAAAAGATAATTTTGGGTCATCATTTGAAGGATAGTGGGAATTACATACTCAAAGAATTTGAGTTTGTAACTCCACAAGGGGAACACAAGTCAGTAATGGCTTGGGTTCCTAAAAGTTTCTAAATCTTTTCTTTGTGTGCAGGGCAACCCAGAAGAGGAGCTTAAAGATCATCTTATTGTGGATAGTGGTTGCTCTGGAAGTATGACAGGAGACAAAGAGATTCTGTCTGATTTTAGAAATATTAGTGGAGGAAAAGTTGCATTTAGGAATGATCCCAATGGAGGAAAGATTACTGGCAAAGGAACTATCAAAGCGGGGCTGATTGACTTTGAGAATGTTAGATATGTGAAGGAGCTTAAGTTCAACTTGCTCTCAGTCTCTCAAATTTGTGATAAAAAGCATCCTGTTTTATTCACGGACACAGAATGTCTCATCCTTTCCTCTGACTTTAAACCGGTTGATGATGACTTGGTAGTACTTAGAGTACCAAGGACAAATGATGTGTATAGTTTAGACATGAAGAGTCTACATTCTTATGGAAGAGCCACATGTTTGGTGGCTAAAGCAACATCTAAAGAGGCACATCAATGGCATAGAAGATTGGGCCATGTTAATTTCAAGAACATCAACAAACTGGTCAAAGGCAATCTAGTTAGAGGTTTACCTTCAAAGACTTACAAGAATGATCAATCATGTTTGGCATGCAAGAAGGGTAAACAACATAAAGCTTCCTGTAAGAAGCTTGAGGAAAGAACTATTAGAGAACCATTGGAGCTGTTACATATGGATTTATTTGGACCTGTCTCTGTGGCAAGTTTAAATAAGAAAAAGTACTGTTTGGTTGTTACTGATGATTGTAGTAGATTCAGTTGGGTTTTCTTTTTGGGCTTTAAAGATGATACCTTTGATGCTATTCAAACACTGATTATAGAACTTGAAAACCAATTAAGACTCAAGGTTAGAGGTATTAGATGTGATAATGGAACTGAATTCAAGAACTAGCCTATGGATGACTTTTGTGCAAATAAAGGCATAAAGAGGGAGTTTAGTATTGCTAGAACACCACAGCAAAATGGTGTTGCAGAGAGGAAGAATAGGACTTTGATTGAAGCAGCAAGGACTATGCTAGCAAATTCTCATCTACCTATTCAATTTTGGGCAGAAGCTGTAAGTACTGCATGTTATGTACTTAACAGGGTCTCTGTCACTAAACCACAGATGAAGACACCCTATGAATTGCTGATGGGCAATAAACCCAACATTCGTTTTATGAAGCCTTTTGGATGTCCTCTTACTATTTTGAACACCATTGATAATCTGGGGAAGTTTGATGGCAAGTCTGAAGAAGCTTACTTATTGGGATATAGCACTAACAGTAAAGGCTTTAGAGTCTACAATAGAGTTACTAAGAAGATTCAAGATTGTCTTCATGTTGAGTTTTTAGAAGATCAAGACAATGAGAAAGGTAAAGGTCCTGATTGGATGTTTGATCTTGAGATTTTATCTCCTTCAATGAATTATGTTCCTGTTAGAGAAGAAAATCAACCTATGCACAATGAAGAAGATATACAATATGTTGTTCATGGAGTTCATATTAGACCTGATGTTGTTCCTGATAAAGGTCCTGTAAGTCCAAACCAAAGTACTGATGTTCCTAAGCAAAGTACTGATTCTTCGAAACAAAGTACTGTTGCCCCACAATCCTCATTATCTGTTGAGGATCAATCTATTAAAGAGGAACTTAATCAGATGCTTCTTCAAGATGTCTTAGCACATTCTTACACTGATGAACAAAGGAGAGCTTATGAAGAGGCAAAGAAGACCAAGTCTGCATAATACTTTCACAGTACTTTGGACAGTACTTTCGACCAAAGTACTGCTGCACCTGTTGACAGTACTTTAGATGATTTAGATGATCCTACCATGCCTGGGTTAGAAGAAACTGATGATGAGCTTGAAGATGAAGGTATTTTCACAGATTCTAATGAAGGTGCTGATTATACTAACTTGGATGATACATATGGAGTTCCACAGTCACCAATCTTACGGATTCATAAGAATCATCCAGCTGATCAAATCATTGGTCCTTCTACTTCTAGAGTTATTACAAGACACAAAGCTAAGGGTCTAACAAAACCTCACAATGTTTTACTTAGCTTTGTGTATAAACAAAACAGGCTGAATCATAAGGACCATCAAACCTGCTTATTTACATATTTCATCTCTCAAGAGGAACCAAAGAATATTGCTCAAGCTTTGACTAAAGAAAGCTGGGTTGAAGCTATGCAGGAAGAACTTCTTTAATTTAAACTTCAAGAAGTTTGGGTTTTATGTGATCTTCCAGATGGGAAGAGAGTTATTGGAACCAGATGGGTTTTTAGAGTCAAAAGAGATGAAAGAGGAAATGTTATCAAAAACAAGGCAAGGTTAGTTGCTCAGGGTTATAGACAGGAAGAAGGGGTAGATTATGATGAGGTATTTGCTCCTGTGGCAAGGATTGAAGCAATTAGAATCTTTCTTGCTTTTGCTTCTTTTATGGGTTTTCAGGTCTATCAGATGGATGTCAAGAGTGCCTTCTTATATGGTACTATTACTGAAGAGGTGTATGTGAAACAACCTCCAAGTTTTGAAGATCCTAAACATCCAAACAAAGTCTATAAGGTGGTTAAGGCTCTTTATGGCCTTCATCAGGCACCTAGAGCTTGGTATGAGAGGCTCTCTACTTTCTTATTACAGCATGGATATAGGAGGGGAGCTATAGATAAGACTTTGTTTATTAAGAGAGACAAGAATGATATCATGTTAGTTCAAGTTTATGTTGATGATATCATATTTGGGGCTACCAAATAGTCCATGGTTAAGGAGTTTGAGCAACTGATGCAGAAGGAATTTCAAATGAGTTCAATGGGAGAGTTAACTTTCTTTTTAGGACTTCAGGTTAAGCAGTCAAAGGAAGGAATTTTCATTAGTCAAGACAAGTATGTTACAGACATACTTAAGAAGTTTAATTTTGATGATATGAAGGCTGTTACTACACCTATTAAATCTATCAATTCATTGGGCAAAGATGAAGATGGACAGCCTGTTGAAGTCAAGTTATACAGATCTATGATTGGCTCTCTTATGTATCTTACTGCATCCAGGCCTGATATCATGTTTGCAGTTTGTCTATGTGCAAGATATCAAGTCTCACCAAAGATCTCTTACATGAATGCAGTAAAAAGAATTTTCTGTTATTTGAAACAACAACCTAAGTTGGGGTTGTGGTATCCTAAAGAGTCACCTTTTCACTTGGAAGCTTTTTCAGATAGTGACTATGCAGGTGATAATTATGATAGAATATCAACAACTGGTGGATGCCAATATCTTGGAAGAAGGTTAGTCTCCTGGCAATGCAAGAAGCAGACAATTGCAACAACCTCATCTACTGAAGCTGAATATGTAGCTGCTGCAAGCTGTTGTGGACAAGTTTTGTGGATGCAGAATCAACTCTTGGACTATGGGTTCAATTTCAAAAATACTCCTATCAATATTGATAATGAGAGTACAATTTGTATTGTGAAGAATCCTGTGTATCATTCCAAGACAAAGCATATTCAGATTAGGCATCACTTTATTAGAGATTGTTATGAGCACAGGCTCATCAATGTTGTTAAGGTTCACACGGATGACAATATAGCTGATTTATTCACAAAAGGTTTTGATGTGTCACGATTCAATCACTTGGTCGTGAGCATTGGAATGATTAACTACTAAGCTATGTTTGAGGGGAGGACTATAAGGTGTTAGTATAGTCCTGTGTATTGCTTGAGGGGAGGATACTTGTTACTACTTAGTTTCTATGAAGGAATTTGGCAAAGTACTGTTTTTCCTGAAAGTACTGCTTGGAAAGTACTGCTTGGGAAAGTACTGCTTAGGTGGAAAGTACTGTTTGTCGTATTAAAATACTGTTCCAACGGTAATATTGATGGGTAATTGATAGTAACGGTAACTTTGTTATTATAGGCTGTAATTTTTCAAATCCCACCTATAAATAACTACTTTCCGATTTTCCCTCTCATATTATTACTTTACATCTTTTCCATACTTATCTCCCAATCACCATCTGTTTATTGTTCGATAAAATCTTTCTTGTGCTCACTTATTCAACAATGGCGAATCGATTAACTGTTTCAAAGAACAATATGGTGGCTAATTTGGACAAGACTGAGGCGAATGTGGCTTTTTATGATATCATTGATTATCTTACTGGGTCGCCTATTAGTTATGCTCTTTTAGTTGAGCCAGATATTATTGAACCTTGGATTCAAGAATTTTGGGCTAATGCTAGAGATAATATGGAGGAGGATGAATATTATATTAGATCAACAGTTGTTGGAAGGACTATCAAGATTACAGAGGCCTCTATTCGAGCAGATTTATAATTTGATGATGAAGATGGGGCTATTCGATTTGACAAGCAACTCATTTGGGATACTTTTAGGGATCTTGGTTATGAAGGGTCTTTGACGGAACAAACATTCAAGAAAGCATTATTCTGTCCTCAATGGAAGTTCTTGATTCATGTACTGCTCCATTGCATAAGTTCTAAAAGTACTTCTTGGGAGCAGTTTGGGTCAAATATAGCATCAGCAGTGGTTGGTTTAGCTACCAACAAAGTGTTTAATTTTTCAAGGCTTATTTTGGATGGGATGCTATCACATATATCATCTGGGTCAACCTGGTTGATGTACCCAAGGTTTGTACAGGTTTTCTTAAACAAGCAATTGGCTGATGTTCCAAAACCTGCTGCTTTGTTACCTATTATTGTGCAACAAGCCAAAATATTTACATTTATGGCTAGGCGAAGTGATTTGTTCAGAGGTGGAGATACTCCATTAACTCCTACCATGATGGAAGTTGTTCAAGCTGTACGTGATGAAGCTGATGAAAGTGAAGGTACTGCTTCTGTACATGGTACTGCTTCACAAAGTGCTTCACAAAGTGCTGCCTCTCAGAGTACTGCTTCTCAAAGATCTGCATCACCAAGTGCTGCTACACAAGGTACTGCTTCTTAGCAAAGTACTGATGCTTCAGAACATGTTGCTGTTACACCTTCAACATCTCTCCACGAATCTCAACACGAAGTTCACTCACAATCTCAAGGAGATGAAGTTTCTATGGAATCTGAAGGTCAAGTTCTCAACAATTATGCTTTAACTAGAGAATTGACAAGATTGCAGAAATCTTTTGGAGAGCAAGCTAAAGCGCTTAGGAAGTTGAAACGTAAGTATACGTGGTTAAGGAATTTCATTAAACCATATATTCAAGGTTACAACTTATGGGTTAAAGAGGAAAACAAACGCCGTAAGCAACTTCAAAAGGAATTAAAATGCAAGAAGGTTCATAAAACATCTTCTGTCCATTTGGGGAGGAAATTCAAAGAACAGAAATTGAAAGAAGATGATAAGGAGAAAGCAGATGATAAGGAGAAAGAAGATGACAAGAAGAATGGATCTCAAAGTACTGAAGAACTGGTGAATATTGAAAGTACTGAAGAAAGGTCTGAACATCAAAGTACTGCTTTTGATGGAAGTTTCAGACAAGAAGTAATAACACCAAGAGTATTGAAGTTTGAAGAAGAAGCTGGTCCTTCTACAACTGTTATACAAGAAGAGGAGGAAGCTACATTCAAACCTATTCATTCTGCAAGTGATGATGAATTAATTGCTACAATTTTAGATTTGTCACAACCAAGAGGAGGAGTTACTATTAGAGATGTACAAGAAGAAGAACAACAAAGAACTTCTCAACCTGCAATTGATCCAAAAGATAAAGGGAAAGGTGTTCTGGTTGAAACCAAGAAAAAGAAACTAGCTCTGGCAGAACTTAGAGCAATTGAAGTTGCTAGGAATGAAGCTGCAGCTAGAAAAGTTCAAGAAGAGTTAAATGCTAAAGATAGAGAAGAACAGGAAGCTCAAGAAGCTCAGAATAGAGAAGCAGCTCAGAAGTTGCATGAGAAATTGAATGCTGAAGCTGCTGAACAATTACAATCACCTATTCCTATTAGATATATGTCAAGAAGACCTAATTTAGCTAAAGAAAGGAATGCAATGATGGCATATTTAAAAGGCAGAGGATATAAAGGATTGCAGAAGCTGAATTATGTTGATATGAAAAGACTATATGATGCTGAGAGAGAAGCTTATAAGAAAGACGTTGCAGGCACTAAAGATTTTAGAGAAGAAACTACCTGGACTGAAGCTGAAAGAAAGAAGAATTTGAAAAGAAAAAGGAAAACTGAAGTTACAGATGTTCAGTTCTCAAAGAAACTTGAATTAAGATCTGAGACTAGTGATGAATTAAAGAATTATCTCAGAGTGGTAGATTTTGATTATACAAAGGAAGATGATGACATGAAGATGAACAGATCAAAGATTAGTGTTTTTAAAGTTGTGAAATCCAAGAATGGAGATTACATGATTTTTCATAAAGAAGATGAAAGCTTCAAAGTTTTCAAAAGGCTATGGGATATATTGCACATTATAGATAGAGTAGATCTTTTCTACTTATATCATGTTGTGAAGGCTTACTTTGAAGATAATCCATTAGAAGGGATTGGTTTGGTTTTACATGGTGATCTCATAACTATATGGGAAACTGAAGAAGATAGCACTGATGATATCTGGAAGAATCAAGAAAGCTGGGAAATTGTTTGCTGGAGATTCTTTGAAGAGTCTGGAGTTCATGTCTTAGAGCTGGAAAATGGAACAATGATACACATGTTTGCAGAAAGAAGATACCCTCTCACAGTTGAGCTCATGAAAAGAATGCTAGAGCATGGATTGGAAGTAGAAGAGGATAATGAAACTGCTTGCATAGTTATCAACTTGTTTATCAACTGGACTACTATTGCTGAGAATGATCAATGACTGGTATGAATTTTATTTGAATAAATACTTTTTGATATATCAGTACTTTTATTCAAAGTACTGCTGATCAGACAGTACTTTCATCAAAGTACTGTTTGCAGAAATAAACCAGTTAAATGAGTTTTAGAAGAAACTTTTTGCTAAGTAATAAATATTTTGAAATAAAAGGTTGAATAAATGGTTTTTGTGATGATAACATCAATAGGTTATCAATCCACCATGGTTACAAAAGGATTGACTAATCCATGAGCAAACGGCTCTGGTAAAGATATATCAAATCCGTTTTTAGTTGACAACTTGCTAATAAGTTGGATGGTAATCAACTCACCATATCAGTAATGTGAAGAGTTGGCTAGCCCACAAGAAAATGGCTTGTGGTAAAGGCTGTGGAAAAACCATTATTGGTAATTAGTTCACCATTAGATAGAAGAACTAACTAGTCCAGAAGGGTACAGCTTTTGGTAAAGACAAAACAAATCTGTTGATAGCTGATGGTTTGCTAAAAATCATATGGTTATCAATGTACCATGGTCTTACACACCAAAACATTTGGCTACTCCAGAGATAATGGCTTTGGTAAAGAGATCTAAATCCATTAAATTTTCAATGATTCACCTCTCACAGGAGTTAATACACCTGGAAGTGATGAGAATAGTATGCAACTTAAACTGAATTAATGTACAATTTGTCATATGTTGCTGTGTTGCTGAAAAGATGGAGATTGCTGGATGCTGCTGTGAAAAGAACAGTTCTAAGAGATACTTTGACAAGCACAAATATTATAGAGATACAATCTAAAGACTAAGAAACAATCCGTTTTTAAAGATGAAGCTGTTAAAGATATATTCACAAAGGAACTTGAAGTCAAGCAAGTAGAATTCAAGTTAGGGGAGGATTGTTGGGATATGAAAGTGCTGAAGATATGAAAGTACTGAAGACATGAAAGTACTGTAAGCTGCAAAGTACTGGAAGAAGTCAAAGACTCAAAGTACTGCTAAAGACAAAGTCAAAGTACTGCTTTATGAAGTCAAAGTACTGCTTTATGAAGTCAAAGTACTGCAAGAACATAATAACTGTTATATTCGTTTATGGAAAGTATTGTATTCCATGTTTAGATTACTTGTCGTACAAGGTTATCAATTGTAAACCGACTAGGATATCCTTGAGCCTATAAAAGGACTCCTAGATTGGCATTAGAGGTACGTTTTCAGAAAAAGAGTTTTAGAGTTTACGAATTAGTGTTTTAGAGAAAAGTTCGATTATCTTAGAGTTGTATTAGAGTATCTGCATAATAAGCAGATTTAGAGTTTATAATAAAAGTTATTCTTCTTAGCTTTGTTAAGTAAATTCCGCGTACTTGATAAAGATTGATCAGTGTTTCTTTGTTAATAACTTAGGATTTATCCGAGGTTATTAAACCTTAACAAGCTATTTAAGTTAGTTTGATTAAAGTATATCGATCCAACACCATCTCTATCAAAGATATGATGAAGTCCTCTCCAATTTATTTGTTGTCAAAGGCTTCTAAAACCAAGTCTTGGTTATGGCATCGTCGTCTCAATCACTTGAACTTCGGCACCATCAATGATCTCTCTAGAAAGGACTTAGTTATAGGGTTACCTAGACTAAAGTATGAAAAGGATCATCTTTGTTCAGCATGCCAATTGGGAAAAAGCATGAAGTATGCCCACAAACCTAAACCTACAAACTCTGTTATAGAAGTTCTTCATACAATCCACATGGACTTATGTGGACCCATGAGAGTGCAGAATATATTTGGGAAGAAATACGTGTTAGTTGTGGTTGATGATTACTCTCGATTCACCTGGGTTAAGTTCCTTAGGACAAAGGATGAAACTCCAGACATCATCATCAAACTTATCAAACAGTTGCAGGTTCGACTTAACAAAACTGTCAGAATCATCCGAACAGACAATGGAACTGAGTTTGTTAATAAACAACTTAGTGAGTTTTATGAAAGTGTTGGAATCAGTCATCAAAGAAGTGTTCCACGAACTCCTCAACAGAACGGTGTAGTTGAAAGACGAAATCGAACTCTTGTGGAAGCCACAAGAACAATGCTGATTTACTCAAAAGTTCCAATGTTTCTATGGGCTGAAGCCATTGCCACTGCATGCTGTACTCAAAATCGGTCCCTAATTCACACTGCTCATGGAAAAACTCCATATGAACTTGTCCACAATAGAAAACCTAATCTCTCATTCCTTCCTGTGTTTGGTGCATTGTGTTACCCAACTAATGATGGTCAAGACTTAGGTAAACTAAGAGCAAAGGCAGATATTGGAGTTTTTGTTGGTTATGCACCAAACAAGAAGGGTTACCGAATCTACAACAAGAGAACCCGAAATATCATGGAAACAATTCACGTTACGTTCGATGAGCTGACCGGTCAAATGGCTCCTGGACAATCCAGTTCTGGACCCGCACTTCAAAACAGTCCTATTGGTTCATCCCTTGTACCAAACTCATTTCCAGCAACTCCATATGTACCTCCATCTGAAGATGATTTAAAGATATTGTTTGATCCTATGTTTGATGAACACTCTGAACCGAATGCTGATGAAATGTCAATTCCATCAATAGAGGCTGCTCCTATCTCTGTGAATGAAGTCAACCCTTCAGTCTCAATATCATTAAGTCAAGAAGCGCCTGCTGCTGATCACTCTGTCTCATCAACAAATCATCAATCATCAAATGTACATCATGGAATTGTTTCTGGCATCAATGAAGAAGTTAATCCCTTTGCTACTCCCGAAGATGCTCTATTTGAAAATATCTTTGCTCCTGAATCATCATCAGAACCTTCTTCATCAGGAGATATTGACTCTGCTACTTCAGTTCCACAACAACAACCACATGAACACCTTAGAAAATGGACACATGATCACCCATTGGACAACATCATTGGAAACCCCTCTCGCCCAGTATCCACACGGAAACAACTTGCAACCGATGCCTTATGGTGCTTCTTCAACTTCGTACTCTCTAAAGTTGAACCAAAAGACATTAAAACCGCCATGAATGAAGACTGCTGGTTCAATTCCATGCAAGAAGAAATTCATGAGTTTGATAGACTTGATGTATGGGAATTAGTACCTGCTCTAGATTGTGCTATGATCATTGCTCTAAAGTGGATCTTCAAGGTGAAGCTTGATGAGCATGGTGATGTGTTGAAAAATAAGGCTAGGTTAGTAGCTAAAGGATATCGTCAAGAGGAGGGTATTGACTTTGAAGAATCATTTGCTCCTGTTGCTCGTATCGAAGCTATCAGAATCTTCTTAGCTAATGCGGCTAGTAAGAACATGGTCGTATATCAGATGGATGTAAAGACGGCGTTTTTTAACGGAGATCTTAAAGAAGTTGTATACGTCAGCCAACCTGAAGGCTTTGTGAATCCAGAGCATCCTATTCACGTCTATCGTTTGAAGACGGCTCTTTACGGTTTAAAGCAAGCTCCAAGGGCATGGTATGATACGCTATCAAAGTTTCTTCTATCCACTGGATTCAGCAAAGGAGCAGTTGATCCGACATTGTTCACCAGGAAGTCAGGCAAACATTTAATTCACGTTCAAATTTATGTTGATGATATTATCTTTTCCTCGACTGACCCCAATGAATGTGATCGTTTTTCAAATGAAATGGGTTCCAAATTTCAAATGTCAATGATGGGACAAATGTCATTTTTCTTGGGATTACAAATTTCAAAAAGTCCCGGAGGTATTTTTATAAATCAATCTAAATATGCAAATGAGATTTTAAAGAAATTTGGATTTGTATCATGTGACACCGTTGACACTCCCATGATTGAACGTACTAAGCTGGATGAGGACCACTCAGGGATCATGGTAGATCAAACGAAATATCGTAGCATGATTGGATCCCTGATGTACCTCACTGCTAGCAGACCAGACATCTTGTTCGCTGTGTGCATGTGTGCTAGATATCAGGCTAAGCATACTAAAAAGCACCTTGAAGTGGTTAAACGGGTCTTTCGGTATCTCCAAGGAACCATCAATATGGGACTATGGTACCGAAAGGACACCGGTATGTCACTAACAGCCTATGCAGATGTTGATCATGCAGGATGTCAAGATACACATCAAAGTACATCAGGAGGTGCTCAGTTTTTGGGTGATAAGCTTGTGAGTTGGTCTTCAAAGAAGCAAATGAGTACTTCTATTTCCTCTACAGAGGCTGAATACATAGCCATGTCATCTTGTTGTGCTCAAATCCTGTGGATGAGATCCCAATTATCTGACTATGGCTTTGAATTCAACAAAATCCCTCTGTAATGTGATAATAAAAGTGTTATTGCTCTCTCATGCAACAACGTGCAACACTCAAGAGCAAAGCACATTGACATCCGAAATCATTTCATCAGGGAGCAAGTGGAAAACGGTGTGGTGGAACTCTATCTTGTGAAGTCAGAATACCAGTTAGAAGACATCTTCACCAAAGCTCTTCCGAGAGAACGTTTTGAGTTTATTCTTCCTCGACTTGGCTTGAAAAGCCTTCAACCAGAAACACTCAAACGTCTTCAGGAGGAAGACGAGGAGTAAAGGTTTTTTCTTCATCTATCTTTGTAAATATTTATCAAAAACAAAATACAAAAATATAAAACCAAGAAAAAGAAAATAGAAAAATATAAAACTTGCAAAAAATCCATAAAAATCTGAAAAAATCTCGAAAATTCTCAAAAATTATTATCTTTTTGTCTTTTCTTTCTTGATTCGATATATATCTACGGTCTTTGTGTTGTCAGTCAAAGAGTGACACGGGACTTTAGATGTTGCTCGAATGCTTAAAAAAAATCAAAAATCAAAAATTATTTTTGGGAGAAAGTAAAACAATGGTTTACTGTTATTTCAGGCAGTAAGCCGCTTCTTAAAGAAAGAACAGAGCCATGCTTTATCTCATGTTTCAAACCTAATACTCTGATTCTAAAAGCAAATGTTTGTCATCAACAAGACAAATCTTTAATTTCAAATATTTTTCCTTCTAAAGATTCCTCTGAAAAATATTTTTAATCTTATGAAAACTCAATTGTTTTGAAAACACTTCGGACTCTATTTTTGAAAATCAAAAGAACTTATCAAGTGTCAAAATCTCAATTCATCAATCAACGACTTTCATCATTGATTGAGGGGGAGAATGATTTACAAAATGTTACACTATTGGTTCCAGACCTTGGTTATTATTATGTTTTCAAAAGATAATTATGCATGTTTAATCAATGGAGTTTAAAGTCTCAAAATCCAATCCTTATCAATTAAAACGCTTTCATAATCAAGTCACAATTCTCCTTAAAAGCTTTCAAAATCAATTTAAATCTACAGAGATCACAAATCTCAAATGATTTGATAATTGTGATCGAGGGAGAATTTGTGATTTAAATTGGATTAAACTGATAATTCGTTAAATGGTTTCATAAGTGTTTAGCATGTTTGCCTCCCCGCAAGTGACAAACAATTTCAAATTTTCCATGCACATGTTGAGGGGGAGCATCTATTTTAGACCTTAATTTATTGAAACGTGAGTGAATTGTCTCTAAGTGCAGGTTCCCTCTAATATGTGCAAAACTCTTTCAAAATTTGAGGCACATATTGAGGGGGAGCAAACTTTTGAAAACCCCATCCTTCCTCAAAATGTTTTATCTACTCAAATTGATTGGGAAATGATGATAATCATTTTAGAAAATGTTAATCAAAATATTGGACATTTCATTCTTAATCTAACGATTTCAAAGATCTCTTGCCTCCATGTGCTAAACAATTTCTATATTTTTATGCATATGTTGAGGGGGAGCATTTCTAAGATGTCAAAACAATTAAGATACAAAATGCTTTGATTCTATATCACAAGTATCTTGATTGATTTTCAAATGGTTTTCATTTGGTTTCAAGGCGGAAGAACTACACCAAAAGACCGACCAACTTTACTTTATGTATGGTGATATAAGGATGATAAGGTTAGGTTGAGGTCCCATGATCCGCCAGAACCGGAGGGATCTACCCAGGGACAATCCACTAGATAGTGTAGAAGTCCTTAGGTATGATGAAAAAGGGAGAAAAGTGAGATATGGGAAGAGTGTTGACTGAGATAGAGCTAATACTGGAATAAACCCAACAAGGTTCTAGTAATGAAGTCTCGGTAAGAACTGAAGGGGTTGAAGAATGAAAAAGAATTGAATGTGAATAGGGTGAAAAGAAATAGCCCTCCATTTATTCAACCTTAGGGCAGAAACGGGGTTTAATTCATATACTACTGATGGTTACCAAGGTAACATCGGTATAGAAGACAAGACATCATGGACCCAGTGACGCACTGCACTTCAACCTTCCAAACCACTCAAGTTCCTCTTAAAAGGGCTTGTTTCATTCTCACAGGGAACCGACATAATCTATCGACTTTCTTTTAGAGATTGTTGATATGGAAGAAGGAGACCCTCTCCCTAGTCTCCGGCATAGGAACCAAATATGCACAATTGAGTCTAGAGCCACGAGATCATCTTATAAATCTCTTTAGGACACTTTTAATGAAGACTCTCTGTTTCACACAATGTGGAAAGAGAGATTATATCTTATGAGTCCTACGCATTATCCTTGTGGTATTGCCAGAACATCTAACTGATATGCATACATATTCATGATGAAGATGGAAAGCCTTCTGGAGCCAACATCAAACAAGCTCCTGGTAGGTAGCATGTGAGATCTATCCAATAGATCAACCATGTGACAACTGGACAGAAACAATGGAGAGATTCAATCTTTTGAATCAATCCTGGTTCAGGTTATGGATTGACCGATACCTTTGAAAAACCGGTCGTTGTACTTAAAAACTCTTTTCTTTAGCACATCGACTGTGTGCTTATTTCTCAAAATAAAAAAGTGTTTATGATTGATAAATTGATTTTCATTAAAAACCTTCGTTGTATTGCAAAAACAATTTCTATTAAGCAATACACGATTGTTTTTCAAATCTTCTTTCATCAATCAGTGAATCTCATTTCGCTGGTTCACTCACTCTGTGTTGTCTTCTTTGAGACGTTCCGGTTTGAGAACAGCTAGAGCAGCTGCGAAACCCTGTCAAGGAAATTCTTCGGAATTATACATGATCACAGGCAGTACTTGTACTGATCAACGGGGAACCGTGGGCCGTGTACCTCAATTCATCGAAAGTGATCAAAGACACTTTCGTGCGCTTTATTGCTAACTGTCTTATGCAGGTACACCCCGACGTTTGCAGCTGATCAGAATGAAGCGGTCAATCCATAGCCGCATGCTCACACAACACATTCACATCTAAAGAAATCATAATTAGTGCATCAATGACTCTGATATTTTCACTCCATGCTTCTGCTACACTTCTGCCAATGTCATGAATCAACGAAAGCTTCCGCTACTCTGATTAGAAAAAATCATGGATCAGAATGTGAGCATGACGGTCCAAAAGTCACACCATACTAGCACCACAATGGATGAGTCAGAGATTTAATGTTGCTGATGATCTCAAAGCTGGCTCAAAACTCAGTATCACGTGGATCAGTTAAAGACCTCCACCCAGATTATCCAAAACATGCAAAGATGAAGAATCAAAGACTACGAGCTACAGAACAAGAATCTAAGAACAATCTCAATGTTATATCTGTTCGTTTTTCTATGTAATGTAATGTGTGTTTGAGGTGACCTCCCTTAGGGGGAGATTGTTAGGATTAGGAAAATCCAGTAGTTAAAGTGTCGGTCACCTCAAATATATGTAATCATTAGAAAGCTCGTAGTCGTAGTTATTTAATGTTAAGTAGTATTTAGTTTAGTAACACCGTGGAGGACGGACGGGTCTTTACCCACTGTATGCCTGATCCACAGCCCGTCAGGTGGCGTTTTATGTAAGTACTATAAATACTCTCTACCTCCCAAGGTAGAGAGTTGGAGCTCATAATAAGATTTTTCTTTCTCTCACTAAAGTTCCCAACTCTCTTCCATTTCTCTCTCTAGAAATTTCTCTCTCTAAACATATTACACGCCTCATAGTGATTATGGTTTAGTGTGTTTGTGAAATCCAATATGTTACAAACATTCTTTATTTGTATTTTCTTAGGTCGCAACTTCCTATTCTTCCTTGTATTGCTCCTAGGCTGTGAAGTGCGGACGTTTGGAAAAGAGGCAACTAGTCCTGTTTCAGTAGAGGGAAGCACATTAGTAACTTGTGTTTTGTCAGTAGGTATTCTGGGGACATGATTGCTAAGTGTTACAGGTGCAACTCTCTTAATGATGCTAGGCTGAACTTGTTCATACTTTCCTAACATCTCCCTTAACTTAAAAATAGTGTGCACCAGCTCTTGATTTTTAGAACAAAGATTTCCAGAAAAATTCATGACTTCTTTAGTGTATGCAAGATAATGATCAAGTTCGTTTGATGCTTCATCACGAGTCTGTTTGAGTAAATCAAATATGACACTATATTCCTTTTTAACTTTTGCAAGTTCTTGTTCATATTTTGAGATTTGACACTTAAAAGACACGTTTTGATCATCCAGTTGCTCAATTTTAGGATCAGAAGATTTTGCACGCAACTGGGCGATTTTGTTTTGAAAATCAAGTTGTTGATCGTGAATATCTTTTTGACACCAATTAAGATGACGTTTTGCATAGGAAAGTTCGTTTGACAATCATTCATTTTCAACTTTTAAAGACTCGAGTTGAAGCACATTGTCAGTATTCTCAACAATTTCAACAGTATCAACAGAATCAGCAGAGATATGATCAGATGCATATGCAACAGATTGTAATAACACAAGATTATTGATATCAGCACAGATAACATTTTCCAAGAGTCGATCAACATCTTTTCCAAATAATTTCTTTTTGCGTTTAGTATTTGAAATTGATGTTTCTGTTTTCTCGAAAACTGTTTTCATGAGACCAAGTTCCTTGTGCAAATCCCTTTCCCAATATAGTGCACAATTTTTCAAATTTTTGACATGGGGTAAAATTCTTTTCTGAAAAATGTCTCTTTGTTCTCGTGCCAATGGCGAGTGAAAATGTTCAACTTTTATTTCAGACTGAAATTCAATCTCACGTTCCAAAATTTTGATGTCAGATAAGAAAGTGTCAAAATATTTGATAACACGACAACTTTCGGCTTTAGTTTTGACTTCACTAAGTGAAGGTAAAGGACCATTAATTTGTGCACCATTGTGTTGGGGACTAACTTCAAAAACTGGTGTGACAACCAAAGGTGTGTTTGAAGTATCTTGTTGTGTGACAAAAGTTACGGCTTTTGAATAGTTAAATGGTTTGTTATAAATGACATTTTCCATTTTTGACCGACTCTCGTCATCTGCATCGAATTCCTCCATGCGATTATATTCCACAACAGTCATAATTGAATCATCAATTCTATGTTCTGCACTGTAAACTTCAGGATTTGGTTTGAATGCTCTGTGTGAAAACTTAGGTTTATAATTAGCAAGATTCGGTCCATATCCATTTGGATTTGGTTTGAAAGAAAACTTTTGAATCGTTGTGATGGATTCACCATGTTTATAAACAACAGTTTTAAACTCTTTGATTTTGTTTTGTAAGTCGACAATTTCCTCGAGATAGTCATCTATTCGTTTTGTTGAATGCTTTTTGTACTCAAAGAACTGTTTTTGACAAGTTAACAACTCAGCCTTGGCTTTTTGAGTTTCCAAAGTAAGAGCGTTAATTTGTTGTTTATGTTCATGTTTCATTTGTTCTATTTGAGACAACAAAGCATTCTTCGAAGCGGCTAGATCATGAATCTGTCGTTCCAAAGATTTTTCATTTTGGTGTGATTTGGCAAAAGCGGCTTCAAAACCTTTTTCACGGTTTTCTTGAGTTTTGAAAAAGTTGAGTTGTCAAATTAAGCATTCATTATCCCTGGTTAACAGTGCATTTTTCTCTTTTAATTTGGTATTGACATCAAGGTAATGTTCCACTCGGGATTATTGGTTTTTAACGAGGGTCCGGAGCTCAAATTCTGGATCAAACATATAATCATTTTGTTCAACGTGAGTCTCAACATGGTCATTGTTTAGATCCTCAAGTATAACCACGGAGTCAACTTGATCATCAATCGTAACCATAAGGTCATCTTGATCATCAAATATAACTACGGGGTCTAGTTGATGATCATCAGAATGAGATGTAGAAGGCTCATGTTGAACACTCTGATCTATGTCATATGCAGATGTTGGCGGAGATATCAGTTCATTAATGATAATTGTTTGTTCAGGTACCTGAGACAAGCCGTCAGTGTCATACACTGGGCCTGTGTCACTCATGTAGAGAGCTTGCATTTGTGCCATCAACATCACTGCTGCATTAGCCTGCAAGTCCTCCATATCATCATCAGAATCTGCATCTGCCATAAAGCTCTGTTCCTTGTTGGTAAGAGTTCCACCAGCTTCATCCTTAAGAGCCAAGAGCAAAGCCTCTTCGAAATAAGCACTGCCTCTTGTCCTCGATTTAGGACATGCATTAGCCAGATGACCCTTCTCATTACAGTTATAGCATCGAAGACCATTAACCCCATTCTGAGCATTTCCCTGTTCAACCATTTGAGCCCTTTGCTGTTGCGGAGCACCCATGTGATTCCTTCCCATAGCATTTAACCCTTGACCTCCTCCCATCTGACGACCATAACCACGGTTTTGAACTTCAACGCGTCCATTATTCACAACAGCCTGATTCCTTGTATTAGATGAAGAACAAATGCGATTTTTGGATTTGTTTGTATAATGGCCAAATGCTTTAGCAACCATAACAAATCCTTGTTGCAATTCATCGAAGGCATCGGAGTCCTCATCAGCTTCACTGTAAAGAGCTTGAGTAGTGTTGTTGTTGTATGGAACCAATTGATTTTGTTGAGGTTGTTTCTGTGACGGATCATAAGGTGTGATAGTTGTAGTTGGTTGAGGAGTGGGTTGAGGAGCTTGTTGAGGAGGAATATTTGTTTGAGCCCACAAAGCAAGTTGTTGATTGTCCGGAAGTGAAGGTGAAACAGTTTGGCCATGGATAATCCTTTCCTTATAAACTTCTTTTTGATGAGGCTTCAGATAATCGTACAACAATCCGTAGGTAGCATGATGCATATTCTTCGCTTGACGGAGAAAAATGACATACTTTTCCCATTCTGGACCAAGACTACTTAGGAACTTTGTGTTGACAGCAATTCGTTGCATGATGATATTGTGTTTGTCCAAATCATTAATGATGTCTGAAAAGCGATGATGATATGACTCTAATGTCTCTCCTGGTTCAATCATGAAGTGTTCATAAGCCAAGTAGATTTTGGATTCCATGTCTTCCTGATTGAGTGTTGTGCCTTCCATAAGAAGATGAATATGTTCCCACATCGCTTTTGCAGTCTTTTGAGCATCAACACTTCGAAAGATTGGATTTGGTAGTCCTAAAAGGATGTATTGCATAGCAAGTTCGTCGGCTTCAAAGTGTAGAAGTTGATCACCCGTGAGGTCTGCAACAGTAGCAATGTTGGTGACTGCATCTCTTGGTGGATTGGCATCTGGATCTGCGGGTGTGACAGTAGTAGTCATCTGAAATGGACCTTCCATAGTGACCTTCTTTAAGAACTTTCCATGAGGCTTCTTTAGATCACAAAACCTAAAGAACCTAATCACCCATTGATCATAATTCCCTGGAGTGAGCATTGGAGGTCTATCAAGTGAGCCAGCTTCATGAATTGATTGTTGGCTACTTAAAGCTTCACACATCTTGCCAAACCATGCCGGTTCCTTCATAGTATTCCTGGATGGATGTTGATTGTAGAAGTTTGTGTAAGGTTGTACTTGAAGACTTGGTGGTGGTTGAACCATTAGAGGTTGTGGAGTTGCTGCAAGTTGTGGAGTATGTTGTTGATTAAATTTTTGTTGATAAATCTGTTGTTGATGATTAAATTGTTGATGTTGTGGACCTAGTTGTTGTTGTTGTTGTTGTTGATTATAAGTGTAAGGAAAATAGCTAGAGTATGGTGGTTGTGACATGTTGAAAACTTGTGTTGTTAAATGGATCTTTGTAGTCGAATGAACCATTGTTGATGAAGTATCCTTAGGCGTAGAAATCACAGAAGAGCAAAGTACCACTTAAGCGTAAAAACACCAAAGATACGCGTAACAGCAATAGTTACGCGTAGGATTAGCTTACGCGTAAAAGATGAGAAAACACAAAAGTTATGCGTAAACAGAAAGTTAAGCGTAGAAACCTTAGGCGTAGGATTACCTTATGCGTAAGACAAAGCTTAGGCATAAGATGAATCTTATGCGTAAAAAGTCTACGCGTAAGCTTTAGCTTATGCGTAATTTTGGGGTTTTACCCAAACGCTCTTTTACACTATCACAGTGCAAAAGATATCCAAATTCGAAGCGTTTTCAAGCTTATCCAAGCAAGAAAAACACTGAGTAAGCCACGAAACTGAATATCAAACTAAGGACAAGTTACGCGTAGTTTTAGGGTTTTAATACGAGTAGAACTACTCGTAAAATGACTTTTGCCCAAAGATGTTTCTAAACCAGATTTTTGTGATGAAATATCTTTAATATCACCAAAATAACACAAAAGTGTGAAACTTGATGATCCAAAGAGTCTAAAACGGTTGCGTAGAACGAAACACTTGTACAAAAACTAGCTTAAAACAATGATCCACGCGTAAAGTTTGAAACTTTTTTCCAAAAACAGTTATTTTAACACCTTAAAACGTAGAAAGTACAAGAATCTTGGATTAAAAAGTGTAAAAAATGAGTTTTTAAGCGAATCAAAGTTCTAACCAACGAACCGTATGTTTTACGCGTAGGACCAAAACCCACTTCAAAAACAATACGTTCACCCAACTATTTGGCGAATGATACCACTGTTAGGTTCCCATATATGTAACACAAGCATCAATATGTAGAAATAAGAAAGAGATGAAGGCGGATGAACAATAACACACACGTATGATATGGAAAGGTTATGCGTATGAGTATGAAAGTGAAATGAATTGAACAACCAACCCTCAAGTGAGGGTTATTACATTGTATTTATAGGAGAGGGAACTAGGGCAACACTCCTAGTCCCTTCCTTTTCCTTATTGGACTAGGCCTAGGCTTATGAGCCTTCTACATAAGCCTAAGGCTAATTACTAACATAAAGGCCATATTAAGCTAACTATTACATGTGAATCACTAACACTTGAATTAGGTTTAGGAGTGATTCCAACAAATATACATACAAATATATAAAAATATAAATATATAAAAAATATATATATTTATATGAATTCGGTTTTCGGTTTGGTTTTCTGTTCAAACTGCCAAACCCATATCTAACCCAAGAACCGAGTTAGTAGTTCAGTTAGCTTCGGTTTTAGCAAATTCGGTTCGGTTATTAGTTCGGTTCGGTTATTTTCGGTTCGGTTCGGTTTCGGTTTTCGATTTATTCGATCTTTTTGGTTTTTTCGCTCACCCCTACCGCCAACTCCCTAAGCTTGATTTGAGGCCCATAGGTATTAATAGATTGTAGTTGGGCTTACCTTATAAAAATACATGAAACTTAAATTGTTAAGGTCAATGTTTTTATGCAATATTTTAGCATGCCTCTTGTATAGCTTGGCATTGCTTTGTTTTTCTCACCTTTCCTAGCGGCGAGTTTCGATCCTTTTATTCAAAATTTCTTCGTTCGTATGGAACTGCTTGCAGAATTAAATCTTGTTACACAAGATCCTATATCAGCTATACATCCTCCTTGCATTTATGTCCGAGCTGTCGCCAGTGCTATGGGCTTTGGCTTGGGCCAATTTTTTTTTTTTTTTTTTTTTTTTTTTTTTTTTTTTTGTAAAACCAACTTTCTTCTATACTGAAACACTACAAAACTTGATATTCATAACCATGAGAACCGAATGAGTTTTTAAGCTAACCACAATGGGTCGGTCGACCCAAAGGGTTGTGCAAGGTTGTCCCACTGTGGGAGTTGAGTCGACCTAGGTTGGGTTGTATAAAATGAACGAACTAGTTCCTCTTGCTGACCGAGTTGTATCTCACTTGTGGACAAAAATTTTGTACCATTTGGCATTAAAAAATAAATAAATAAATAAAAAACTTTACCACTTTTACAACATTATAAATACCAACTTCAAACAAATTTTTAAAAACTTTACCACTTTTACAACATTACAACATTAAGTTTTTAATTATTGTTGTAATGTTTAAGTATTTTTGTTAATGACGTTTAATTTTGTTTTTAAAAATATTTGAATTAAAAAAATAATAAAAAATAAAAATAAAAAAATCTCAGGTCACCACTGTGGCAACTAGGTCGTTGTCAGGTCGTCAGAGAGAGAAAACTGATATGACATGATCGACCCAGGTCACCACTGCTACCAGCCTTAGCCTATCCTATTGTTTGTTATGTTGGAAGATTTAACACTTTTATCACAAATACATAAGAATATAGGTAGTTAGTCGAATTATTTTCACAATTTTGTCACAGTAAATCCATACTGCTACATGAACTTAATTATATTAGAGAAGTGGGTGTCATGGAGCAATTCGGCTTGTGCCATTTTTAAAAAACACTGTCATGTTAGCAAAACACTCAACGACACTAGAAACCTTTTGACACCACATTTTGTGCCATTACCGATGGCACCAAAAAATGTGGTGTCGTTGGCCAATTTTTTTTTTACATAAAATAAAAGGGTTATTAGCACGAAAATGTATCATGTTGAAACGTTAAGACCTAGATAGATCTTGAGCACTCGTAGATCGTTAGTATTACTTATGTAATCACAAGCAAACTAATAGACAATCTCTACGACTTATATTCTTTAGCGGAAATCAAATATAAGCACAAACACAATAACTAAGAACACGTTGATCCTCTATGGATCTTTATATTACTAAAACTTTGTTTTTCAACTCGTTTTATCAATCATACTATTGTGTTCCTTTTATAGACAAGGAACCCTAACTTGTTTCCTAAGAAACGTATAATCATAAAACTAAATAAGATATACATAATCACTTCCTAATAAAGCTCATGCATATCCTAACTAACTATAGAAAACATGGAATAACTATTTCCACAGAAACTATCTACGCATTATACTACTTCAGCAGATTCTCTTCTTCAGCAGAAACATTGAACTTCAGCAGAATCCTTCGGTAGTAACATCAGCAGAATTCTAACTTAGCAGAATTCCCAACAATCCTCCCCTAAACTGGAATTTAACTGGTTAAGTTCCAGTTTCTTGATAGATCTTCAACGCTTCAGAGGATTGTACTCGAACATCAGCAACAAAAACACAAAACATGGACACCTCGATGATGACATATCTTTAAAGCTCCAGTTCTTTGCAGCAACAAATGACATAAGGTACATCAAAACATTTTAGTTTCATACTATTTTCATCACATCCAGGTGTGTTAATGTAACCACCGGTAAATTTCACCTCGTATTAAATTAATATAATATTCTAAAGAAAGAATACTTATCCATTTTCTACGTCTAATAATTTTTTTTTTGATTAAACGTTATCTATATACCTGATCACAACAACTAACTAGTGTGACGTGATTCACATTCCCAACAAACGTGCTCACCGACACCGACATGGCTTATGCTTATTTCAAATAAACTTTCTTATACGTCAAGTATATAAATTTTCAACTTTTATTTATCACATGACGTTATTTCGTTAACATACGATTATTTAACGTTCAAACAAAACGTTTGCCATTTATAAGAGTTTTCACAATACTTTTCAGGTTATTAAATTTACTTTAAACTTTTTGTTTGAATAAGTAAAGTTTAAACACTCCAATAAACCACGATTCATTTAAAATATTAAAATAAAGTATGATGATAAGTTTTAACATTTTTATGAACATTATATTTTTATGTTACCTTATTTTGATCTTCGTAACTTAAAGGCTTAACATTAGTAATTATCGTGATCAAATCTACACTCAGTATCTCAATATTATCTTAACTTAGATATTTGTAAAAACCCTCCTAGCTAAGTTATAACAAAGCAAAAGTCAAATTTGTTTCCTCTTTACCAAACCGACTCCATTCACTTGTATATATCTGCTCTTTTTTTGTTTCTTTCAGTTAGAACACAAAGACAATGAGATAAAATTTACTCATCTCTTTCTCTCCCCTGCCTCACCGCCTTACACCATCCATGCCGCCACCCTCCACCATTGTTAACACCAAAAGATTTCAGTTTAAACACAACCCACAAGGGCGCGTGTGTTTATTTGGCCTCGGATTAACAAGAATCTGCAAAAGGTTGACTTGGTCTTGGGTTTATTCTGGTTCGAGATAACCATCCCCGCCGCCACCATCATCTCCTTCCTCTTCCTCGTTTGGTATGTCGACAACATAACCCACCCTTGTAATTATTCATTCAATCAATTATATAAACAAGTTATAAAGTGTTCGTGGATATTAAAACCTGATTAACACGTTTTCGATATTGATATCGTGTGGTATAAATTAACAAAAGGTGTTTATGTGATTAATTCGGGTCACATGTCGGGTTAAACCAGTGTGGGTTTGGGACAAGACCCGTAAGGGTCACAGTTTAGTCATGCATGGATTTACTTGTTGTCGTTGTGGTTGTCGTTGTTGTTTGCTTGTATTTTATATCATCTAGGGTGCGTTTGTTTTTACTCCTGCCAACCACAGCCCTCAAAAGAGGGTGGTGTTTTGGTTTGGTTAAGCCCATGAGAGGGTGTTTGTTCCTGCCATCAGTCAACAAGACACCCAAGAGGTGCTTGTTTTTGACTCTCGGTTCACAACCACACCCACGAGGGTGATGGTTTTCTTGCTTCTTAATTACTTGTATCTTTGGATGTGTTTACAACCCATTTGTTGTTTTAGTTGTGTGTTGTTTCAGCTTATTACAAACCATAGGGTGCGCTTGGTTTGTTTGTTGTCCCCTATCACAGCCCACAAATAAAAGGGTGTTTGTCTGCTGTAACGCAGCCCCAACAGGGGACATTTGCTGCTGAAACGCAGCCCCAACAGGGGCGTTTAATCGCTGCAATACAGCCCCAAAAGGGGTATGTTTTTCTTGCTTAAATTTCTACAAACAAGGGTGTTTGGTGCTTGCTGATATTCAGCCCCTGAAGGGCGTTTTATTGCTGAATTTTCTGCACATAAAGGGCACGTTTGTTGCTGAATTTTCGGCACATAAAGGGACACGTTTAATGCTGATTTTTATGCATAAATGAGTGTATTTGGATGCTGAATTTTCTGCATAAACAAGTGTAATTGAATGCTGATTTTTATGCATATATTAGTGTATTTGAATGCTGATTTTTATGCATAAATGAGTGTATTTGGATGCTGAATTTTCTGCATAAGCAAGTGTATTTGAATGCTGATTTTTCTACACAAACAAGTGTATTATGTTGCTGAAATTATTCGGTTAGTAATTATTTGTTGTATTTGGTTTATGTTGTTTGTTTCGACCCACATCACAGCCCCATAAGGGTAGTTTGTTGCAGCTTATTAAGTGTGACTTATAATGTTATTTTAAAATTGCTTGTTTACTTATTATGGATACATATATTGAGCTGATAAGACTATATTTGTGTTATATGATTGAGATGTTATGCTGAACTTATAATTTCCATTTTGGGCTCAACATAATATAAACCATTATGGGTTAACTTATAAGTTATTAACGGACTATATATATACATATATGAGATTGGACAAAAATTATTAATATTGGACTTGAGATTATTAGACTACATATTGGATTATTAAGTAGGCTTAGACATTTGGACTGTTGGATTATATTGGACTAACTTTGGACTAAATTTTTGATTATTAATAAAATTATAAACCTGGTCGGACTATATATATTTGACATATATTGAATAGATACTAATTGGACAATCTAACATATTTTGGACATATTTGATTATTAGACTCATAAGATGCCGGGCGATTGCCCGTTGGATTGTTATCATGCTATTAAATATAATACATGTGTTATAAGCTTTATGCGTTGGCGTGCGTTTGTCTTGAGTCTATAATTTTCAAACCACCACACGAACTATGAAACTAAACATTTTACAAACAATACGAAACTTCCACGAAAACTAAAACGTATTATCTTTTGAGAACTCATACGAATCAATTACTTTTCGCATATTATATTCTGAGACATATTACATATCTATTAGGTTGTGCCGATTCCTTATTGTCATGCTTTATTTGACACCGTTGCATTACTTATGTCACTATACGCTAAGGTGAGTTCATAGCCCCATTTTCTATCATTGAATTGTTTTACAAACCCTTGGGGGAGATACATGCTTTATTTTAAACGGAACACATTGCTTTCAAACTGTATACTTATCTGATTGTTTTATTAGCACTAAGTTTCCGCATTTGCCAAACTTAAGTCCCTTAATCATGAATCATTAATCACTATGTGAGAGTGGGCGCGAATATTGTGAATAGATCTATTGGGATTGACGAATCCCGTTTGTGTTGGCCCCATTAAAGGCAAACAAACACTATATTTGAGTAACATTGATAAAAATGGCAATTTTACCTGATAGGGCACGTACCGACATTTTCTCCAACTAATTTTGGAACACGTTAACGCCTTGATTGCATGATGCTTAGTCTAATAATAACTGTTTTGGTTTTCAAACCATTGGTGTGAATTTATAACTCACACTAACAACATAATGTGTTCGACCATCAAACAAACTCTATGAATTTCACTCAACCTTTGTGTTGACAGTTTTAAGCATGTATTTAAGGTCCATATTGTACGAGGCTGGCACGGAGGAGCACAGATACTCAAGAAGGCTATAAATTTTATTATCATTCGAAAACCAATTTAATGTATTTTGTATACTTGGAACCAACTGGGACCTCATTTTTGTAAACTCTGATATTTATATAAATCGAATGATAAATCTTTTAAAACGACTCCATTAGAGTTCGTTTTCTATTGTTATGACTGTTGTGCCATGAAGTAACACCCAGTTTGAATTCCGCTGCATATCACGAAATTGGGGGTGTTACAGATTGGTATCAGAGCTTTAATTATAGAGAAACGGGTCTAATTGTGACCTAAACTATAATTACTTTTACAAACAAAAACATTTTATAGCCTTCCATTCTTCGTGCCTTTCATCCTCCAGGTAATTAGGTGACTTATAGACAGTTTATGCTACACAAACACTTTAGTATTTTGATATACACTCGACATAATTTTCAATCATAAACGATGTACTAAACATATCTGCGTATGCCTATTCTAAAGCATTAGGGCTTAATTTATATTTCTCCAAATCATGTATCTACTCATGCATTTTAGGATTGCGAAACTTCCTCCAAGACATTGTAACTGATTACAATGGTCTTTCCTACTTTCCAGACATTGTAATTTATACAATGGTCTATAATATATTCTCGGAGACTGTAAATCCTACAGTGGTCTATATTACATTCTCAGATACTGTAAATCTTACAGTGGTCTCAATTATATCCCCAAACACTGTAAATGAAATAATTAACTCATTTATTCCTTAGACATTGTGAGTTACACAAATGTCTCAACTACTTCGCAAACATTGTAAATTATACAATAGACTCTAGAAATTATCTTATAAAACCTTATGTAATATAGTTTTACACGAAACCGTCACAGTTTATCAATTTCCCTAATGGAAATACAAGAAATGGGATTTCTAAAAGATAAACTGACCCATCATCTACAAAAGCTGAAGTTCAGCAACTTTCTCTACATTCATCAAAATTCTCTACATTGTTAAAGGTCCATGATTCTGGCCCAGTGTGGATTGTTTTAGAACTGCTTGAAATTTCCATTTCACGCACACTTACCTTACTCGCTTGTGTTACACACTCATACTACGTACTTATATTTGATTATTACGTATGTACAAACTTATATTACTTTTATATGAGATACTTACATAAACGCCATACTTGTCACATCAATGGACATGATACAAGTATAACTGAGCTGAGCATTTCAAAATTCATTGAACCTTGGTGGAATATAGCCTGATCACCTATATTCGACCAGGGACAGTGGGACATAGCCTGATCACCTATATCTGACTCAGAGGTGAATTTTGCAATACTGAGAATAGTTATACTGGAATTATGTTTGTAGTAAATTCTTGTTAAAAACTTCGGGTGCTACAAACGTTTTGGGTGAATACACAAACTTTTCATCTAGCAATCTCCGTATAATACAATACATGTCTGTTCAACTTAGAAATGAATTTTGAAATACTTGGAGTAGTTATATATGGGTTATGCCAGATTGATTTGCTACTTGGTTTTCGTAAATCACAAAAAAATTTATGTGAGTATAAACAATTCATGTGTATTTAACAGATTAAATACAATAACTAAATGAACCCTTACCACATATTTACCACGAATATTCAATCTCATTTACCACCACTCCTTATTTTAATTGTGGGCTTCGATCCACACTTTAATCCAAACGCACCCTATACTTAACAAGCGTTGGCCCATGATCAAAATGAAACCACACAAAGCCATTTAGCGAGACCATACCTAAACGTAACCACTTGGTCACATCTTAACATGAATCCGAGTGTCAACAACTAGTTTTTCATGAGCTTATTCCCTTTTCAAATAAATTAAACATATCTAGTAAAACCAAACAAGTCACAAATTAAGGATAAATGGAATTATTCTTACATATTCTTCTACTACTGTAGGAACAAGATAAAAATTACACAAAAACATAAGCCAAACAAAGTTTTATTACAATTCTTTTCTCACAAAACTAACTATTTCCCCCAACACTTATCTACGCATATTGCCAAACTCACGAATGGAATAAGAATCGCCAAAATCATGAGCAAAAACGGATTGTTTTCTTCTTCCGAGAGGTTAACATAGTAGATAGATGCTACTACGAAATACACGATCGCAATAATGATAATAACATGCGGCATGTAGTGTAAGGAAGAATGAAGTTTAAAAAAACATGGGGTATTAATGGAATAAAAAGTAGCCGTTAGGCTACTGTTCACAATAATTGGCAATTATTGTTCACCGGTAAAAAAAAAAAAAAAAAAAAAAAAAAAAAAAAAAAAAAAAAAAAAAAAGACAAATTACACCTTATTTCAAAAACGACAAGTCGAAATACATTACTAGTTATCTCATAAAACCACATTTTTTCGTCAACATCGCTTCAACATCTAACACTGAGTGAATCTCGGGACGAGATTCCATTTAAGGGGGTGAGACTGTAACCACTGGTAAATTTCACCTCGTATTAAATTAATATAATATTCTAAAGAAAGAATACTTAACCATTTTCTACGTCTAATAAAAAAAAAATATTAAACGTTATCTATATACCTGATCACAACAACTAACTAGTGTGACGTGATTCACATTCCCAACAAACGTGCTCACCGACACCGACATGGCTTATGCTTATTTCAAATAAACTTTCTTATACGTCAAGTATATAAATTTTCAACTTTTATTTATCACATGACGTTATTTCGTTAACATACGATTATTTAACGTTCAAACAAAACGTTTTCCATTTATAAGAGTTTTCACAAAACTTTTCAGGTTACTAAATTTACTTTAAACTTTTTGTTTGAATAATTAAAGTTTAAACACTCCAATAAACCACGATTCATTTTAAATATTAAAATAAAGTATGATGATAAGTTTTAACATTTTTATGAACATTATATTTTTATGTTACCTTATTTTGATCTTCGTAACTTAAAGGCTTAACATTAGTAATTATCGTGATCAAATCTACACTCAGTATCTCAATATTATCTTAACTTAGATATTTGTAAAAACCCTCCTTGCTAAGTTATAACAAAGCAAAAGTCAAATTTGTTTCCTCTTTACCAAACCGACTCCATTCACTTGTATATATCTGCTCTTTTTTTGTTTCTTTCAGTTAGAACACAAAGACAATGAGATAAAATTTACTCATCTCTTTCTCTCCCCTGCCTCACCGCCTTACACCATCCACCCCACCACCCTCCACCATTGTTAACACCAAAAGATTTCAGTTTAAACATAACCCACAAGGGCGCGCGTGTTTATTTGGCCTCGGATTAACAAGAATCTGCAAAAGGTTGACTTGGTCTTGGGTTTATTCTGGTTCGAGATAACCATCCCCGCCGCCACCATCATCTCCTTCCTCTTCCTCGTTTGGTATGTCGACAACATAACCCACCCTTGTAATTATTCATTCAATCAATTATATAAACAAGTTATAAAGTGTTCGTGGATATTAAAACCTGATTAACACGTTTTCGATATTGATATCGTGTGGTATAAATTAACAAAAGGTGTTTATGTGATTAATTCGGGTCACAGGTCGGGTTAAACCAGTGTGGGTTTGGGTCAAGACCCGTAAGGGTCACGGTTTAGTCATGCATGGATTTACTTGTTGTCGTTGTGGTTGCCGTTGTTGTTTTCTTGTATTTTATATCATCTAGGGTGCGTTTGTTTTTACTCCTGCCAACCACAGCCCTCAAAAGAGGGTGGTGTTTTGGTTTGGTTAAGCCCATGAGAGGGTGTTTGTTCCTGCCATCAGTCAACAAGACACCCAAGAGGTGCTTGTTTTTGACTCTCGGTTCACAACCACACCCACGAGGGTGATGGTTTTCTTGCTTCTTAATTACTTGTATCTTTGGATGTGTTTACAACCCATTTGTTGTTTTAGTTGTGTGTTGTTTCAGCTTATTACAAACCATAGGGTGCGCTTGGTTTGTTTGTTGTCCCCTATCACAGCCCACAAATAAAAGGGTGTTTGTCTGTTGTAACGCAGCCCCAACAGGGGACATTTACTGCTGAAACGCAACCCCAACAGGGGCGTTTAATCGCTGCAATACAGCCCCAAAAGGGGTACGTTTTGCTTGCTTAAATTTCTACAAACAAGGGTGTTTGGTGCTTGCTTATATTCAGCCCCTGAAGGGCGTTTTATTGCTGAATTTTCTGCACATAAAGGGCACGTTTGTTGGTGAATTTTCGGCACATAAAGGGACACGTTTAATGCTGATTTTTATGCATAAATGAGTGTATTTGGATGCTGAATTTTCTGCATAAACAAGTGTAATTGAATGCTGATTTTTATGCATATATTAGTGTATTTGAATGCTGATTTTTATGCATAAATGAGTGTATTTGGATGCTGAATTTTCTGCATAAGCAAGTGTATTTGAATGCTGATTTTTCTACACAAACAAGTGTATTATGTTGCTGAAATTATTCGGTTAGTAATTATTTGTTGTATTTGGTTTATGTTGTTTGTTTTGACCCACATCACAGCCCCATAAGGGTAGTTTGTTGCAGCTTATTAAGTGTGACTTATAATGTTATTTTAAAATTGCTTGTTTACTTATTATGGATACATATATTGAACTGATAAGACTATATTTGTGTTATATGATTGAGATGTTATGCTGAACTTATAATTTCCATTTTGGGCTCAACATAATATAAACCATTATGGGTTAACTTATAAGTTATTAACGGACTATATATATACATATATGAGATTGGACAAAAATTATTAATATTAGACTTGAGATTATTAGACTACATATTGGATTATTAAGTAGGCTTAGACATTTGGACTGTTGGATTATATTGGACTAACTTTGGACTAAATTTTGGATTATTAATAAAATTATAAACCTGGTCGGACTATATATATTTGACATATATTGAATTGATACTAATTGGACAATCTAACATGATTTGGACATATTTGATTATTAGACTCATAAGATGCCGGGCGATTGCCCGTTGGATTGTTATCATGCTATTAAATATAATACATGTGTTATAAGCTTTATGCGTTGGCGTGCGTTTGTCTTGAGTCTATAATTTTCAAACCACCACACGAACTATGAAACTAAACATTTTACAAACAATACGAAACTTCCACGAAAACTAAAACGTATTATCTTACGAGAACTCATACGAATCAATTACTTTTCTCATATTATATTCTGAGACATATTACATATCTATTAGGTTGTGCCGATTCCTTATTTTCATGCTTTATTTGACACCGTTGCATTACTTATGTCACTATACGCTAAGGTGAGTTCATAGCCCCATTTTCTATCATTGAATTGTTTTACAAACCTGTTGGGTCTATTATAGATTTAATGATACAAAACAAGAAGAATGAAACATGAAGGACTAAAAGTGACAAGAAGGGAAACTACAAAAAGTTGGAGGATTTGGAAGATTCTAAAAGATATGCTTAAAAGAATATTTAGTTTCCTTATTATATTATGATTCCTCTTGTAAACCCTAGATGTCTCTAGTATATAAAGAGACATAGGATCATTAGTTTTAGTATGTACAAGATGTAGACGTCTAAAGGTGTGTGTGTGTGGGAACCTAGGCGTAGGGAAAACGCCTAGGGTTTAGTTAGTTAGTGTTAGATCAAGTCTTTGATCTTTATTATAGTTAATTAGTTAGTTTATGATAATAAAAAAACCTTGTTCATAATAATGTTGATTCTATGTTTGAATATTCCGCTTTCATTATTATGTGTTCCTAGATATAATATTAGACCTCGTCTAAGAGTTAACAACGATCCAACAAGTGGTATCAGAGCTTGTGTGGAAACTCTGACTAGGAAGAAACCCTGCTACACCAATATTCAAGATGTCGACTGAAGCTGCATCAATTCCTATCACAGAGGTATGTTCTAAGTGTCATGATTTTTATCAAAAACTACTTCATGCTTATGTTTATGAAAGAGATAATTGTGTTAAGGCTAGGTCTGAGGTAGCTGGTTATCAAATTACTTTAGATTCTATGGAAGCTAAAATCATAACACATGAAAATAATGAAATGGTTTGGGCTGAAAAATATGAACAACAGGATTACCAGTTAAAACTTAGTGAATGGAAGCTAAACTGTAAAATTGCTGAAATTGAGAAATTAACTAAAGGAAGAGATGTTTGAGTGGCATGGCATAGATTAAGTGGAAGACAAAGGAAGACATACTTATTTCATTCATGGTGAGATCCCGGATCTCAATTTCTCTACTTCGTCTAGGGAAGTTTGTTCAAGAATGGTTTTGTCATTATCAACTAGGGGAAGATTGTTGGGAATTATATGTTTGAGTTGATAAGACAAAAAGAATGAAATAAGAGGGACTTAATATGACAAGAAGGAAACCTACTAAAAGATGGAAGGGCTTGCTTGCAATGGAAGTTTTATTATTTAGTCCTTATCCTCTAGTATATAAAGAGGACATAGGTGTAGGTTTTTAAATGTGTCTTCCATAATGTAGACGTCTAGTTAAAGGTGTGTGTGTGTCCTAGGCGTATAGTCTTGTAAACGCCTAGGTTGTTAGTTTAGTTAGTAGACGTGTTCCTATAAACGTCTAAGATTAGTTAGTGTTAGTGATTGAAAAACCTTGTTCAATAATAAAGTAACGATTTGTTTATTCCGCTGTGCATGTTATTAATCTTTGTTATTGATCCCTAGCTGAGCTTATAAACGATCTTCACAATTGGTATCAGAGCACTACAATGTATTTTGTTCTTAAAAGGATTTAAAAAGGCTCGTTTTGGAGATTTATTGAAGAATTGATTACGAAGAGGATTATTTATCACTTATTTGAAGGTGAAGTGGAATTACTTGGTTTGTGTTCTTATCATCTAGCTTGATAAATCTAGCAATGTGTGATTTTTCTTATGATGCTCTATGCACATATTGGCTATCACTTAAAGGAGTTACATTGTAGTGCTCAGTGTCTCATACTAGTTGGGGATTCTTGTCAAGGGATTGCGGTCTACTTATATTTGGTGGATATAAGTATGGAGTTCCGTGGATAGTACAAGATTTAAGACACAAGTTTGGGAAATTCTACTTCTTCATCAAATTCGTTATACTTGGTTTTCTTCACAAGTGATCATTACATAAAGCCTACAGATTTTGAAGAATTAGTTGATCTACATGCATCACTCAAGGGGAAGTATTTGATTTTTACTATTGTTGATCATTATTACTACTGCTAGTTGAAGTTTTCTACTGTTTTGGATCCATTTTTCTTATGATGCGTAATGGTGGGCGATTTGAAGCATTGGAAGTCTTAGATTGGAAGTGTGATATTGGTTCGTGGTGGTCAAGATCATTATTTGCATACGTTCCCTATTTGGATAATAACAAAAAGGGGAAGAGATGTTTGAGTGACATGTTTAAGTCAAGGGGAAGATTGTTTCATTCATGGTGAGATTTAATTATCTCAACTTCTGCTACTTCGTCTAGGGAAGTTCGTACAAGAATCATATTTGTTTTGTCATCATCAAATAGGGGAAGATTGTTGGGTCTATTATAGATTTGATGATAAAAAATAAGAAGAATAACTTTTATTATAAACTCTAAATCTGCTTATTATGCAGATACTCTAATACAACTCTAAGATTATCGAACTTCTCTCTAAAACACTAATTAACTTGTGAATTCGTAAACTCTAAAACTCTTTTTGGAATCGTACCTCTAATGCCAATCTAGGAGTCCTTTTATAGGCTTAAGGATATCCTAGTCGGTTTACAATTTGTAACCTTGTACGACAAGTAATCTAAACATAGAATACAATTCTTTCCATAAATGAATATAACAGTTCTTTTGTTCTTGCAGTACTTTGACTTCGTAGTGCAGTACTTTGACTTTATCTTTAGCAGTACTTTGACTCTTTGACTTCTTCCAGTACTTTGCAGCTTACAGTACTTTCATGTCTTCAGTACTTTCATGTCTTCAGCACTTTCATATCCCAACAATCCTCCCCTAACTTGAATTCTACTTGCTTGACTTCAAGTTCCTTTATGAATATGTCTTTAATAGCTTCATCTTTAAAAATGGATTGTTTCTTAGTCTTTAGATTGTATCTCTGTAGTGTCTGTGCTTGTCAAAGTATCTCTTAGAATTGTTCTTTTCATAGCAGCATCCAGCAAGCTCCATCTTTTCAGCAACACAGCAACATATGACAAATTGTACATTAATTCAGTTTAAGTTGCATACTATTCTCATCACTTCCAAGTGAATCATTGAAAATTTAATGGATTTAGATCTCTTTACCAAAGCCATTATCTCTGGAGTAGCCAAATGTTTTGGTGTGTAAGACCATGGTACATTGATAACCATATGATTTTTAGCAAACCACCAGCTATCAACAGATTTGATTTTTCTTTACCAAAAGTTGTACCCTTTTGAACTAGTTAGTTCTTCTATCTAATGGTGAACTAATTACCAATAATGGTTTTTCCACAGCCTTTACCACAAGCCATTTTCTTGTGGGCTAGCCAACTCTTTACATTACTGATATGGTGAGTTGATTACCATCCAACTTATTAGCAAGTTGTCAACTAAAAACGGATTTGATATATCTTTACCAGAGCCGTTTGCTCATGGATTAGTCAATCCTTTTGTAACCATGGTGGATTGATAACCTATTGATGTTATCATCACAAAAACCATTTATTCAACCTTTAAAATATTTATTACTTAGCAAAAGGTTTCTTATAAAATTCTTTAACTGGTTTATTTCTGCAAACAGTACTTTGATGAAAGTATTGTCTGATCAACAGTACTTTGAATAAAAGTACTGATATATCAAAAAGTATTTATTCAAATAAAATTCATACCAGTTATTGATCATCCTCAGCAATAGTAGTCCAGTTGATAAACAAATTCATAACCATGCAAGCAGTTTCATTATCCTCTTCTACTTCCATTCCATGCTCTAGCATTCTTCTCATAAACTCAACTGTGAAGATCGTTGTAAGCTCTTAGACGAGATCTAATATTATATCTAGGAACACATAATAATAAAGCGGAATATTCAAACATAGAATTAATATTATTATGAACAAGGTTTTTTATTATCATAAACTAACTAACTAACTATAATAAAGATCAAAGACTTGATCTAACGCTAACTAACTAAACCCTAGACGTTTTCCCTACGCCTAGGTTCCCACACACACACACCTTTAGATGTCTACATCTTGTACGTACTATAAAGCTAATGACCCTATGTCTCTTTATATACTAGAGACATCTAGGGTTTACAAGAGGAATTATAATATAATTAGGAAACTAAATATTCTTTTAAGCATATCTTCTAGAATCTTCCAAATCCTCCATCTTTTTGTAGTTTCCCTTCTTGTCACTTTTAGTCCTTCATGTTTCATTCTTCTTGTTTTGTATTATCAAATCTATAATAGACCCAACAATCTTCCCCTATTTGATGATGACAAAACAAACACGATTCTTGAACGAACTTCCCTAGACGAAGTAGCAGAAGTTGAGATAAATAAATCTCACCATGAATGAAACAATCTTCCCCTTGACTTAAACATGTCACTCAAACATCTCTTCCCCTTTTTGTTATTATCCAAATAAAGAACGTATGCAAATAATAATCTTGACCACCACGAACCAATATCATACTTCCAATCTAAGAACTTCCAATGCTTCAAATCGCCCACCATTACGCACCATAAGAAAAATGGATCCAAAACAATAGAAAACTTCAACTAGCAGTAGTAATAATGATCAACAATAGTAAAAATCAAACACTTCCCCTTGAGTGATGCATGTAGATGATTAAACATTTAACAATAAGTTTCCCCTAAAATCCATATGTTAACCATCTTCTTGATTCTTCAAAATCTGTAGGCTTTATGTAATGATTACCTGTGAAGAAAACCGAGTATAACGAATTTGATGAAGAAGTAGAATTTCCCAAACTTGTGTCTTAAATCTTGTACTATCCACGGAACTCCATACTTATACGAACCAAATATAAGTAGACCGCAATCCCTTGACAAGAATCCTCAACTAGTATGAGACACTGAGCACTACAATGTAACTCCTTTAAGTGATAGCCAATGTGTGCATAGAGCATCATAAGAAAAATCACACATTGCTAGATTCATCAAGCTAGATGATAAGAACACAAACCAAGTAATTCCACTTCACCTTCAAATAAGTGATAAATAATCCTCTTCGTAATCAATTATTCAATGAATCAAATACAAACCTTTTTGAATCCTTTTAAGAACATAAATTTCTTCCTGTGTGTGTGAACCAAATAACCATTCTGTGTGTGTGTCATCCAAAAATCCATAACCATTATCATGCTCGACTTCCCCTTAAATCGAAAACCATATGAAAAACAGTACTTTTAAATTTAGAGCAGCAGTACTTTCAATAATAACAGTACTTTCAACTTGGATAGAGCAGTACTTTGCATAAACCCTAACAGTACTTTGAAAACTCACAGCAGTACTTTGAACTTAGAGCAGTACTTTCACATAATAGCTCAGATCAAAGATCCCTTTGGTGGAAAGTTAGATAAGTATATAGATAACATCCTCCAAAAATTTCGTTACGATCCAACGGTTAACGAAAAAGTTATGATCGTTTCAAAACAGTGCTGTAGTAACCTTACGAATTTTCTGCAGCAGACTTCGACAGCTTATAACTTTTGATTGAGAGCTCCGATTGACAATCCCTTCGGTGAGATTAAAGATAGATATACCAAGAAGCTCCAGTTCGAATTTTAGCCCGATCCAACGGTTCAATAAAAAGTTATGACGTTTTTAAAACAGTGCTGCAGAAGTATTACGAATTTTTGACAGCTTCGAATTTTTCTTCCTTTTTCTTCAAGAAAACCTTGTAGATCCCTAGATATCACGAGCCCCAGGCTCTGATACCACATGTGAAGATCGTTGTAAGCTCTTAGACGAGATCTAATATTATATCTAGGAACACATAATAATAAAGCGGAATATTCAAACATAGAATTAATATTATTATGAACAAGGTTTTTTATTATCATAAACTAACTAACTAACTATAATAAAGATCAAAGACTTGATCTAACACTAACTAACTAAACCCTAGATGTTTTCCCTACGCCTAGGTTCCCACACACACACACCTTTAGATGTCTACATCTTGTACGTACTATAAAACTAATGACCCTATGTCTCTTTATATACTAGAGACATATAGGGTTTACAAGAGGAATTATAATATAATTAGGAAACTAAATATTTTTTTAAGCATATCTTCTAGAATCTTCCAAATCCTCCATCTTTTTGTAGTTTCCCTTCTTGTCACTTTTAGTCCTTCATGTTTCATTCTTTTTGTTTTGTATTATCAAATCTATAATAGACCCAACATCAACTGTGAGAGGGTATCTTCTTTCTGCAAACATGTGTATCATTGTTCCATTTTCCAGCTCTAAAACATGAACTCCAGACTCTTCAAAGAATCTCCAGCAAACAATTTCCCAGCTTTCTTGATTCTTCCAAACATCATCAGTGCTCTCTTCTTCAGTTTCCCATGTAGTTATGAGATCACCATGTAAAACTAAACCAATCCCTTCTAATGGATTATGTTCAAAGTAAGCTTTCACCACATGACATAAATAGAATAAATCTACTCTATCTATAATGTGCAGTAAGTCCCATAGCCTTTTGAAAACTTTGAAGCTTTCATCTTCTTTATGAAAGATCATATAATCTCCATCCTTGGATTTCACAACTTCAAAAGCACTAATCTTTGATCTGTTCATCTTCATGTCATCATCTTCTTTAGAATAATCAAAATCTACCACTCTGAGATAATTCCTTAATTCATCACTAGTTTCAGATCTTAATTCAACTTTTTCTTTCTTTGAAAACTGAACATCTGTAACTTCAGATTTTCTTTTTCTTTTTAAGCTCTTCTTCCTTTCAGCTTCAGTCCAATGAGCTTCTTTTCTAAAGTCTTTAATGTCAGCAACACTCTTCTTATAAGCTTCTGTCTCAGCATCATAAAGTCTTTTCATATCAACATAATTCAGCTTCTGCAATCCTTCATATCCTCGACCTTTCAAATAAGCCATCATAGCATTCCTGTCCTTAGCTAAATTAGGTCTTCTTGGCATATATCTAACAGGAGTAGGTGACTGTAATGGTTCAGTAGGTTCAACATTTAATTCATCATGTAACTTCTTAGCTGCTTCTCTACTTTGAGCTTCTTGAGCTTCCTGAGCTTCTCTATCTTTAGCATTTAATTCCTCTTGAACTTTTCTAGCTGCAGCTTCATTCCTAGCAACTTCAATTTCTCTAAGTTCTGCTAAAGTTAGTTTCTTTTTCTTGGTTTCAACCAGAACACCTTTCCCTTTATCCTTAGGATCAATTGCAGGTTGAGAAGTTCTTTGTTGTTCTTCTTCTTGCACTTCTCAAATGGTAACACCACCTCTAGGTTGTGATAAATCTCCTAAAATTGTAGCAATTAATTCATCATCACTTGCAGAATGAATAGGTTTGAATGTAGCTTCCTCCTCTTCTTGTATAACAGTTGTAGAAGGACCAGCTTCTTCTTCAAAATTTAATACTCTTGGTGTTATTACCTCTTGTCTAGAAGTACCTTGAAAAGCAGTACTTTGATGTTCAGTACCTTGATCATCAGTACCTTGAACTTGAACTTGTTCCTCTTGTTCCTCAGTATCTTGAATTTGAACTTGTTCCTCTTGTTCCTCAGTATCTTGAATGATCTTTTCTTCAGACTTTTTTAGAACTTTCAGGTTCACTATCTTTAACCGTATCTTCTTTCAAATTATGTTCTTCTAAATTCCTCCCCAATTAGACAAAAGATGGTAGATGAACCTTTTGGCGTTTGTGTTTCCTAGACTGCTTTTGCGCCTTCTTCTTGGTTTTGACCCAGACACGAAATTCTTGAACTAATGGCCACACAAAAGTTTTTAGCCTTCTAAACTTCAGTTTTAATTTCTTTATCTGTTTGGCTTGAACCTCAGTAGTCTTTTTCAACTTAACCAACTCCCTTGTCAAAACATAGTTATCCAATGTGATTTCATCAGGAGGTATGGTATGTGAATCCTCTCCGTGAGTAGGTGAATGTTCCTCTGATAGAGAAGCAGGAACAGATCCTTGTGGAGATGGAGAAGGTGATCTTAAAGCTTCTTCTTGAACCTCAGGGCTTGAGGAAACAGTACCCTGTAGAGATGCAGTACCTTCTTGTGATGCAGCTTGTGGAGAAGCAGTACTTGCAGATGCAGTACCTTCAGATGCAGTACCTGCAGGTGCAGTTCCTTCAGATGCAGAACTTTCACTTGCTGCATTATCTTCATCATTAGCTCTAACAGCCTGAACAACTTCCATCATAGAAGTAGTTAATGGTGTATCTGGACCTCTAAATAGATCACTTCTTCTAGCCATAAAAGTAAAAATCTTGGATTGTTGAACAATAACTGGCAATAAGTCTGTAGGCTTCGGTACATCATCAAGTTGTTTGTTCAGAAAAACTTGTACAAACCTTGGGTACATTAGCCAAGTAGATCCATGTAAGATATGTGAGAGCATCCCATCCAGTATTAGCCTTGAGAAGTTAAAAACTCGATCCGTAGCTAACCCAACCATAGCAGATGCTATATTTGACCCGAACTGCTCCCAAGAAGTACTCTTAGCACTTATGCAATGTAGCAACTCATGAACCAAAAATTTCCAATGAGGACAAAATAATTGTTTCCTAAACGTTTGTTCAGTCAAAGATCCTTCATAACCAATATGATCAAAAGTATCCCATATCAATTGCTTATCAAACCTTATAGCCCCATTTTCATCATCGAACAATAAATCTTCTCGGATGGAAGCTTCAGTAATCTTAACAGTTCTTCCAGCAACTGTTGATCGAATATAATATTCATCATTCTCCATGTTATCATTAGCATTAGCCAAAAATTCTTGAATCCAGGGCTCAATTATATCCGGCTCTACTAAAAGAGCATAACTGATAGGCGAACCAGTAAGATAATCAATTATATCATGAAACGCCTCATTATCTTCAGTCTTGTCCAAATTTGCTACCATATTGTGCTTTGAAACATTAGGTCGATTCGCCATTGGTGATTATGTAAGCACAATAAGAATTGAAATTGAATAAGAATGAGAGAAATATGGAAGCGATGCTAATGTAATAATATGAGAGGGAAAATCGGAAAGTAGTTATTTATAGGTGAGATTTAAAAAATCACTGCCCAAAATAAAAACAACCGTTAACATTAATTACCCCTCAATATAACCGTTGGAATAGTACTTTAATACGACAAACAGTACTTTCCACGTATGCAGTACTTTCCCAAAGCAGTACTTTCCAAGCAGTACTTTCAGGAAAAACAGTACTTTGCCAAATTCCTCCATAGAAACTAAGTATACACAATTATCCTTCCCTCAAGCAATACACAGGACTATACTAACACCTTATAGTCCTCCCCTCAAATGTAGCTTAGTAGTTAATCATGCCAATACTCACCACCAAGTGATTGAATCTTGAAACATCAAAGCCTTTGGTGAGTAAATCAGCTACATTATCATCTGTGTGAACCTTAACCACATTAATGAGCCTATGCTCATAGCAATCTCTGATAAAGTGATGCCTAATCTGAATATGCTTGGTCTTGGAATGATAAACTGGATTCTTCACAATACAAATGGTACTCTCATTATCAATATTGATAGGAGTATTTTTGAAATTGAACCCATAGTCCAAAAGTTGATTCTGCATCCATAAAACTTGTCCACAACAGCTTGCAGCAGCTACATATTCAGCTTCAGTAGATGATGTTGCTGCAATTGTCTGCTTCTTGCATTGCCAGGAGACTAATCTTCTTCCAAGATATTGGCATCCTCCAGTTGTTGATCTTCTATCATAATTATCACCTACATAATCACTATCTGAAAAAGCTTCTAAGTGAAAAGGTGACTCTTTTGGATACCACAACCCTAACTTTGGTTGTTGTTTTAAATAACAGAAGATTCTCTTTACTGCATACTTCCAGTAATCTTTCCTCCATTGGGATCATTCCCAAATGCAACTCTTCCTCCACTAATATTTCTAAAATCAGACAGAATTTCTTTGTCTCCTGTCATACTTCTAGAGCAACCACTATCGACAATTAGATGATCTTTAAGCTCCTCTTCTGGGTTGCCCTGCATACAAAGAAAAGAGTTAGTGATTTTTAGGAACCCAAGCCATTACTGACTTGTGTTCCCCTTGTGGAGTTACAAACTCAAATTCTTTGAGTATGTAATTCCCACTATCTTTCAAATGATGATCCAGAATTATCTTTTGATCTTTAGCATGTGGATTTTCAAAACTTTCTGGTTTTTCAACATAAATCTCTTTTACAAGATTATTAGCTTTTTCTTGTATCACAAAAACATCAGATTCACTCTTTGTTGAAAGTACTGTGTGTCCCTCAGCAGTACCTTCCCTCTTAACCCATTCTGGTTTAACACGTGGTTCCTGTGATTTAGATCCCCCTATGTGAACTGTAATACCTTCTAGGTTGATAGTGAGATCTCCTAGGATTCCTATTCCGGATAGTGTGATCAGTACCTTGTTTCTGAGCAGTACTTTGGAAAGTACTGTGAGATACTGAAGGTTTTGAAAAAGGTCTTCTCTGATGTGGGTATCTGTGATCTGGTGTGAAGTTTCTGTGATTAATCCTATTTGAATTATTCCAAACTGGTTTGTATTCTCTAGGTTTGTGGTTGACAGATCTATTCTTTGGAAATTTGCTAAGGTATTCTGAGTGTCGATCACAATCTTTGATTAAGTGATTAGGACTATAACACACAAAACACAGTTTTTGACCCATATGTCCAAAGTGCTTTCTTCTATGTCTATGCCCAAAATTATTTTGCCTTCTAGGTGAATGATTAAACTTGTTTTGACCAAAATTATCCCAAAAAGGTTTAGCAGTACTGTTTTTAAAAGACTTTGCAGAAGGTACTGCTTGTGGAGCAGTACTTTGATTTGAAGGTACTGCTTGATTTTGAACATTATTTTCAACAGCTTCTTTGGGTTTTTCTGATCTAGATTGAGCAACAAGCTTCTTCCTAAACTCCAGACTATCTACTCCAAATCGAGAAACATCAGGCCTTATGGGTTGATGAATGCCAGTGGGATGGGGAACAGCATGATAACCATTATCTTTCTTATACTCAGGAGGTGGTTCACTTATTGAGTCCTCATTACTAGATGTATCTACATAGTTAATGAGTTCATCATCACTAGTGGTTATGTCCTCAAAATCACCATCATCCTAATTACTAGATTGGTTTTCTTCTAGTTTACTAAAATCCATTCCAAATCCTAAGCCAGTTCTAAGATAAGCTCTTTGCTATTTTTGAACATAAGAAACATGTGACAAACCAGATTCTTTCCAGGCATCAAACTTAGCTAACAAATCATCTATTGGGGAAGATTGTTGGGTCTATTATAGATTTAATGATACAAAACAAGAAGAATGAAACATGAAGGACTAAAAGTGACAAGAAGGGAAACTACAAAAAGATGGAGGATTTGGAAGATTCTAGAAGATATGCTTAAAAGAATATTTAGTTTCCTTATTATATTATGATTCCTCTTGTAAACCCTAGATGTCTCTAGTATATAAAGAGACATAGGATCATTAGTTTTAGTACGTACAAGATGTAGACGTCTAAAGGGGTATGTGTGTGGGAACCTAGGCGTAGGGAAAACGCCTAGGGTTTAGTTAGTTAGTGTTAGATCAAGTCTTTGATCTTTATTATAGTTAATTAGTTAGTTTATGATAATAAAAAAACCTTGTTCATAATAATGTTGATTCTATGTTTGAATATTCCGCTTTCATTATTATGTGTTCCTAGATATAATATTAGACCTCGTCTAATAGTTAACAACGATCTTCACAAAACCCTTGGGGGAGATACATGTTTTATTTTAAACGGAACACATTGCTTTCAAACTGTATACTTATCTGATTGTTTTATTAGCACTAAGTTTCCGCATTTGCCAAACTTAAGTCCCTTAATCATGAATCATTAATCACTATGTGAGAGTGGGCGCGAATATTGTGAATAGATCTATTGGGATTGACGAATCCCACTTGTGTTGGCCCCATTAAAGGCAAACAAACGCACTATATTTGAGTAACATTGGTAAAAATGGCAATTTTACCTGATAGGGCACGTACCGACATTTTCTCCAATTAATTTTGGAACACGTTAACGCCTTGATTGCATGATGCTTAGTCTAATAATAACTGTTTTGGTTTTCAAACCAATGGTGTGAATTTATAACTCACACTACCAACATAATGTGTTCAACCATCAAACAAACTCTATGAATTTCACTCAACCTTTGTGTTGATAGTTTTAAGCATGTATTTAAGGTCCATATTGTACGAGGCTGGCACGGAGGAGCACATATACTCAAGAAGGCTATAAATTTTATTATCATTCGAAAACCAATTTAATGTATTTTGTATACTTGGAACCAACTGGGACCTCATTTTTGTAAACTCTGATATTTATATAAATCGAATGATAAATCTTTTAAAACGACTCCATTAGAGTTCGTTTTCTATTGTTATGACTGTTGTGCCATGAAGTAACACCCAGTTTGAATTCCGCTATATATCATGAAATTGGGGGTGTTACAATTAACTCCTGTGAGAGGTGAATCATTGAAAATAATGGATTTGATGTCTCTTTACCAATAGCCATCACTACTGGAGTAGCCAAATGTTTAAGTTCGAAAACTATGGTACACTGATAACCATCTGATTTATTAGCAAACCAGCAACCATATAACGGATTTGAAATGTCTTTACCTGTAGCCGTTTGCTCTGGACTAGTCAATTCTTAGGATTTGTGAACTGATTACCAAATATGGTATTCCACTGCCTTTACCACAAGCCATATACATGTGGGCTAGCCAATTCTTGGATTCCAAAAAGGAATAAACCATGGTGAATTGATGACCATACAACCCTCAGCAATGAAGCATGGGTGGTTGCAGACCCTATGATTTTGAGCAAACCATTACAGCTATCAACAGATTTGAGGTGTCTTTACCAAAGCTGTACCCTTTGGACTAGCCAACTCTTTGATATACACAAGGCATATTTGGTGAGTTAATAACCATAAAATATATACAACAAACCTGCAATAAAAATTAGACAAACAAAAAATATACATAGAAGTTTTTTCTTTTTTTTTAACTAATAAACAAACAAAGAAGCAAATATTACAAACTATACAAATTACCACAATCAAGATGATGCTCTATCTTGCAGAAGCTGAGTCTTAATGAGTCCAACACATTGTTCAGCATGCAACTTATCATTACCAATTAGATCTGGAGGAACTTCTAACTTCTGGCTAAGCATTCTTTCCATCAGCCGCATAGACAAGGGATAAATCTTATCAGCAAACATAAAAACAGTAATCCCACCCTTTGTCTCCACCACATGCACACAAGGCAAAGGATAAAATCTCCAAGTCTCAACCTTCCACTGATGTGAATTCTTCCAAATATGATACCCTTAACCATTTGGAGATTGAGAATCAAACAACACTTGAAGATCACCCAACAAAAATAAACCAGAACCCTGTGGTGAATGAATAGCATAATACTTAGGAACAATATCATACAGAGTATTCAAATCTTGCCGATCCACCAAATGAAATATTTCCTTCAAGAAGTTGAACTTCATAGTAGAATTATCCAGACGATGAATAATGTTAAAGCTCCCCATCAGTCAAGGTCCAATTAATCAACACATCATGAGATCCTTCAGGAAAAACAGCAACAGATCCTTCCTTAATGAAAGTTGAATCAGCAGCTTTTAGATCCAAAGAATTATCCTGAGTAGTTTTCTTAACCTTAGATGTGTGTGTCCCAGATGATCTCATAGATCTCCATAAGGAAGAAGGTTTCCTCTTAGACATCCTCTTCTTTCTCCTACCTGGTATATAAATACCCATACATGGTACCTCCTCAGAGTCATCATGATCATCTGTAGCAGGAGTAGAAGATGAAGACTTATTTGGTGCAGCACTGCGCAACTGATGCATTCTCTCAAGTACCTTTCTGGCTTCCTTAGATTTAGCCGCTTTTTGTTCAGCTTCTCTACCCAACTTTTCTCCTATTGTATCAACAGGTACCACTCCAGGTAATGTTTCAGCAGAAACACCATGAGACTCATCAGAGTGAACCCTTTCAGTTGAATGAGTAGATTCAGGAGTGTCTTCAGAAGGAACACTAATAGGATCAGCAGATTGAACCTTTTCAGCTGAATGGATGGCTTCAAAAGATGCTTCAGAAGCAATGACAGGAGAACTCTTCTTTAGTGACATATCAACAATTTCAACTATCTTTTTTTTCTTTGCTTTAGGAGCATCAGAAGTACCAGCAATCCTCGTCAAAGTTGATGATGATGTAGAGACAGATGAAGTAAACTTCATAATACTATTATACCTCTTGACCAACTCAGAATCAGAAAAAGCCAAAACTTGTTTCATTGTTAGACCAGAGTTATATAAAGTACAACTCTGATTTTTCACCACTGTCCTTATATAGGCTTTCTTCTGAGCTTCAGTAGGTAGTTTTTCCCTTTTTGCTTTATTCTTTTGAGCAACAAGAGCTTTCCTTTTGTCAGCTGCCTCTTGTTTTCGCTTTCGTCCAAGCGCTACCATTTGTGCAGCAAAATTCTCATTGTCAAAATCTGCACCTAAGATACTCTGAGCAAGTGTAGGATCTGAAGAAGTTTACTGAGTATAAACATCCCATTGTGCATCAGGGATCTGAGTAGCCAGAGCATCTAGTTCTTTTTGTCTCTCAAGAGGCAAATTAGAAGTAGACTCAGCTGCAAGCTTTTTAGCCAATTCATCACTTTTCTTCATCTCTGCACACTCAGCCAACATTCTTTCTTGTTCTTTCTTTTCTTGTTCACTTACCAGATCTGGACCAAGCTCTTCTTCAACCATTACATCTGTTCCTTGAGCATCAGACTTATGAACAACATCAACTGAAGAAGTATCACTCACAGGAACTTCAGAAGAAACATCCATATTAGCATTAGAGGAAACATATTGAGACAAATCTTCAACAGGTGTGGAAAATATATCAGCTTCTGGATTCAAAGCAAAACTTCTTCCAGCAAGAAAGACTTTAGAATGATCTACTGAAGGTGGAGGACCTGATTGTTCTTGTACACAAGAAGCTGGAACATGTTTAGTAGCAACATCCTCCATTTGAACATCAGCAGTTGCAACACCTGGCCCCTTTAAAGGTTCAGAAGAATCCTCATGCAAAGATTGTCTTCTCTTTCTTCTAGTAAACTGAATGGGTTTCTTGTTCTTTGAAGATTTAGTAACAACTGGGGAAGAAACATGAGTGTTCTGAGCCACATCAGCCAAAATATCAAGTGACTTAAATTGAGTATCTTCTTGCTCTTCATCAGAAGAAACCACCAGCTTCCTTTTGCTTTGATTCCCAAGTTGGTCCTCTAAGTCCTTAACCTTTCTTTTCAACTCCACAATCTCACCACCAAGTTTAGATTTAGTCTCTGCAAGCTTCTTCTTGAGATCAGCAACTTCAGCCACATACCTGTTCACTAGAGCATATACAGATGTAAGTGTAATAGTGTCCTCAGCTCCACCAGCAGATTGCTCTGTGGTGATGGGAACTTCATTGGACCTATCAAAAGAAACATGGTCATGCTCATCATTATGAGAACCTTCATTAAATGGTTCCCTATATGGACTAGGTGTGGTCAGTCTATTAAGGTCAGCCTCAAACTCATCATGAGTAACCTGTGTAGGTGGTGGACTAGAACTAGGTCTAGGTGAAGGTGTGGGTGAAGGTTGGTCAGGAGAAACATGAGTTGCTTCAGCAGCATTAGAAGAGCCTTCATTAATGGCAACTGATGGATTACCATCAGCAGCAACAGTAGTAGAAGGTGGAGAACCGACAACATTCCCCTCATCAGCAGCCTCATTGTCTTGAGGCAACATAGCTGCTAACAAAGGATGATGTGCCCCCTCATATTTAGTTCTCATTGAAGCAAATAGTTTACAAGTTAAAGCTCATATGGGACAAAAAGCTTGGGCTTGGGTAGTAATGTCCAAAATCATTTGTAAGAACCTAGGGTACATCAAAAACTTATGCTTTTTCCTATGTATATTTTCAACCATATTATCAAAAATAAACCTAGAAAAGTTATAAGTCAAACCCTGAGAAAGACACACAATACCACATCCCAGTTGAGTAGAAAACTGATCCCATCCTCCTGATTTATTGCTTATGCACTAAAGCAATGTGTGAACCAAAAACCTCCACATCGGACACAACTAATTCTTGAACCATATATCAATCCTTGTTCCCTGATATCCAAAAGCTCTTAGCCCAGCAAGAATATCCACAGCATTAGAATGATAAACCCCATCAACATCATCCAATCGAAGCTGTCTTCTAATCAACTCCTCTGTTACAACATGCTCTGTTCCGTCAACCATAGCTACGATCTCTGTGTCACTCCTCTTTGCAGTAGTTGCCCAAAATTGTGTAACCAATGATTCAAAAACAACTTCCGGAGAATGCGTTAAAGCATAATGAATCTTTGATCTCTTCAAAAACTCCACCATTGGCTTATACAAATCATCACCCTTTGCTTCTCCCAGAAAAGCAACTTTGTTATGATCTTTCTTCAATTGAAGCGCCATGTGTAAAATTGTAAGTTAGGGTTATGATTCTTGTAAATGGAAGTGTTGTGAATATAAGTGAAGATGGAATCGTTTAATTTGAAGCAAAGATATGTGTATTACGAGTTGGTAGAAGTTGCCCAATCGGAACTTAAGTTGACTATATCTTACGTGTATTTCAACTTTTAACCAAGAGGTAACACTTCAGCAGAAACACGGTCAATCTGCTGAAGTAATTCGCTTCAGCAGAAACCACTCAAGATAAAAGATATCCTCAGTAAATATCTTGGAGCGTTACTGTGCCACCCAACTCGCATTAAATTACATTAAACCTCGAATCCGTCTATAAAACAATCCCAATACACACTTCACAGATATCATTTATCCCCAATTCTCATCATAAAACCCTAATTTCATCACAAACCACAATCAACCACAATCAACCATGAATACCAAAACAGAGGTTATTGATCCAACCTCTTCTCCATCATCATCATCATCAAGTGATGATACTAACCTTTGGCGACTTTATATTCCTCCACAAACATCACGACCAAGAAAATCTCCCTTTCTCCCTTCTTCTGAAGATGACAGTGTAGCGGATCCAAGTGAGTCTTCTGATGACTCTGATGACTCCACTAAGGAGATAACTTCACACCCTCAACCTCAACCTCTACCACCTCAATCTAAACAGGTGGTGTTCGCTATTCCTGCGCCATGGTTTGGTGCTTCATCTCATATCATAAAGGGGAAGGGTAAAAGGAAGATGGATTGATTGCATTTTGGTGAAACCAGCAGATGAAGCACAAAGGACACAGTCATATCACACATCCATCTATTGTATTCATCTTCATCATCTTCGGTTTCCTTAATCCATCCTTCCCATTTTGATCCTTAGCTCGTCGTACTGGTCATGCATATCCAGCAGTTGGAATAGATGATATGAGCTAGTAGATGATAGGAACTTAGTATAGATCATGTATAGTAATGAATCTTGTATTTCCATTTGAAGTTAATTGTATGCATTGTAAGCTGTAAGCTGTAAGCTGTATCTTGAATGAATGAGCAATTTAACTTCAGTACATCTCTTCAGTACTTTATCTTCAGTGGAAACAATATGCTCACTTCAGTACTTTACTTTCAGTAGAAACAAGCTTTTAAGCTTTCTTGACCATATTCCAATGAACCACACTTGATAAACTCCAACTTATATATGCAAAATGCAAAACATACACAGAGAAGCACACACACCAAACCAAGACAAACTAAAAGAACATTAGTTGGTTAGTGTTAGCAAATATATAAACTAATATACAAAGTTTACAACATAAATCCTCCCCTGAGGCCTATGCCTCCCCTTAAACTTTGCAGTTAAGGGTTAAGCATACCAATATGGACCACAAGGTGTTGAAACCTTGGTCCATCAAAAGCCTTAGTTAACAGATATGCCACATTATCATCAGTGTGAATTTTAACCACTTTTATCAAATGTTTTTCATATGCATCTCTTATAAAGTGGTGCCTGATTTCAATATGCTTAGTTCGACTGTGAAACACTGGATTTTTAACAATGCATATGGTACTTTGATTACCAATAAAAATTGTTGTGTTCAATAAGTTATACCCATAATCCAACAATTGATTTTGTATCCAAAGAACCTGTCCACAGCAATTTGCAGCAGCAACATACTCTGCTTCAGTAGATGAGGTAGCCACAATAGTTTGTTTCTTGCACTACCAAGAAATCAATCTCTTTCCAAGGAATTGGCAACCTCCAGTTGTGGATCTCCTATCTAGATTTGCACCAGCATAATCACTATCACTATATGCTTCCAGCTTAAAAGGAGACTCTTTTGGGTACCAAAGGCCTAAATGAGGTTGACCTTTCAAATACTTAAAGATCTTTTTCACTGCATTCAGATGGGAAGCAAGTGGAGTGATTTGATGTCTAGAGCAAGCACTAACAGAAAAAGTGATGTCAGGTCTAGAAGCTGTTAGATACATCAATGAACCAATCATAGATCTGTATAAATGAACATTCACAGGTAGATCTGGTTCATTGTTGGTCTTTGACTTTGGAGCTTCATATGGTGTTGTGGCAGTCCTGACACTCTCCATACCAAACTTTTTCAAAATGTCCCTCACATATTTGTCCTGACTAATAAAAATACCATCAGGTTTCTGCTGAACTTGGAGACCCAAAAAGAAAGTAAGCTCCCCCATAGCACTCATCTGAAACTCTCCCTTCATCAGCTCCTCAAACTCCCTGCACCAAGCTTCTTTAGTGGACCCAAAGATGATATCATCCACATACACTTGCACAAGAATAATGTCTATGGAATTCTTCTTCAGGAAAAGTGTTTTATCAATGGCACCTCTTATATAGCCATGCTTCAGCAGAAATGATGAAAGCCTAGCATACCATGCTCTTGGTGCCTGATGTAGTCCATAGAGAGCTTTAACTACCTTGTAAACATGATTTGGATGATCTGGATCTTCAAATCCTTTAGGTTGAGTGACATAAACCTCCTCTTCTATTTCACCATACAGAAATGCACCTTTAACATCCATTTGATATACCATGAACCCCATGTAAGATGCATAAGCCAAGAAAATATGAATGGCCTCAACTCTAGCAACAGGTGCAAACACTTCATCATAATCAATCCCCTCCTCTTGTCTGAACCCCTGAGCCACTAGTCTTGCTTTGCTTTTAATCACAACACCCCTTGCATCTCTTTTATTTTTCAATATCTATTTTGTCCCAATTGCATACTGATTGATGCAAAACCGTCAAGTTTTATCACTCAAGCCTGCCACTTGTGAATGGCCGACCGTAACAAACTTAAAACAGTTCAAGCACAAATGCAATGAAGATCAGGAGAGTATAGTGTTTCCCTAGGTCGTTAAGTCCCAACGAGCTGTGCGAGAATAGTCAAACGTAAAGTGACCGAGAGGATTTGAAAGGGAAAAGATAGTGATTGATCTATACCTAAAGAGAAAGCCCATAGACTACAGGGGCTTAAATGCAAATTAAAGAAAATTAAAAAGATAAAATATATTAAATAAATGCTATCACTATTTTCAAAATGATGTTTTTGTTTTTATGTTTTTATAAAACTTAATTAAAAACTACGTAGCGTACAAATGAAAACGTGAAACTTACACAATATAAATCCTAAAAATATGAAAATGACATTTTCACAAACCTAATGATAAAAGAAAATTTTTAGAAAAAGAAAATTATTTTTATAACTATTTAATTAATTATTATTAATTAAAAACTATTTTTAACTATTTAATATTAGCCTCAAATACAAGAAAATATGAAATAAAGCTAGAAAAATAAAATTAAGACTTGGAAAAATCTAAAATAACTAAAAAGAATTTTCAAAACTATTTTTGTATTTTTCTGATTATTTTTCTATTTTCTAGGAATTAAAAACTATTTAAAACTACTTAAATTGTTTAAAAATACAAATTTAACTAAGAAAAATTTGGAAAAATATTTTTTTGGCTTTTTATATTTATCTTAACTTAATAAAATTGAAAAATTATTTTTTTGAAGCTTTTCTTAATTTTTGAAAAATTATTTTTTTTGAAAACCCATGTGAAAACCCACTGTATTCTCCTTATCTAAAGTTCAAAAAATAAAAATAAAAAAAAAATAAAATAAAAAATAAAAATTTGATGAGTGTCTAAATACTCATCATTTTTATACCATTTAAACTGCAAAAACATCTGAAAACACTCAGAAATGCATCAAAATGATAAAAATATCACAAATAAGTGTTTTATGTGTTTTAAATGCAAAAATATCAAAATCTGGTGAAAAACATATCAAATTTGCATAATTGGCACTTTTAGTCCCCCAAGTTTCAAAAGTTGTCAAAAACAGTCCCTGGTAAAACAAAATAAAGAAAAATGTTATTCAAGGTCCCTGAATTATTCTAACTTGTCAAAAATGGTCCTTGAATAAATCTTTTGTTAAATGGCAGAAAAGGTCCCTGAACTTTCATAAATTGTCAAGTTTGGTCCCTGAAAATTTGAAATTGTCAAAACTAGTCCTTGTACTATTAGAACTTGTCAGTTTTGGTCCTTGTCACAACTTTGGAATAATGGCAGAATTGGTCCTTCAAGATTTCAGCAATTACATGTTTAGTCCTTGTCAATTAAACTTAAAACCCATGCCTTGTCAAAACTGCCTTTGACCCTGCCATATGCCATTGTGACCCCTGCCTTTAACCAGTGACCCCCCCCCCCCTTTTGAACCCCAAGTCAAACCAGAGTCAAACTCTAACCTTTGCCGCCCAACCTATTCACCTTTCTTCTCCACTTGCTCTGCACCCAATCACCTCTCCCAACACCATCACCTCACCTTATCCTCTCACCCCTCAACCCCCCTCATCATCACACCTGTCCACCCCCCCCCCCTAGTTGCAGTTTCAGAACCCACAGGTCAAAAATAGGCTTTCTCGCCAAAATGGATCCAAGGGCCAATATTAATTCTAGGCATCGAATGGTTGAGGAAAAAGCTGGGAAACACTCATAAGGACACGTGGAAGCAAATGGGAGTATAAAAGAGAGAAGAAGAAGGAAGACAGGGGAGTAGTTAGTTTTTCATTTTTTCTTAATGTTGTTTTTTTTTAAAAATGTCTTAGTTAATGCAAAAGTTTGTAATTTCAGTTTCTAAGTGTTAAACTTTAGTTGGAAAATCATTATAATACATTTTCAAGTCTCAGTTCAATGCTTCATTTATAATTCATGTTTTAAAGTTCACTGTTGAAAAGCTTAATTCCAAATTCTCACATTTAAGTTTCTATTAGCTTATTTTTAAGTTAAACCAGGTTAACTTAAGCTTGTTAAAGCTTTTGAATAGCTTGGAATTCAGTTTAAATCAAATTAATGTATGGTCAACAAAAGTCAACTGTGCAAGAGATTTTGGTTCAATCAGGTTTGGAGAAGGAATAGGGTTGATGCAGAGGTGATAATTGGTTGAAATAGAATAGGTTAGGTTAGTATTGGGTTTGGTTCTAGCCTGCATACCAGCTGGACACATGTGAGTGAAATCTCACTTTCATTTCAAAATCAGTTTGCATTTCTTTGTGTGTACTTGTATTTGTAGTTGTAATGTGTTTATATAGTTGTATTATGGTCTAGTAAACTTAGTTTGATCTTCAGTACATGTTGGTTCAGTAGTTGGTATAGGTTTAAGTTCAAATCAATTTTAACAGTGGTGTTTGGATTGGATGCTTTGTCTGTGATTTAAGTTTGTGCAGTGGTAGAAATTTGTTGGTTCATGCTTGTTAAGTCCTATTGAACTCATATATGTCTTTAACTTGTGCCTGCATAGATCAAAAGTCAAAATTACAAACCATCTGTCCCTACAGCTTATCTGTTGGAATTTTTGAAAGCTAAAAGCTTGTTTCATGCTTAGAAATCACTAGAGTAGTTTGCATTGGCTTCATTTCATCCATTAACATTAATCTCAGTTCAAAAATCTAGATCAAAGTTCCATTTGGTCAACTTTCACAACTGCTTCAAAAAGTCAAAAATTGCAAAACCAGTTTTTAGCCCACCTAGGAGGATTTTTCATTTACTCAGTTTTGGACCAAATCATGTCAAACTTGTTGTTTTAAAAACTTCACTTGGTCTAATTCCTTATTACCATTTTTCTAGATTTTTACAAATTATTTATAAGCTCCATATCAGCTTATCAAAATGGGACTAAGTGCCCTGTGCAGGGCACTGAGCCTGCACAGGGATTTTGCAGGTTTTGCAGACCTTGCAGCCAGCTCATTTGAGCTCATCTAGGTCTCCACTTTGTTTTACTATGTCTCAGCCAGGTCTTGTTCAAGTTCCATTTGTTGGTTTTCTGTTTCCAGCTTATTTGAGTGCTTATTCCTCTGCTTAAACAGGGTACCCTCACAGCTGTTTTAGCATTTTAGCTCATATAGTCAAATCTTGGTATATTGCAATCCAGTGGTTAGGACTTGTTGATTTGTGTTGCATTTGGTCACTTTTAGTATATTTAAGCTTCTGTTTTGGTTTGGTGCTTATTGATCTCCATTTGCTTATTCAAAGTGCTTATTATTAAGCACTTGACACATCAGTTCCATATTCCTCCACACAAGCACCTGTTTTTCCATTTTTCTTAGATTCTAAATACAATTTTAGAGTTTTCCTGAAATTTTCAGATTTTTCCTAGCTTGTTTGCTATTTTTCTACATTTTAATTAGTTTTTAAGCATTTTTAATTAGTTTTAAATACCAAAAATTAAGAAAAGCTTCAAAAAAATAATTTTTCAATTTTCTTAAGTTAAGATAAATATAAAAAGCCAATAAAATATTTTTCCAAATTTTTCTTAGTTAAATTTGTATTTTTAAACAATTTAAGTAGTTTTAAATAGTTTTTAATTCCTAGAAAATAGAAAAATAATCAGAAAAATACAAAAATAGTTTTGAAAATTCTTTTTAGTTATTTTAGATTTTTCCAAGTCTTAATTTTATTTTTCTAGATTTATTTCATATTTTCTTGTATTTTAGGCTAATATTAAATAGTTAAAAATAGTTTTTAATTAATAATAATTAATTAAATTGTTATAAAAATAATTTTCTTTTTCTAAAATTTTCTTTTATCATTAAGTTTGTGAAAATGTCATTTTCATATTTTTAGGATTTATATTGTGTAAGTTTCACGTTTTCATTTGTACGCTACGTAGTTTTTAATTAAGTTTTATAAAAACATAAAAACAAAAACATCATTTTGAAAATAGTGATAGCATTTATTTAATATATTTTATCTTTTTAATTTTCTTTAATTTGCATTTAAGCCCATGTAGTCTATGGGCTTTCTCTTTAGGTATAGATCAATCACTATCTTTTCCCTTTCAAATCCTCTCGATCACTTTACGTTTGACTATTCTCGCACAGCTCGTTGGGACTTAACGACCTGGGGAAACACTATACTCTCCTGATCTTCATTGCATTTGTGCTTGAACTGTTTTAAGTTTGTTACGGTCGGCCATTCACAAGTGGCAGGCTTGAGTGATAAAACTTGACGGTTTTGCATCAATCAAAATTTGGCGCCGCTGCCGGGGAGCAGTGCTAATAGTCTTACGTTTAGCAGATTAGTGATTTGAATATTCACTCCTTATTTATACCATCTATAGGTTTATATTTTCTTTAAAAAAATCCAAAAACCCAAAAAGATTTTCATTTTTTGTTTTTACAACACGTTTTTCAAAAATACCAAAAATATTCCTCTTTACCCTTTTACCCTTTTGATTCTTCATCCCTAACCCTCTGAAAACATTTGATTCTTTCTATGTCTTATCCTCACCCTCTTGGTTGTCAATGGTGTGGTGGTCCTTATAATGGTGGCAATTGCCCCAGTTGTAGCATGGTGGAATCAGGAAACGGGTCTGTCTATAACCAGGATCCCTATTCCTACCATAACACAACTGATTTATTCCATCAGCTACCACACTGTGAGACTCAGCAGTTTTACTGTTGTGAGTACTGTGGTGGTTCACACTCCAGTTCTGATTGTCAATCGGGAAACACGCTTGTCTATGAGCAGGTTCCTGATGACAATTATGACTACAACACATATGACTCACAACCACATCAGTTTTACTGTTGTGAATATTGTGGAGGTCCTCACTTTAGTTCTGATTGTCAAACAAGGAATCCATTTCCTTGTAACAATTACGACTCTTCGTATCATGACCAACCTCCACAGTACCAAGTGAATCAGGCACTACCTCAGCCTGAGCCACTTCCTCAAAATCTTCTCCTTGATCTTTTGGATTTAGTGAAAGATTTGAAGGAATGTAAACATCCCCAAGATAATCCAAATCAGAAATCCATGGAAGTTTCGTTAGCTGAAGAACGGACTGCTAAATTAGATTCCCAGATTGCCTTTGAAAAATCTATTAGGGAATCAATTGCAAAAGAAAAAGCAGCCAAATCTAGCTCTCGATTCCGTTTCATTCCTGATGACGATGATGATGAAGTTACCCTTGATATTAGTCAACTTTGTACAGATTCATCAAGTTCATCAGTTGAAATTCCTTCCATGAAAAATCAGGGAGAAAAGACTATGATGGAATTACTAGCAGAAGAACAAATGGAAAGTATAAAACATATGTATGCTAGTCCTTCTAAACTCCCTCAGTCTGTTGTTATCACACCTGATATTCCCACTCACTCTCTGAACATGGGGGATGAGCATCTTGACACTGTTCTTGAAAAAGAATCGGACGAATTCATAAAGTCTAGTGTTGAGAACCTTGTCCCAATCCCAAGAGAGTCACAGGGAACTTTTGACCATATGTGTGATATCCCTTTTCCTCTTGAGTGTTCAAAAGATCATTTTGATACTTTCTCCGATCTTAGCGACGATTGTGCTTCTTATGAAGACATTGAGTATGTTGAGGCATCACTTCCACAGTCTGATCCTCTTCTTGAGGAGTTCACCGATGAACTCACTCACATCAGTCCACTTTCATCAGAAAGTGACGATGATCTCTTTGATTTCGAAGCCGATCTTGGAGAAACTAGAAATCTCCTATATAATGATCATCCACTCATTTCTTGTCCCATTTCCGACTCTTCCATTCCTTCTCTCACTCCGGATGAGGAAGATGATAACTTTTGGAAGGAGGTCGATGCTTTTCTTAGTGATGAGTCAATTCCAACAGGGATTGACAATACTTACTTTGATTCGGAGGGAGACATCCTTTTTCTTGAAAATCTGTTGATTAAAGAACCGTTTCCAGCTCTCCCTCCCGGAAATTTTGTTGCCAATCACCATACAAGCTTCAAGTCTAAGCTTAAAAATCTAACAAATGGTGATTTGCTCCTCTCTAATGAAGAATGGGATTGCATTGTGATGCACATCTTTATTCCATTTTTCACAAATGGTGTAGTTTCTCGTTCCCGTTTCTCCTTCGGGAATGAGGACACTATTTTTGATCCCGGCATTTTCATTTATCATTCTTGAGCCGGGAATATATCTCATCGGTGTGGAACTTTCACGTACTTCAATGTTTATCCAAACATCTTGAATGAAAGTCCGATGGAGACTGTTTCTTCCACTTACTTCCCCATGAACAAATTAATTCGGGGTCGAGTCAAGCTAGCGACTCGGTAATCAAAAACAGTAGTTAAACATGGGTTTTCACCCGTGTGTACCACCCTAGTGTGGGGGAGATGCCCCACATGTTGTATATAGATCTAAAAAATGAATGAAAATTGTAAATATTAAAAAAGATAATAATTGTTGTGTTTCTACACTTAGCTAGAATGTTATCTTTTTACGTTCTAAGTTTCGGCATAACAGCCGGTACTTTGAATATTGAGGACAATATTCATTTCTAAGTGTGGGGGGAAATTCTGGCGATTTTGATCATAAATGTACCCTTTTAGTCCCTTTTTCCCCCAAAATGGCCAAATTTTAAAAAAAATTTCGTGGAAGTACTATGTACTAAACACAAAAATGGTAATTGATCTGCGCAAAACCGTCAAGTCTAAACAGACTTAAAACTGCTCAGCCACAAATACAATGAAGATCAGAGAATACAGGGGATTCCCGGGTCGTTAAGTCCCACGGAGACTCAATGGTGTGTCAAACACTAGATCAGACGATAGAATGATCACTAATGATAGCGATCAGAAAGGATTAGGATTGAATATTACACTACAGAAAAAGGAAATAAATAAAAGCGACTTAAATGCAAATTAAGAAAATTAAAAAGTTAAAATCTATTAAATAAACGCTATCACTATTTTTAAAGTGATGAACGTTTAAAACTTAAAACGAAAAACTTACGTTTAAATACAAATAACGTAAACGTACAAAATAAAAAGTGAAACTTACACAATATAAATCCTAAAAATATGAAAAATACATTTTTACAAACCTAATGATATAAGAAACTTTATAGAAAAAGAAAATTATTTTTATAACTATTTATGTAATTATTATGAATTAAAAACTATTTTAAACTATTTAATAATACTCTAAAATAAAAGAAAATATGAAATAAGACTAGAAAAATAAAATTAAGACTTAGAAAAATCTAAAATATGATAAAACTAATTTTAAAACTGAAAATATATTTTTTTGACTTTTTATCTAATTATTATTAATTTAAAACTATTTAAAACTAATTATAATGCTAAAAAAATACTTTTTAAACTAATAAAATTATGGAAAAATACTTTTTAGGCTTTTTACATTTATCTAAACTTAAGAAAAATGAAAAATTATTTTTTGAAGCTTTTCTTAATTATTTGTATTTAAAGCTATTTAAAAGTGCTTAAAAACTAAATTAAATTAAGAAAAATAGCAAATGAACTTGGAAAAATCTGAAAATTTAAGGAAAACTCTAAAATAATATATAGAAGCTATGAAAAATAGAAAAACAAGGGCTTGTGTACAAGAATAAGGAACTGATGAACAAAGTGCTTATAAATAAGCACTTTAATAAGCCAAATGGAGCACAACAAGCACCAAACTGATATGGAAGCTACTATAGGCTAAAATGACCAAAATGAAGTGAGAAACAATAAGCTAAACCACTGATTAGCAAGGTGCAATGATTTGAGGTACTGAGCTAAATGGCAGAAAACAGTGAAGAGGGTGCCTAGTTTGAGCTAATGCACAAGCTTCAATATAAGCTAAAACTCAGAAATACCAATTGGAACTTCAAGACAACCTGGCTAAGAACATTTAGACCAAAAATCAGACCAAGAGGAGCTCAAGTGAGCCCTGTGCAAGGTCTGCAAAACCTGCACAAACCTGTGCAGGCAACAGTACCCCTGCACAGGGCATTTAGAAGCTTATAAAGAAGCATTTTTTTAGCTTATACAAAAATCACTAAATTATACTAAAATAGATATAATGAAATAGACCAGTAGGGCTTTTAAAAACAACAAGTATTACTAGATTTGACCAAGAAATGAGCACAATAAAAATCAATCTCAGATGGCTTAAAACTGAGTTTTGCCAAAATTGACTTTTTCACAAAACTGAGATGTTGACTTATTTGAAGTTTGATCTAGATTTTAGGATTGAAAATGATATATATTGATGAAATAACACTGATTTAAGCTAGACCTATGTATTTTAAACATGAAATGAACTTTTGCTTTGTTGAAAATCCAACAGATAAACTGCTAAGGCTCTTGGAGTGGGATTTTGACTTCCACTGCTTGCAGGCACAAAAACAAGACAGGAATGGGTTTAAATCAGCTAGACAAGCATATTACAACAAGATTCTATCAATGAACAATCCTCTAAGACAGTATAAGTACTAATTCCAAACACCCTTGTTAATGACAATTAAGCAATCAAAACAACCTAACTACTGTTCCATCTTGCACCCATGCTCAAACTGAGCTTATATGACCATAATACAACTACATAAACAATTTAAAGCAATCCATGACTACCAATACAAGTACAAACAAAAACTGCATTTTAACTAACTAAAAAAAATAGAAAGTGAGAAAAACACTCACCATTGTCCAACTGCTTGCAAGTTAAAAACAAAACCCAAAGATCACTATTCTAATCTATTTCCAACCCATTCCATCCTCTGTATCACCAAATATCCATCACTACTGCCAAATTCACTCATATTGACTTTTGTTGACTTTTTCACAAAATGTTTGAAACTGATTTTTAAAGCTTAACAAAAGCTAAAATTAGCTTAACTAAAATTGTTTGAGCTTATAAATAAGCTAACTAAAGCTATTACCTAAGAATTTGAAATGGAAATGTTCAACAGTAACCATGAAATATGAAACTTTAACCAAACTTGAATTTAATCTTTAAAACAAATCACAGTGGTACATTACTTGAGTTTTTATCATAGGAATACAAAATTACAGGTTTAAAACTAGATTAAGACATTGAATAAGAAAAACGACATTAAAGGAAATTTGAAACTACTATCTACTCTCTTGCCTGCTTCCTTCTCATTTCTTTTATACCCATCTTTCTTTCTCTCTCCTTCTGAATTAATCCCAGCACACTTATGAGCCATTGGATGGCTAGAAACATTTTTGGCCTTTGGATTTCATTTTGGCGGGAAATAGATTTTTGACAGGTGTAGGGGTTGAGTGAAATGGTGGGAGGGCAATTAATGTTTCTTGGATTATGGTGTTTGGAGGGGGGACAAAGGTGTTGCTTGGGTGAGCAGTGGTGAAGCAGTTGGGAAGGGAAGAAAATGGCGGGCAAGTGGATGGTCAAACCAAGGTTGACTGGGCAGGGTATTAATAAAATGGGAAGGTCAAAAACAGGGGGGGTCACAAAGGTTTAGGCAGGGGTCAATAGGGGTTTTGACAAGGCCAAATGTGGTTAAAAGGTTTTAAATACCAAGGACCTTATTGCAATTTCTGAAAATTAGAAGGACCATTGCTGCCAAATCTGAAAAGTTGCTCAAAGGACTAAAAATGACAAAGTTTAATAATGCAAGGACCAAAGTTGCCATTTTCAGATTTTCCGGGGGCCATTTCTGCCAATTTTCAAACTTGGAGGACCATTTTTGTAATTTTCTCAAACTTTTGATATTTTTCACCAAAGGACTAAATTTGACAACTTATGATTTTAAAAGGACCTTTGGTGACTTTTACTTTTGAAATTATGTGCTCAGGGACTGTTTTTGACAATTTTGGAAACTTGGGGGACTAAAACTGCAATTTTTGCAAATTTGATATGTTTTTCATCTGATTTTGATATTTTTGCATTTAAAACACATAAAACACTGATTTGTGATATTTTGACCATTTTGATGCGTTTTTGAGTGTTTTCAGATGATTTTGCAGTTTAGAATACACAAAAATGATGAGTATTTAGACACTCATCAATCCCCCACACTGAGATATTGCTAGTCCCTAGCAATGATTTGAGAAAACATAATGGATTTTAATCTCTTTACCAAAAGCCATTACTTCTGGAGTAGCCAAATGTTTCAGTTCAAGTAAGAACCATGGTACACCGATAACCATGTGATTTTGAGCAAACCACCAGCTGTAAACGGATTTGATGTGTCTTTACCAGAAGCCGTACCCTTCTGGACTAGCCAACTCTTAGATAAATTATCAATATTATCTTTGGTGAGCTGATTACCAATTATGGTTTTTCCACTGCCTTTACCACAAGCCATAATCTTGCGGGCTAGCCAACTCTTCACTTTTTAGGATATGGTGAGCTGAGAACCATACAATTTTGGGCAAATTGCAAGCCATATAAACGGATTTGATATATCTTTACCAAGAGCCGTTTGCTCCTGGATTAGCCAATCCTTTTGTCTTACAGACAAGGCGGACTGATAACCAAATGAGTAAGTGTAGAACACTTACTCCAAAAAAAATTTTGGCCAAAAACGGGGGAATTGGGTAAATAATATATGAAATTCGTGAGAATTCCCCCCCCCCACACTTAGAAATGAATATCGCCCTCGATATTCAAAGTACCGGCGGTTATGCCGAAACAAAGAACGTAAAAGGGAAATACTACGGCCATTATTTAGAAAGGATTTTTTTTTTTTTTTTTTTTTTTTTTTTTTTTTTTTTTTATATAACATGTGGGGCATTACCCCCACACTTAGGTGGTAGAAACGGGGTAAGAAGACAGAATTATGGGTGAAAACCCATATGGTGCGTGCTACTGTTTTTGATTTCCGAGTCGCTAGCTTGACTCGACCCCGCATTCATTGGTTCATGGGGAAGCAAAGTGGAAGAAACAATCTCCATCGGACTTTCATTCAAGATGTTTGGATAAACATTTGAAGAACGTGAAAGTTCCACACCGATGAGATAAAGAGACAGACCCGGCTCACAAATGATAACTGAAAATGCCAGGGTCAAAGATAGTGTCCTCACTCCCGAAGGAGTGAAGAAGAGAGGAAGTCACCGAGTAGGTGAAGAAAAGAAAGAAAATCATGATACCAATCATGATTAGATCTTCTGCCTCGGGATTAAGTGCAGTTGCACTTATTTGGATTTTATTGGTAGAGCTCTTTGGGTTGGAAGGCATCTCGGTGGGGAGGGTAGGAAGATTTGTCATAACTATGCAAATTGAGATTCTCTCCCCCCGATCATGATTTTTGCCATCCACGCAATCATACTCCAGCGGAGATATGATATGAGTGAGTTCACCGGAGAACTCCTCATGAAGAGAATCATTCACATGATGTGAATTTGTGAACTCTTGTTCCATTGTGGGCTCATCACTATCCTCAATCTGAGTATCAAAGAGTGGATTCTCAGAAATTGAAGTGAATTCAGAGTCGAATTCAAATAGAGGATTAGTGAAAGTAGCTTTGAATATTTCGGAAACAAAATGATCAACATTCTCGATTGGACTGTTGGGATAAGAAGTGAGTGAACGATCATTAACAATGAGACTTTCAGTCTCTCCCAGATCGGCTTCGAAATCAAAGAGTGGATTGATGTGAGTGAGTTCACCGGAGAACTCCTCAAGAAAGGGATCAGCATCAGATTGTGGAAGTGATGCCTCAACGTACTCGATGTCTCCATATGAAGCACAATCTTCACTAAGATCAGAGAAAGTCTCAAGATGATCATTTGAACACTCAAGAGGGAAAGGGATATCACACAGATGATCAGAAATTCCCTGTGACTCTCTCGGGATTGGGATAAGGTCCTCAACACTAGACGATTCCATTTCTGGAATAGTGCTAAGAAGCTCATCCCCCATGTTTAGAGAGTGAGTGGGAATATCAGGTGTGATAACAACAGACTGAGGGAGATTAGATGGACTAGCATACATATGTTTAATGCTTAACATTTGTTCTTCTGCTAGTAATTCCATCATAGTCTTTTCTCCCTGATTCTTCATGGAAGGAGTTTCTACTGATGAACTTGATGAACTGTTATAAAATTGTAAGATATCAAGGATATCTTCATCATCATCGTCATCAGGAATGAAACGGAATCGAGAGCTAGATTTGAATGCTTTTTGTATTCTAATTGATTCCCTAATAGTGTTTTCAATGGAAATCTGGGAATCTAATTTAGCATCCCGCTCTTCGGCTAACAAAACTTCCATGGATTTTTCATTTGGATTATCTTGGGAGGACATAGCCGACTCCTCCTTAAGTTCTTTTAATAACTCCAGAGTCTTCAGTAGAAGATCTGTCGTAGTTTCCTGAGGAGTCGCTTGAATCATTTGGTATTGTGGAGGTTGGTCTTGATACGAAGAGTCGTAATCGTAACAAGGAAATGGATTCCTTGTTTGACAATCCGAGCTAGAGTGAGGACCTCCACAATACTCACAACAGTAAAACTGATGTGGCTGTGAGTGGTATGTGTTGTAGTCATAATTGTTATCAGGAACCTGCTCATAGACAAGCGTGTTTCCTGATTGACAATCAGAACTGGAATGAGAACCACCACAGTACTCACAACAGTAAAACTGCTGAGTCTCACAGTGTGGTAGCTGATGGAATGAATCAGTTGTGTTATGGTAGGAATAGGGATCCTGGTTATAGACAGACCCGTTTCCTGATTCCACCATGCTACAACTGGGGCAATTGCCACCATTATAAGGACCACCACACCACTGACAATCAAGAAGGTGAGGATAAGACATGGAAAGAATCAAAGGTTAACAGAGGGGTAGGGATGAAGAATCAAAGATGTGAGAGGGTAAAGATGAATATTTTTGGTGTTTTTGAAAAACATGATGATAAAATCAAAGAAATGAAAATATTTTTGGCGTTTTTAACACTTTAGGAAAAGTGTTAATGAACTTTTTTGAGATTTTCAGATAACTTTACAAAAACTTTTTACAAAGGATGGGATATGTGCAAGAGTGAGTCTGAAAAAGGCTAAACACACGCTTAAGCCTCCCCGGCAGCGGCGCCAAAATTTTGATCTGCGCAAAACCGTCAAGTCTAAACAGACTTAAAACTGCTCAGCCACAAATACAATGAAGATCAGAGAATACAGGGGATTCCCGGGTCGTTAAGTCCCACGGAGACTCAATGGTGTGTCAAACACTAGATCAGACGATAGAATGATCACTAATGATAGCGATCAGAAAGGATTAGGATTGAATATTACACTACAGAAAAAGGAAATAAATAAAAGCGACTTAAATGCAAATTAAGAAAATTAAAAAGTTAAAATCTATTAAATAAACGCTATCACTATTTTTAAAGTGATGAACGTTTAAAACTTAAAACGAAAAACTTACGTTTAAATACAAATAACGTAAACGTACAAAATAAAAAGTGAAACTTACACAATATAAATCCTAAAAATATGAAAAATACATTTTTACAAACCTAATGATATAAGAAACTTTATAGAAAAAGAAAATTATTTTTATAACTATTTATGTAATTATTATGAATTAAAAACTATTTTAAACTATTTAATAATACTCTAAAATAAAAGAAAATATGAAATAAGACTAGAAAAATAAAATTAAGACTTAGAAAAATCTAAAATATGATAAAACTAATTTTAAAACTGAAAATATATTTTTTTGACTTTTTATCTAATTATTATTAATTTAAAACTATTTAAAACTAATTATAATGCTAAAAAAATACTTTTTAAACTAATAAAATTATGGAAAAATACTTTTTAGGCTTTTTACATTTATCTAAACTTAAGAAAAATGAAAAATTATTTTTTTGAAGCTTTTCTTAATTATTTGTATTTAAAGCTATTTAAAAGTGCTTAAAAACTAAATTAAATTAAGAAAAATAGCAAATGAACTTGGAAAAATCTGAAAATTTAAGGAAAACTCTAAAATAATATATAGAAGCTATGAAAAATAGAAAAACAAGGGCTTGTGTACAAGAATAAGGAACTGATGAACAAAGTGCTTATAAATAAGCACTTTAATAAGCCAAATGGAGCACAACAAGCACCAAACTGATATGGAAGCTACTATAGGCTAAAATGACCAAAATGAAGTGAGAAACAATAAGCTAAACCACTGATTAGCAAGGTGCAATGATTTGAGGTACTGAGCTAAATGGCAGAAAACAGTGAAGAGGGTGCCTAGTTTGAGCTAATGCACAAGCTTCAATATAAGCTAAAACTCAGAAATACCAATTGGAACTTCAAGACAACCTGGCTAAGAACATTTAGACCAAAAATCAGACCAAGAGGAGCTCAAGTGAGCCCTGTGCAAGGTCTGCAAAACCTGCACAAACCTGTGCAGGCAACAGTACCCCTGCACAGGGCATTTAGAAGCTTATAAAGAAGCATTTTTTTAGCTTATACAAAAATCACTAAATTATACTAAAATAGATATAATGAAATAGACCAGTAGGGCTTTTAAAAACAACAAGTATTACTAGATTTGACCAAGAAATGAGCACAATAAAAATCAATCTCAGATGGCTTAAAACTGAGTTTTGCCAAAATTGACTTTTTCACAAAACTGAGATGTTGACTTATTTGAAGTTTGATCTAGATTTTAGGATTGAAAATGATATATATTGATGAAATAACACTGATTTAAGCTAGACCTATGTATTTTAAACATGAAATGAACTTTTGCTTTGTTGAAAATCCAACAGATAAACTGCTAAGGCTCTTGGAGTGGGATTTTGACTTCCACTGCTTGCAGGCACAAAAACAAGACAGGAATGGGTTTAAATCAGCTAGACAAGCATATTACAACAAGATTCTATCAATGAACAATCCTCTAAGACAGTATAAGTACTAATTCCAAACACCCTTGTTAATGACAATTAAGCAATCAAAACAACCTAACTACTGTTCCATCTTGCACCCATGCTCAAACTGAGCTTATATGACCATAATACAACTACATAAACAATTTAAAGCAATCCATGACTACCAATACAAGTACAAACAAAAACTGCATTTTAACTAACTAAAAAAAATAGAAAGTGAGAAAAACACTCACCATTGTCCAACTGCTTGCAAGTTAAAAACAAAACCCAAAGATCACTATTCTAATCTATTTCCAACCCATTCCATCCTCTGTATCACCAAATATCCATCACTACTGCCAAATTCACTCATATTGACTTTTGTTGACTTTTTCACAAAATGTTTGAAACTGATTTTTAAAGCTTAACAAAAGCTAAAATTAGCTTAACTAAAATTGTTTGAGCTTATAAATAAGCTAACTAAAGCTATTACCTAAGAATTTGAAATGGAAATGTTCAACAGTAACCATGAAATATGAAACTTTAACCAAACTTGAATTTAATCTTTAAAACAAATCACAGTGGTACATTACTTGAGTTTTTATCATAGGAATACAAAATTACAGGTTTAAAACTAGATTAAGACATTGAATAAGAAAAACGACATTAAAGGAAATTTGAAACTACTATCTACTCTCTTGCCTGCTTCCTTCTCATTTCTTTTATACCCATCTTTCTTTCTCTCTCCTTCTGAATTAATCCCAGCACACTTATGAGCCATTGGATGGCTAGAAACATTTTTGGCCTTTGGATTTCATTTTGGCGGGAAATAGATTTTTGACAGGTGTAGGGGTTGAGTGAAATGGTGGGAGGGCAATTAATGTTTCTTGGATTATGGTGTTTGGAGGGGGGACAAAGGTGTTGCTTGGGTGAGCAGTGGTGAAGCAGTTGGGAAGGGAAGAAAATGGCGGGCAAGTGGATGGTCAAACCAAGGTTGACTGGGCAGGGTATTAATAAAATGGGAAGGTCAAAAACAGGGGGGGTCACAAAGGTTTAGGCAGGGGTCAATAGGGGTTTTGACAAGGCCAAATGTGGTTAAAAGGTTTTAAATACCAAGGACCTTATTGCAATTTCTGAAAATTAGAAGGACCATTGCTGCCAAATCTGAAAAGTTGCTCAAAGGACTAAAAATGACAAAGTTTAATAATGCAAGGACCAAAGTTGCCATTTTCAGATTTTCCGGGGGCCATTTCTGCCAATTTTCAAACTTGGAGGACCATTTTTGTAATTTTCTCAAACTTTTGATATTTTTCACCAAAGGACTAAATTTGACAACTTATGATTTTAAAAGGACCTTTGGTGACTTTTACTTTTGAAATTATGTGCTCAGGGACTGTTTTTGACAATTTTGGAAACTTGGGGGACTAAAACTGCAATTTTTGCAAATTTGATATGTTTTTCATCTGATTTTGATATTTTTGCATTTAAAACACATAAAACACTGATTTGTGATATTTTGACCATTTTGATGCGTTTTTGAGTGTTTTCAGATGATTTTGCAGTTTAGAATACACAAAAATGATGAGTATTTAGACACTCATCAGTAATCAGTCCACCATGTCTAACCCACATAAGGACTGGCTAATCCAGGAGCAAACGGCTCTTGGTAAAGATATCTCAAATCCGTTGACGGCTTGCAATTTGCCCAAAATTGTATGGTATTCAGCTCACCATATCCTTAAAAGTGAAGAGTTGACTAGCCCGCAAGTTTATGGCTTGTGGTAAAGGCAGTGGAAAAACCATAATTGGTAATCAGCTCACCAAAGATAATATTGATAATTTATCTAAGAGTTGGCTAGTCCAGAAGCAAACGGCTTCTGGTAAAGACAAATCAAATCCGTTGAAAGCTGGTGATTTGCTCAAAATCATTTGGTTATCGGTGTACCAAGGTTCTTACTTGAACTAAAACATTTGGCTACTCCAGAAGTAATGGCTTTTGGTAAAGAGATGAAATCCATTAATTTTTCTTAAAAACATTGCTAGGGACTAGCAATATCTTAGTGTGGGGGATTGATGAGTGTCTAAATACTCATCATTTTTATACCATTTAAACTGCAAAAAAAACATCTGAAAACACTCAGAAATGCATCAAAAGGATAAAAATATCACAAATAAGTGTTTTATGTGTTTTAAATGCAAAAATATCAAAATCTGGTGAAAAACATATCAAATTTGCATAATTGGCACTTTTAGTCCCCCAAGTTTCAAAAGTTGTCAAAAATAGTCCCTGGTAAAACAAAATAAAGAAAAATGTTATTCAAGGTCCCTGAATTATTCTAACTTGTCAAAAATGGTCCTTGAATAAATCTTTTGTTAAATGGCAGAAAAGGTCCCTGAACTTTCATAAAATGTCAAGTTTGGTCCCTGAAAATTTGAAATTGTCAAAACTAGTCCTTGTACTATTAGAACTTGTCAGATTTGGTCCTTGTCACAACTTTGGAATAATGGCAGAATTGGTCCTTCAAGATTTCAGCAATTACATGTTTAGTCCTTGTCAATTAAACTTAAAACCCATGCCTTGTCAAAACTGCCTTTGACCCTGCCATATGCCATTGTGACCCCTGCCTTTAACCAGTGACCCCCCCCCCCCTTTTTGAACCCCAAGTCAAACCAGAGTCAAACTCTACCCTTTGCCGCCCAACCTATTCACCTTTCTTCTCCACTTGCTCTGCACCCAATCACCTCTCCCAACACCATCACCTCACCTTATCCTCTCACCCCTCAACCCCCCCTCATCATCACACCTGTCCACCCCCCCCTAGTTGCAGTTTCAGAACCCACAGGTCAAAAATAGGCTTTCCCGCCAAAATGGATCCAAGGGCCAATATTAATTCTAGGCATCGAATGGTTGAGGAAAAAGCTGGGAAACACTCATAAGGACACGTGGAAGCAAATGGGAGTATAAAAGAGAGAAGAAGAAGGAAGGCAGGGGAGTAGTTAGTTTTTCATTTTTTCTTAATGTCGTTTTTTTTTTAAAATGTCTTAGTTAATGCAAAAGTTTGTAATTTCAGTTTCTAAGTGTTAAACTTTAGTTGGAAAATCATTATAATACATTTTCAAGTCTCAGTTCAATGCTTCATTTATAATTCATGTTTTAAAGTTCACTGTTGAAAAGCTTAATTCCAAATTCTCACATTTAAGTTTCTATTAGCTTATTTTTAAGTTAAACCAGGTTAACTTAAGCTTGTTAAAGCTTTTGAATAGCTTGGAATTCAGTTTAAATCAAATTAATGTATGGTCAACAAAAGTCAACTGTGCAAGAGATTTTGGTTCAATCAGGTTTGGAGAAGGAATAGGGTTGATGCAGAGGTGATAATTGGTTGAAATAGAATAGGTTAGGTTAGTATTGGGTTTGGTTCTAGCCTGCATACCAGCTGGACACATGTGAGTGAAATCTCACTTTCATTTCAAAATCAGTTTACATTTCTTTGTGTGTACTTGTATTTGTAGTTGTAATGTGTTTATATAGTTGTATTATGGTCTAGTAAACTTAGTTTGATCTTCAGTACATGTTGGTTCAGTAGTTGGTATAGGTTTAAGTTCAAATCAATTTTAACAGTGGTGTTTGGATTGGATGCTTTGTCTGTGATTTAAGTTTGTGCAGTGGTAGAAATTTGTTGGTTCATGCTTGTTAAGTCCTATTGAACTCATATCTGTCTTTAACTTGTGCCTGCATAGATCAAAAGTCAAAATTACAAACCATCTGTCCCTACAGCTTATCTGTTGGAATTTTTGAAAGCTAAAAGATTGTTTCATGCTTAGAAATCACTAGAGTAGTTTGCATTGGCTTCATTTCATCCATTAACATTAATCTCAGTTCACAAATCTAGATCAAAGTTCCATTTGGTCAACTTTCACAACTGCTTCAAAAAGTCAAAAATTGCAAAACCAGTTTTTAGCCCACCTAGGAGGATTTTTCATTTACTCAGTTTTGGACCAAATCATGTCAAACTTGTTGTTTTAAAAACTTCACTTGGTCTAATTCCTTATTACCATTTTTCTAGATTTTTACAAATTATTTATAAGCTCCATATCAGCTTATCAAAATGGGACTAAGTGCCCTGTGCAGGGCACTGAGCCTGCACAGGGATTTTGCAGGTTTTGCAGACCTTGCAGCCAGCTCATTTGAGCTCATCTAGGTCTCCACTTTGTTTTACTAGGTCTCAGCCAGGTCTTGTTCAAGTTCCATTTGTTGGTTTTCTGTTTCCAGCTTATTTAAGTGCTTATTCCTCTGCTTAAACAGGGTACCCTCACAGCTGTTTTAGCATTTTAGCTCATATAGTCAAATCTTGGTATATTGCAATCCAGTGGTTAGGACTTGTTGATTTGTGTTTCATTTGGTCACTTTTAGTATATTTAAGCTTCTGTTTTGGTTTGGTGCTTATTGATCTCCATTTGCTTATTCAAAGTGCTTATTATTAAGCACTTGACACATCAGTTCCATATTCCTCCACACAAGCACCTGTTTTTCCATTTTTCTTAGATTCTAAATACAATTTTAGAGTTTTCCTGAAATTTTCAGATTTTTCCTAGCTTGTTTGCTATTTTTCTACATTTTAATTAGTTTTTAAGCATTTTTAATTAGTTTTAAATACCAAAAATTACATACTTCCCTTCAGGTAGTGGGACCAAGATCCAAACCTTCTGATTTTGGAACTGTTGCATCTCTTCTTGCATTGCTTCAAGCCAAATTGAATCATCCAAGGCTTGAGTAACACTTGTTGGTTCCACTTGAGAGAGAAAACAGGCAAACAGACAATGATCAAAATCTGTGTGATTGTCTCTCTGCTGATTTGAGACATAAGAGATAAAACCCCCTTGACCATATTAAGAACTTGTCACAGTGCCCCTAGTTCTAACAGGTGCATGAGGATCACCAATAATATTGGACTGTGGATGAGCAATGTTGATCCTTTTAGTAGCAGTGGTGTTGACATCAATGGAGGTATCAAGATTAGTCACAGTTGGCTCAAAATTACTGTCATAGGAAGGTGAGGTGAAGACTCCAGCTTTGGGTTGATGATTACCAAGATCTGAAGGTCTTGGAAAACATGTATAAGGTTCCCCAAAGTCTGTGGACACTCTAGTAGAAATGGGAGTAGAAACAGCATAACCTTCAGCAGAATTGGTGATGATAGGAGAAACAGAATCACTTTTAGCAGAATGTTGATTTCCACTGATTGCTTCTCTTGCAATCTCCTCAGCATTCCTCTCAGCTTCTAGATTAGCTGCATACTCTTGTTTCTTGAGCCTAGCAAGGTCCTCAGCATAGTGTGACTCATCTTCACTCTCATCAGCAGTATCTTTAGAAGTGTCACCTGAAAAATTATCAGGAGAGAAAGAAGGTTCAATAATAGGATGCTCATCATCCTCAAACTTACTATCAGAATCAGCATTCATGGTAACAGCACTGTCATTAGGAGACTCTTGTGAACCTGCATTTTGATTAGCCACATGTCTAGAATAACCCAAATAGTCAGTTAAGTAATCAAGGTCAAATGACCAAACATGACCTTGTCCTTGAACATTAGGCTTGTCTTCTAGATATCTCAGGTTCAAAGTCTCCTCAATCTTCTTAGTAGATAAATTGTATACCCTATAAGCTTTGCTATGAGCCGAATAACCCACAATGTAACCCTCATTAGCCTTCTCATCAAATTTACCCAGTGGATCACTAGTATTCAAAATAGTCACTTGACATCCAAAAGGTTTGAGGTAGTGAATAGCAGGAACTTTCCCATAGAGAAGTTCATAAGGTGTCTTGAAATGAAGTCTAGTGATAGATACCCTGTTCAGAACATAACAAGTTGTGCCAACTGCTTCGGTCCAAAACATAGTGGGTAATTTAGAGTCTACAAGCATAGATCTTGCTGCCTCTATCAGGGTCCTATTCTTTCTTTCAGCCACCCCGTTTTGTTGAGGTGTTCTTGGAGTGCTATAGTCCCTTTTGATTCCTTTAGACTTACAGAATTCTATCAATACTGCATTCTTGAACTTTGTCCCATTATCACAACCGAATGCCTTTAACCTTTTTGTTCAGCTGGTTTTCAACAAGAGTAATGTACTCTTTTAACACTGGAGAGGTTTCATCTTTAGTCCTCAAGAAGAATACCCAACAAAACCTGCTATAGTCATCAGTAATAACCAGACAGAAATACTTGTGATCTATGCTTCTGACTTGAGTTGGACCAAAGAGATCCATGTGAAGCAGCTGAAGAGGTTCTGAAATAAGGCTCACTGCATTAATTACTTTGTATGAGGCTCTGTGTTGCTTTCCTTTGTTGCAGGCAACACAGTTATGTTCATTGGTGAAAACTTTAAAAGGAAGTCCTTCAACAAGACCCAGTTTAGATAGCTTGTTAATGGTCTTGAAATTCACATGTGCCATCCTTCTATGCCATTTTGTAGAATCATCCAGGGATGCTTTAGCCACCAAACAAGTTAAGTTACCTTTTGGTTGTACATCATTTAAGTTGAATGTGTATAGATTGTGAGTACGAGGAACTCTCAGCAAAATTGTTGTATCTTCTAGAAGTTTGAAGTCTTTAGACAACACAAGACATTCATCCTCAGAGAAGAGTAGTTTGTTCTTTGTGTTACAGATTTGTGAAACTGAGAACAGGTTGAAGTGTTGTAGTTCCTTGACATAGTACACATTCTCAAAGTCCAGTTGAGGTGTTTTGATGGTCCCTTTCCCAGTGATTCTACCATCACTTCCACCAAATGTCACATTGCCTCCTCCTTCAAGGGGTACAAAATTATGCATCATATCTCTGTTTCCTGACATGCTTCTAGAGCAACCACTATCAACAATGCCAACTTCCTTGTGCTTAAGAGGATGATCCTACAACAACAACAAAAATATACAAAATATAAGTACACTATTGAGGCTCAAGTCATTACTGACTTGAATCTGCCTTGTGGATCTTTAGATTGATGCCATGCAGATTTATAAGATCCACCATTGTTCTTGGGTTTCCATTGAAATTTAGGTCCCCTTTGTGTCCAAGAACAACCTGTTGAGGGCTTCACAGCAGTATCCCTATAACCTTTCCCATCATTCAAAGAGTCAACATATCCAGGCCAATAACCATTTTTAAAGTATGAACTAGTTGGTTGCACATATGGTTTAGCTACAGATCTTCTCCAAGGAGAAGGTTTGTTATGAGTAGCTTGTGGAATATAAGGTGGTATACTATTAACATTATTCCACATTGGTCTAGATTGCCTAGCACATGTACCCATTCTTTGCTCATGATAATCACAATCCTTAATTAAATGAAATTTACTTCCACACACAAAACATGTCTTCTGTTTAGAAGATTTATTCAAACCAAAAGATGTTCTATTACAAGCAGAAGTATTCAAACCAAAACCATGAAAAGAATTGTTTTTAACAGAATTATTATTCAAAGAATGAAAAGACAAGTCTTCAGAGGAAACTGTCTTGGAAGAGGATTCCTTAGCAGTAACTCTAATAGGCTTGTAGGTAGGCTTGGGTGCAGACTTGGGTGAGGTCTTGGGTAGGTCTGACTTGAATCACAGCTGGCATAAGAAGTAGACCCTTGATCAGAAGATTTGTCACTGTCAGAGCAAGAGACAAAATCAGTAGATGAAGAATCAGGGTCTGGCAAGTCTTTTGACTTTTTGCCATAAAGATGATGTGATCCATCAAAGTCAACAGTAATGGAAAGGTCAACAGGCATAGGTATTCCTCTAACAGATCCACGTACAGCATGTAAATCACCTTCTTTGACATAATTAGCTAAGCCTGTTGGTGTTGATTTACGTGTGTCATCTCTAGCTTCTAATCCTACATATTTCTTAAAGCCTAAACCTATTGAAGTATTAGGAGTTTGACTAGAGTAGAGCTTTTTAGCAAGATTTAGACCAGCTTTTTGCCAATTGTTATGTCTAGCTATTTCTGCATCTAATTTTTCTTTCAACACACTGTTTTCCGACACCACATCAGCTTTCAATTTCTCAGACCTTTTTAAGTCATTTTTAGTACATTCTAGATCACTTTCTAGCACCCTAATCTTCTCATCATAAGCTATTTGATTCTTCTGAAACCAAACATTTTGTCTTTCTAATGTTTTTAAACTATGTTTATAAGCTTCAACTTCAACATAGCATTCATTATATTTAGGTTTCAAAATATCATATGCTTCCTTAAGTTCATTATAACGTTCACTACAACCAAACAAACAATTTTGTACCTGAGAGATGCCCATCAAGGCAATCTGATCATGCCTATCCTCTGAAGTACAGCTTGCTAGCAACCCGATATTATCACCACCAGGACCATCATCATTCTCAGACTCATGTGACTTCCAGTCGACATTGGCATCCAAAGTAACCATAGCAACTGAGGATCTAGGCTTCAAAGTTCTAGCATCCCTTTGATTCTGCTGATAGGAAGAATATCTCACCTCATCTCCAGCCTTCCTATCCTTGCATTCTCTGGAGAAGTGACCCATCTGATGACATGTAAAGCACTTAACCTTCTTTTTGTCAAACCTTGCTGGATCTCTTCCCTGGAAACCAAACTTCCTTCCAGCCTTACGTTCAAATTTCTTGATATCCATAGAGAGCATAGCCACTTGCCACTTCAACTTCATTTCTTCCATCTCCAGTGGATCTACCTGATCAAAATCCTCATATGCAAGTTCCAGCTGAGGATCATAATCAGCAAAGAAGGATCCAAGCACATCTTCCATTATACCACTAGTTGTAGATTGAGAACTTGATGGAGTGGTAGTGTAAGATGATGATGAGTAAGTAGGACTTGGAGCATGAGTCATCTTTGGATTAAGGGCCCCAACAAATGATGTATGACTAGCAGTAGATGATGAACGGAAGGGACTTCGTACATCAGGCTCAAGAGATTTAAGCTTGTTGTACAGCTCATCAAATGTAATCATATCAAGCCCACCTTTAGTTTTAAAGGCAATGCTTACTTGTAACCAGGATTGAGGTAAAGATCGCAAAAACTTGGAATAGCAATCATCATTATCTGGCTTTGCCTTAAGCTGATTCAACTGACTTAATATCTTGTGAAACCTGTCATAGCCTTTGTGAATTCCTTCCTCTTCAGAGATTTGAAAGTCTTCAAACTGTTGTCGCAGCATCGATTTTCTCATTCTCCTAGACTCCTCATTCCCTCCAAACTTGGCCTTGATGGCCAACCATATATCCTTAGCATCATTCATGAAGTGAAAATCACTCAAGTGATCCTCAGGAATAGCTTGAAGAAGAATTGTTTTAACTTTGGTTTCTCTCTGAACTGCCAGTAATTCTTCAGCAGATTTAGGAGGAACAAAAATAAGATTACCATCAGGATCTGTGGTAGTTCTCTTCAAACTGTTCCCCTTCCTTACAATCTCCCATAGATTCCAATCAATGTTGGAAATCCAGTTCTGCATCTTCATTGCCCATAGATCGTATTCCTCCTTCTTTAGATAAGGAAACTTGGCGTTGTTGTTCAAGAGACTCAGTTGTTGCAAATGGGTGGTGTTCTGGTTGTTGGTGACTTCGATATCATCTTGTGATCCAGGCATGGTAACTGTTGTGTCGGTTGTATGGGTGTTGAGAAAAGACTGTTCTTAGTATCGTAGAGACTCTCTCGAGGCTCTGATACCACTTGTTGAAACGTTAAGACCTAGATAGATCTTGAGCACTCGTAGATCGTTAGTATTACTTATGTAATCACAAGCAAACTAATAGACAATCTCTACGACTTATATTCTTTAGTGGAAATTAAATATAAGCACAAACACAATAACTAAGAACACGTTGATCCTCTATGGATCTTTATATTACTAAAACTTTGTTTTTCAACTCGTTTTATCAATCATACTATTATGTAGACAAGGAACCCTAACTTGTTTCCTAAGAAACGTATAATCATAAAACTAAATAAGATATACATAATCACTTCCTAATAAAGCTCATGCATATCTTAACTAACTATAGAAAACACGGAATAACTATTTCCGCAGAAACTATCTACGCATTATACTACTTCAGCAGATTCTCTTCTTCAGCAGAAACATTAAACTTCAGCAGAATCCTTCGGTAGTAACATCAGCAGAATTCTAACTTAGCAGAATTCCCAATATATCATACTTGCCGCTTTTTGTCATTGTGTGTATCGTCCTTTATTTTTTTCAATTTTAACACCAACCTTTTGAATTCGTGCTATTGTGTGTACTGAACTTTCAAATTTTGATCATTGTGTATTTTTGTGACTATTTGGCCATGTAAAATGGCCATTTTACCCTTCAAATTTTAAAAAAAGTAAGGGTAAAATGGTCACAAATACACACAATAGCCCGAATTGAAAAGGTTGGTGTCAAAATTGAAAAAAATAAAGGACGATACACACAATGACAAAAAGTGGCTAGTATGATACATTTTCGTGTTAATAACCCTAAAATAAAACATACACAATATTAACTAAAATAAACTTCATTAAATAGAAAAACACACTAAATCAATAAAAAAAGTTACATAAAAATAAAAAACATAGTACGTAAACATAGAAATACATAAAGTGAACTACACTTCGGTTGGATACTTTGCCCGGATTCGTACTTTTTGGACGATAGTCTTGTGGATCGGATCCATACTGCTTGTGTACATTTGTAGCACTCACATCTCCTCGACAATATTTTGAGATTCATATAAATTAACTCTCGCGAGTGACTCTCATTCGATAACATCCATCTTTGCCTTGTGGTCTACCTCGTATCTACCTCGTATTGTTAATGCATTATTTTTTGAAACATTGTCGGGTTTGAACTGGAACTAGCTGTCGAGATTGACGAACGTTGACTCTTAGAAATCCGGTACATGCCGTCTGGCCGTGGCAACGCGTCTGCTCCAAAATGCTCGGGTTCCTCCTCCGTAACCTGAAGACGATTTCGCCTTGCCAATGTCGATTTGGGATTTTTCCACTTGCGCTTGTCTTTCAAAAATCTTCAAGCGCTCATGTGTTTAAAGTCTAAACCCGTCACCGTTTTATACAACGTATGCACCCTCGTCACAAAATCTTTATCACTCTCCCCACTCATAACACTTGTTTCATTCACTAACGAATTCCAATTGGTAACTTCTTTATTCATTGGAGTCCACTTTCCCGTCAACATGTTCTTGGTATGAATAGTCCACTTGTGTTTCTCGGCTTCCGTATTGTACACATCGAGAACTCTATACCAAAACGTTTACCTTGATTGATCCGTACCTCTTTTTGGATCCTCAGATATTTGAACGAAACACTCCGCCAAAAGCAACTCCTCGTTTTGGGTCCAAATATTACAAGATCGAGTACCACTTTGCGTTCCGTTGGTTTTCTTCGTCTTCCCCTTCGTATTCGTCTTCGTCTTCGTTTTTTCGACGTCGGGATCGGGACCGCCTCTTCTTCATCTTCATCTTCAACTTCATCTTCGTCTTCGTCTCGTAGATGGAAGGATGAATGGTCGGAATTTGGTTGGGAAGCGGTGGCTTGGTTTGGTTGTTGTTGTTGAGAAAATTGATTATATTGTTGCAATTTTCATTGACTAATTAGAAATTGTTCTTCGGGATTCATATATGAGTTTAGGAAGGTAGGAAAGTAAGGCGCTTGATGGTATGGATTCGAAGACGAACCCGGATTGTTGGCTGGATTCGAAGACGAGCCCGTCATTTGGTTCGAAGGGTCGGTTAACATATCGTTACGCGATTCATTTTGTTTGGAAAAAAGTGAGAAAATTAGAGAATAGTATGTTATAAAATATATTGGAAGTGTGTGTGAAGTATGAACTAATAAGGAGGTATTTATAGGATTTTTAAAGGGTAAAATTTGATTTTTTTTATTACTCCCTCCGTCCCAAAATTATAGTCCCCTTTTAACTTTTTTGGTCTTTATTTTACAACTTTGACTTTATGTATTTTTGTTTGTGTTATATAATATTTGATGCAAAATATATGAATAGATTGGGTTTTTAATGTATTTTCATTTGGTATAATTTTTATCAACTATTGTATAACATAAAGAAAATATTTAAGGTTAAAGTTGAAAAAGAAAGACCGAAAAAGTCAAATGAGGACTATAATTTTGAGACGGAGGTAGTATTATTATTTTTAATTATGTCCAAACGGTAATATTACTGTTACCCGTCCCATTTTCTTTACAAACGTGTTTTTTTTAAGAAAAAAAATAATGGCGTTGGCTATTGGCTACGGCGCCACCACCATTGGCGCGACTTCAAGTACTGTGCGCCGTTCGTCTTTTTGGGCTGCTAGCTTGGCTCTAGCCTTTGGCTCAACGATACCCCCGGCTTTTATGGGTGTCGGTTCACATATTGGCGGGTTGGTAAAATCTCTACCCAAATACGACCCATTTATTAATCGTGTCAAGAAACTCAACTCTAACCCTGACTTGCATAATACATATAATCTGTTTGTGACTCGTTTAACCAAAAATTAGAAGGCTTAAAAATTCAGACTTTTTTACTTGCTTATTATAGAAAAAGTTTTTCTAACCAAAAATTAAGATAAGGAGCTCCAATCATGAGATGACATGTGTCACTTCTTAACAAACTCCAAGCCTAACTTCTAACAAACTCCAAACCTAACTCCTAACCACTAAAAATTAAGATAAAGAGCTCCAATTATAAAATGACATGTGTCATTTCTCAACTAAAAATTCATCTTTATTTTTAAATTAAAATATCTTTTTATCTACTTATTTTTTTTATAATCTAATTTCATCATATTTTCTAAAATTTTATGCTCTTTAATTCAACATACATTTTGATATATTTTTATGAGTTTTTAGTTTTTATATTTTTAATGGGTTTATTTTATGTTAATTCAAATTTGTACAACTTTAACCTTTATTTCATTTATTTCAATCAATATAATCTTGATTCGTCAAAATCATATACTTTTGGGGTAGTGTTTGACGCGTAAGAGATTGCGAGGGTATTTCTATATGCGGGAATAATGATGTCGCGGGAAAGCTACGGGAAAGTTACGGGTAACCCAAACAAACACTTACAACTAACACATATACATTCGAAGTGTTGTGAAACGAATTCACTAAACGGGTGAGCAAACACATATAACTATACTTATCGCCGCCGCTGTGCGCGGGTACCCGGCTAGTTTCTCTAATATACAAGTTTTTAATAGATGATATACAAATAATATTTTTAATGATATGACATTTTAGTGTTCAAGTTGGGTAACATGAAATTGACTCTTCATACTTAAATGTTTATATTTCTCTATTCAATACACAAAGTGGTGATACAATTTGGGCACATAAGACCCTACTCGTGTATGAGAAAGGATCCAGTGAGAAAATAAAACAAAATAAGAAGAATGAGAAATATTTTTAACCATATATTTTAAATAGTAAAAGAGAAATTAATGAAAGATGCATCTTGTTTTGTAGGTGCATATCAAATGTGTGGTTGTGGTTAATTCTCATTCTTCTCATTTTAAATTTATTTTTTATTGATCCACACTCACTCGTGTATATTACAAACTCTGAGTTGATCATTTATGTAAATTTTTTTTAAAAGAAAAGTAATTATTTCACGATATTTACAACAATATTTGTTTCACATTTTATAAGAAGGAATTGAACTTACAATCATTTGTTTGGTTAGAGAACTTTTCACACAACATATGACACCCGTGAACACAAGCCCTTTTGGCATCCTTCTTTAATTTTGTCAACACGAGTAACTGTACCAAAAAAGACATTAGGTGTTCGTGAAAATGGGCAAGAAAAGTTGGTGAAGATAAGTATATTATACATAACTAGTTCGTAAGTCAATAAAAGTACTTGAAAGCAAATTATCCCCACACACCCACATGTATGTATTATATGGTTTTCGTAAATTGAATTCACCAACCTTTTGAAGACAATGTTGAGGAGCATAGCAATGGTTTATGGTTCGTGTGATGTTGTCATTTGTTTACCATTATTTTATTCTTAGTTTACAATGTTTACCAACTCTAATGTTTCATTTCACACACACCATGATGGTCAAATTCCCCACACGTTACCTACCATTCTGTGTATCTAACTTATAAGATGTTTAAGTTGGATAATTTTAATTACAATGTAGTTTTTTTAGCTTACACAACGTTTATGGCGTGTTGTAGCAAAATATATGGCCAAAGAGTTGGAAATGGTTTCATATCAAAGTTTTTAAAATCGAGATCCTACCTAAGATTGTTGTAGCGAATTTTATTCTTGTGAATTCTATTCTCCACTTCATTTATTTCACTGAAACTTCCTTACCGTTTAAAGAAAACAGAATAAAACTATAACTAAAGAAAAAATGATATTTTTCTATAATTAAAAAAAATATATTTATATATATATTCACTATTGGTACGATATAACATATGATTATAGTTTGTTAAATATACTTGAACTTGTGTCTTTTTAGTAGACATCATGAGAATAAGATTAGAACTTATACTTATATTCAATTTTTATAACACAAGACTACAAATCAAACCGGTGAAATTAGGTTAAGTTTATGCTTAAGGTTTATGTTGTTGAAAACATCTATAAAGTACAGAATAAGTAAAGTTAAAGGTTCATCATGTATATTTTAAATCCGTCATTTTTCAATCTGATGCTGCATAATTAAATGTTTTTTTTTTTTTTTTGGTCAAAATGTTAAATATGAAAGGCAGTTTGCTACAGATTTATTGATTACTTGGAAGAGCCGGAACCACAAACTTAAGTTGGTTAGTTTTAAGAGTCATAATTCGTGTTTGATTCGTTATCAAAGATTGTTTTTGACATATAATATCGTATTTAATATTTAATACTCGTAGTTTTTAATGGACGATGCATCCAACTTTTTTATTTTTTCTTCCCAAGTACTATATTCTTAACAAATGTAGTTTCGCATTTAATTATGAGTGAGGTTATTTTGCATACCAAATAATCCTTACATACCAAAGGACGCATCCCAACCATTGATTCAAATTTAATCAATAGCTGAGATTAAAACACACTCTCCACTAAAATAAAAGCGGAGGGGTATAATCGTCAAATCACACCAAATATTAAAATGCGCCTAACTCTTCATTTATCACATTCACTGCACCTACCTAAACACACACTAAAAACACACACTACTCACACATTTACACCGATCAAAAACACCGCAAAAATCATCAAAAACTTTCAAAATCACCGGAGAAGATGGAAGATACCGACGCTGAAACTATCACGCTAAAGGAACTGAGGAAAAAAGGAACTACCAGCAAACAACCGGCCAAAAAACCGGCTTCAGGTATAATCTTACACTCTAAACATCTATTTCAATATCTACAACTATTATTTATGATTATATGATGTTTTCAACTGTTTATAGCGATTATGATGAAGAAATGTGCAAATAGAAGTTAGGTTTTAACAGTTTAGAAGCTAGGTTTGCAAGATTAGAACTGTTTATAGATTTTTTGTTATGATTAGGAGTTAGGTTTTAATAGTTTAGAAGCTAGGTTTGCGAGATTAGAAGTGTTTATCGAAGGCGTCTTATGCGGCTAAGCCGCATAAGACGCCTTCGACTTTGGCTTCGCCAAAGGCATCTTATGCGGCTAAACCTTTGGCTCAGCTGTGGAAGATTTGACGAATGCAAAAGGATTCAACAAAGCATTCGCTACAGCTAAGTAAAAGGATTAGCCGCAGAAGATGCCTTTGGCGAAGCCAAAGGCATCTTATGCGGCTAATCCTTTGGCTGAGCTGTGGAAGCTTTGATGAATGCAAAAGGCATCTTATGCGGCTAATCCTTTGGCTGAGCTGTGGAATCTTTTTGCTAAGCCGCGGAAGGTGCCTTTGGCTTTGCCATAGGCATCTTATGCAGCTAATGCTTTGGCTCAGCCGCAGAAGGTACCTTTGTCAAAATGCTAAAGCATCTTATGAGGCTAAACCTTAGGCTTAGCTACAGAACATGCCTTTGGCTTCGCCAAACGCATCTTATGTCGCTAAGCCTTTTGCTTAGCCGCATAAGATGCTTTAGCATTTAACAAACGAATTGGCTGTGACTGATGCACAAAATGCTTTGTGGGGATATAAGATAACTTAAAATAAGCTTTTAAATCTGTTTTTTTATTCTATATCACATATGATATAACAAACATTTGCTTTTAAAATAGCCTTTTAAATATGTGATAACTTAAAATTTTCCTTAGAAACAAAAGATTTGGCTTAGATACAGGCATAGCCTTTGGAAAAAACTTCAAATCATTAACATTTGCTTAGCAACAAGCATAGCATTCAACATTTCTGAACACAAATACATGTTTGTAACATATTTTGTATCTACCAAAAATTTTATGTTAAATATCACATATGATATAATAAAAGATGTATTCAACTTTGTGAATTGACTAGGGTGTAGATAAGCAAAGGCTTCAGCAAAGGCTTAGCCACAGGCATAGCCTTCGGCTTTGCCGAAGGCTATGCCTGTGGCTAAGAATTTGACAAAAATGAACAATTATTCAGTAACTAAAAAAAAATTATGTTGAATATCATATATGATATTATAAAGAATTTTGGTAATATACATGCGTAGCCTCTAAATTTGCAAAAATAGATATGCCTGCACCTAATCCTTTGAGTAAAACTGTGAGGATATTAATTAATTGTTCATTGTTGATGATGTAGGAGATAAAGAAAATGATGACGGAGAAGATGATGTTGGGCATCTAATCTCTAAATTGCCACTACTAAAAACAACTGCTGAAGAGAAAAGCCCTGCTAAAGGTACATATCATGTGTTCAATGGTGGAGATTTGCACAAAAGTCAAATTAAGTAGTGTTTGGTTCAGGTTGTCAAATTGAGTTTAAGGATTGTTTAGTGTTATAGCTAAGTTACTAGAGTCTCATCTAGGTTTATTAAAGTCATGTAGGTCGGTAAATTACACTGGCACTTGCTCTAAAGTCAAAATTCTCTTGAAACTGCTTTAATCTTATATCAGTTAAGTGTAGAAGTAAAATAACTTGCATATTAGGTGTAGAATCATATAGGTTAGTGTAATATGGTCTCATTTCATCTAGAATCATAGTTTAGAGTCTGTTTTGTAAGATCAAATTTCAATAAAGTCAAATCTCAATTCTGTCCAAAAAGTCAAAAACACCATTTTAAGCTCAAACTGCGTGTGTTTCTGGAATTTTAATTCATTCATTACTAAGTCAAATTGGTTGAAATTTTGGATTCTAAAACTACTGTTGGTGGAGTTTATCAAGGGTATTTTTAAATAATTTTGTGAATTTTGTAAAGCCACCTAACCAGTGCTTCAATTTGGTCAAATCTGCCCTGTTCACACACTCAGCTTTAACTGAGTGCGTAACAGCTTCTTGCAGAGTCTATAATAAGTTCATCATTGCTTATCTACGGTCCAAATTTGGTTTTCAAGTTCCTTGCCAGGTGTCTTTGAGGTTGTGACATCTGGGTTTAAGTTCCAGGCTTATCTTGTAGCTTATTTTTAAGCTGCAATTGAGTAGATTAGGCCTGTTTGGTAGTAGTTCAGGCTTTTTTTGTTTAGCTATTTAGGAATCTGATTTGAGCTTATTCACTTGAAGCTGGTGTTTCTGTGGTTTTAATTAGTTGAATTTAGTTGATAATGGGTTAGTTTTAGTTTGTTATATGTTCCTGGTAGCTTTTGGTTCACTTAATTAGCTTTTAGCTTAAATCTTCATAGCCTTACTAAGTCAGTTTCATAGCAACTTGTATTTTATGTGATCACAAGTAGGATTTAGTAATTTTCCTTGCATAATTTACTAAAAACAAACACACTAATAAATTTGTTTTGCAGATAAAGCAAAAACAGTAGCTCAAAGATTAAATGAAATCCAGAGAAATGCTAAGAAGAGAAGAGCAGAGCTAGAAAAGAAAAAGAAGAATGAAGCAGATAAGAAAAAAACTAAAAATCAAGAAGAAAAAGACACTTCAGCAAAGAAACGTGCACAGAAAAGAAAAGCATCAGAAAAGCAAAGTACTCGAAAAAGATTTACTAGAGGTAATGCTAGAAGAATTGAAGAGGAAAAAGATGCTGATAAAAGTGATGATGAGGATACTGAGACAGTAGAAGAGACTGAAGAGGAAATCGAAGAAGAGAATGATCGACAATTGGTTGTAAAAGAAAGAAAAAAGAGAAAGAAGGAAATAGTTGTTCAGAAGGAGGTTGAAGATAAGGAAGATAAAAAGAAGCTTAAGGTGAAAAAGGACAAAGCAAAAACAAAAAATTACCCAACATGTACAACAAGGTCATCACCAAAACCTCTCTATGAAGCAATGATCGGTTTATCAAATGACAGAAAGAAATGCTTGAAAGAGATGGGATTTGAGAGGTTCATAAACTTCCCTATTATTGAACTTCCGGCTGCATTGGTGTACCATGTAATTGATAAGTTCCATCCACCTAACATGGAATTGAGATTACAAAAAGGTTCAATAAAGGTAACAAGGCAAAAAATTCATGATATGCTAGGTGTGCCGATGGGGACAAGAAAGCTGGAAGATCTGGAGGAAAGATTTGATGATGACAATTTCATTAGAGAATGGGAAGAGCAGTACGCTCATATTGGACGAATTACACCACCTGCTGTAGCCTTCGAGATATCAAGCACAACTGAAGCAGATTTCATGTTCAAGATGAATTTCTTAACTTTGTTTGCAAGCACCATGGGCACTTTGGAGAGTGCAGGAAGAGTGCCCAAAAAAATCCTCATGCACGTTAAAGAAGATGATGATATCTCTGATATCGATTGGTGCAGCTACATAATGGAATGCTTGGAAGTCAGTAAGCTAAACTGGACGCAATTCAAGTCGGGTACCAACTTCTGTTATGGTCCTATAACATTCTTATGTGTAAGTTACTTTCCATTAAACTTATCAACTATGATTCAATCATATAAAAAGTTATCTAACAAAATTTTAATTGTATTTTTGTGTATAAAAAAGCTGCTATACTTGGACTCAACAAACTACCCGAGCTTCCAAGTTATGCGTCACCGCCCAGCCATCAGAAGTTGGAACACTCCAACAATGAGGAAAAGAATAAACATGGAAATGAGAGACGGTTGCTTGGGGACGTTAGAGCATCACGGAGAGTATGATCCTGATGAGGAGCAAACCGGACTGAATTTGTACAAGGGAGAAGACATATACTATGAACCGTTGCCTCCCAGAAAGCCAGTGGAAAGAGAGGTAAAATTATTGAATTCATTTATAAAAATGTTGTTATAAAAAAGTATGTTATGATATATTTTACTTATTATTAAAAAAGCATGTTTAAAAGAGTTAACAGAAAACAAAACCTTAAGCTTAGGCGCAAGCATAGCCTTCGGCTAAAGCCGAAGGCTATGCCTGCGCCTAAGCCTTCAGGCACAGCCTTCGGCTTTAGTCGAAGGCTATGCCTGCGACTAAGCCTTCAGCAGGCTAACATTCAGCTGTGCTTGCAACAATATCATATATGATAAAACAATAAGATGAATATCACATTTGATATTAGTGTTAAATCATATATGATATGTAATATCATATGTGATATTACACTAATATCACATGTGATATTACATATCATATATGATATTTTAAAAAATCATATATGATTTTGCATATACAATAAAAAACTAAAATGAAATACTTACTTTACAGGAGTTTTATGAAAAAATTGACGAGAAATTTGAGATAATCTCAAAAGAAAAAATAGAGTTGGTTGAAACAATGAGAGAGGGATTGAAGAAATTCAAGAGGGACAAGGTGATGTTGACCTTGTGCAAGAAGTACAAGAGAATGTTCAACAAGATTGATTTTGATATAGAAAGTGAGGCTGAGGATAGTGATAGTGATAGTGAGAACAATGAAGGAAGTGAGCCTGAGAATCAAGAAAAAACAAATGAAGGAAAATTAATAGTTGAAAAGGAGAATGAAAAGGAGGGTGAGAGCAAAAATGAAAAGGAGAATCAAGAAAAAACAAATGAAGGAAAATTAATAGTTGAAAAGGAGAATGAAAAGGAGGGTGAGAGCAAAAATGAAAAGGAGAATGAAAAGGAGAATGAAAGTGAGAGTGAAGGTGAGGATGAGGAAGAAGAAGAATATAATATATTTGGAAGTGAGAGCGAAACTGAACAGGAGGATGAAAGCGAGAATTTATGTGAAAAGGAGGTTAAGAGCAAAGATGAAATACCAGAACTACCAAAAATACCAGAAATAATACCAGTACAGAAGGAACACAAAGTTGCAAACAAAGAAACAACTCCAACTGAAACACAAAAAGAACCCGAGAAAGAAACAGAAAGACCAGTAGTGAAGGTGAGTGTGATGGAAAAGCAAACTGAAGTTCCAGTAATGAAGGTGAGTGAGAGTGAGAAGGATAAACAAACTGAAGTTCAAGTAGCGGAGGAAAACCCGATTGAAAAAACGATTGAAGTTACAAAGGAAGTAGGAACACCAACTGTGGAGGTAGCACCGGGTTATAAGTTGAGAATAGCAACACCAGATGATTTTTGGAATGAAGAAAACATTGATAATATCTTGACTCAAGCAGAAAAACAATATGCAGATCAACAACATGAAAAGCTTCATGGGAAAACAGATAAGAGTGATCAAAAAGAAATTGCTGGGACAACAGAAATGATAAGTGACCCAAAAGAGATTGCTGGGACAATGGAGATGAGTAGTCCAAAAGAAATTCAAGGGTCAAAAGAAAAAAAAAACCAGAGGAATAGTAAGAAAGTCAATGTCGCCAGAATCTGAGAAAATGACAAGAGGAAAGATCAGAAAATCATTCACGCCACCATCTTTCAGTCTTGGTATAAGCCCAATGGTAACAGAAGCTGTTGTTGAGACTAAAACAGCATCAAAACTGGAAGAAAAGAAAGAAAAAAGGGTGAGAGACATGGAGGCTGAGACTGAAACAGAATCAAAACAAGAAGAACAACATCTAGCAAAGAGAGTCAAAAAACCATCACGTTTTCTGGTATCACCATACATGAACAGAAAAACTGTAATCCACACTCCACCACAACCAGATGAAGTGATGATAACGGATGCGTTATTTTCAATGGAAGGAAATCCAGTGTAAGTCTGCTATTTTTTTTATTAAAAATAACACAAAAAATAATAAATGTTGTGATAATAATATGTATATAATTTAAATTTTGTGTAGTGACTTTGTGTTTGAACCAAGCATCAAGGGAGCCCCTACAATAAGGGAAAGCATGCAAACACTGGCACCTAACTTGAAGGTAGAAGCTAGTGTCATTGACAGCTTTGCTTCACTTTTAAACTATGAAGAAATGGTGACCAATGGTGGAAACAAGATGAAGCATTACTTCCACACTGGAATGTTGGTAAGTAGATAAACATTTAGAAACTAATTACTAATCTGTTTGTTAACAGTTATATGATATTGTTGATTTTTGACAACAGACAAGCCAAATGGTAGAGTTGCCGAAGAAAGATGAAGCAAAGCAATATAAAGCTCTCTTTGATTGCATGACAAGCGAGTTTGAAGACAGCCCAAATGACATGTCATTGCAAAATGTAGAAATGGTAACAACTTACTTTACTTATTTTGAAGAAAGAGATTCGACTTTTATTTGAGCTAAAATGAATATAATTTTCTTTCAATTTCTACAGGCCTTCTTCCCAGTGATTGCTCATGAACACTTCTATCTGGTTGTATTCAATCTAGCGAAAGGAACTTCAGCAATCATTGACAACTCCAACTCTGGGTAGACATATGACACCAAATACAAGAAAGAATGCGATGTTTTGGTAAGTCACCCAAACTAGGCATGGAAAGAACATAAATTGCATCTAATATTAGAAACTATAATATGACAGTAAAATATCATATATGATATAATTGTCTTTAAATATTAGAAACTAAAATATGGTAGTTAAATATCATATATGATAAAACACTAGCAAGTTAATTGAGTCTTTGTTTGAAATATCAGATATAATAAACCACTAGTAAGTAAACTGAATCTTTTGTTTGTGCAGAAAAAAGTGTTTTCACAGTATTTGGAGTCATTCAACCACCCAAAAGCGAAGCAGATAAAGAAAAACAAGACAACAATCATAAAGGTCAAATGGGCAACAAAACAATATGTGATTGATTGCGGGGTTTTTGTTATGATGCACATGGAGATGTACAATGGTGAAGCAGCAAAGAACTGGGAGCTGAACTTCCCAACTGAAGAAGAAGGCCAAACAATAATAATCAAGCTGAGAGTAAAGTATGCAACAAAAATGTTAACGCATGAAATTAACAGTAAGAGAGAAGAAATCAGCGAGGAAGCACATGCGTTTGCAAGGAAGCATACTGACAAAGCATTGAAACAAACCTACATAAAGGAGCAGATAGACAAGAAGAAGAAGGAACAAGAGGCAACCCATGTTGCAAGTGCGATTTGAAGGCAAAACTTGATAGATGATAGGAGACAGTTGATAGATGATAGGAGCTGACGAATAGATGGGAAGTCATTCGTTTTTGGGTAAAGGTGGAGTGACAATGGTGATGCACTTACAAACTTACTTCTGATTAGTTAAATTTGAGATAGCTTATGCCATTTAGAATGGTTAGAACAGTATGTTATGTCTTATGGTACAATGTCACAATCTTATCTCGTATGCTACAATATGTTATGTCTTATGGTACAATGTCACAATGTTGAGGAATAGTGATCAGATCTGAAATGGTTATCTAATGAATTTGGCGGCACGTCTGCGGATGTGATTTTGGATTATATGTGTTGTTGTACAAGTTTTGCTACACAAAACTGATATATTCGATAAAAAGGTGTTGCTAACCAACTCCGCGTTTTATAACACAATTTGAAAACATATGATATCAGATCTGATCAACAAATGTGCTAATGGTGGTATCACATATGATTTTGTATGTATATCAAATATGATATATAACAGTAAAAAATCAAATGTGATTTTGTATGTATATCAAATATGATATATAACAGGAAAAACAAACTAGATAATCAAATGTGATAATTCACTTAACACAAAGAGAAGATAAATCACTTAACACCAAAAAAAAAAAAAAAAAAAAAAAAAAAAAAAAATCAAAAATCCATTTCATAAAACAAAATCTGTAAACAATCAAAGAAGATTCAAACTACTTCAATCACAAAATTCTTATTTGGACAAAAACAGTAAAAAGATTTATCATGTAGCTTCAGATTGAACCAAATCATCTTGTACTCTATACTTATTTGGACAGGTCCTTTTGTTGTGGCCATCTTTAGCTCCACATACTGAACATGCATTCCTATTAACTGAACTCTCATCAATAGCTTGCTCTTTTCCACCTTTTATACGCGACTTTTCACGTCCTTTGGGCTTACAGCCAGACGGATTCTTAACAGCAACTACAGGAGGCTTTGGCACTCCGACAAGCTCTTCAAGATTATCAAGCTTGTCCTTTGATGGAGGATTTGGGCAATCAGCTTCAACATCTAACTTTAGCAACTTCAACTTCTCAATAAAAGCAGCTAACCTTGTCTCGTCTTTACTCAACATATGCACACAGTGATCAACAATAGAAGTAGCCTCGTTTGCATAATTCTCAACAATCTCATTCTTCTCACCGTACCTGTTCCTTTTGTTCCTCAAACCAGCAGGTATCAAGTTCTTTGTCCAACGCCTCAAGATGTATTGATTTGGAATCATTTCAACATTCGCATTCTTAAAGACACAAAAAATGTGTCTACACAATATTCCAACTCTAACAAAAAGCTGACAGGAACAAACAACTGATCCATTTTCTATGTTTCGCAAAACCTCCATGCAAAAAAAAACAATATATAGTCAAATATCATATATGATAGATCATATGCGATAAGTCATTTGATATATCACATATGATATATCACATATGATATATCAAAATTATAAAAGTATAAAAAATAACAATAAAAAAAGCTTTAATATAAAAAAAATTGGTTAGCAAACTAACAAACCTTATACAGTCCATCTTCTCTGTGAAACAAGTTGATCGGCTCCTCTTCTTCTTCATTTTTATCAGTATCATCACCTTTTTTCTTAAATTTCTCTTTTTTCTTAGCTTTCTTCTTCTCCATTACTTCATCAACAAACTTTTTCTCTTTAATAACGGACACCTCAGATCCTTCAACCAAACTTTTGGTATCTATTTGGCAAAACCATGTCCTAGCAAATATTTCAGCTTGAACCAATACGAAAAAGGGACGAGTATAAACATTTGACGCATGACGTTCAATCTTAAGATAGGTTCTAAGTGTAGGAACAGGATCAATCGACTTATGATCTAACCTCTCTTGTATATGCCTCTGTTTTTCCATTGCCGTCTCAAAACAATTCATAAAATTCATGAGAGTCGAACCAGAATTAGTAAAATGAGAGAAAAAGGAATTCTCACTCTCAGACCTAGAAGTTGTCCTCATCAAACCACACAAAGGAGAGTCCACAAAAAAAGCAGGAATCCAACAAGAGCGTATGCGAAACATCTTTGTTAACCATTTATGATTATGCAAATTAAACTCATCTAATAACTTCCCCCATTGATACTCAAACTCATCAGGACCAATATACATATTCCACACAATTTGATTGAATTTCCTTTTAAAGTCTGTGTGATCATAAATCTTTGAGCATATCTGCAAACAAATACCACATATGATTTAACAAATGATTTACCAAAATGAAAAAAGTATGAAATATCACATATGATAAATCATTAGAAACTACAAAGAATGCAAAATAAAATACAAGAAAGCACATAAAGTATCACATATGATATAACAAAAGAAAATACAAGAAAGCACACAACATACCTTTCCAGGAAGCTTTTGTGTAATATGCCACATACACAATCTGTGTTTCGATCCAGCAAATTCTTGTTCAATCGCCTTTCTCATAGCCCCGTCCTGATCAGTGACAACGATGCTAGGAGCTTTACCAAAAGCTTTTATAAATGCTTTGAGCAACCAAATATAAGAGTTTGCAGTCTCATTTTTCAGCAAGCCTGCAGCAACCGTAACACACTTCCTATGATTATCAATTGCTGTAAAAGGAACAAACATCATTTTGTACCTGAAAAACAAAAACAAAAATAGTTAAAAAAAAAAAAAAAAAAAAAAAAAAAAAAAAAAAAAAAGAAAAAAAAAAAAAGACAAAATACAAGTAATACAATAAAATATGATATATATCACTCAAACACTTACTTATTTGTCCTGTACGTAGCATCAAAAGAGACAACGTCACAAAACTCTTTGTAATTGTACTTGGAAACTTCATCAGCCCAGAAAATTGCAGAAAGCTCAACATTCTCAACCAAGTAATCAAACGAAAAATCTGGAACATGCTTCTGTCTATTTTCCATCTTAGCTATAACCATCTGAGCATCACTATCGCCTATATAACAATTCACACTCCTAAAAATGTTCTTAAAGTCAACAGTTGTACCATGAACAAGCAAATACGATCCCTTCAGACCAGTCAACAAGTGATGAGCTCTCGTTGCACCTATATTCACGCTCGCAGCTTTAACAATAAACAACTGCTCAGCATATGTTAACTGCCTTTCGGTCTTTGACAAATGCTTATATTCTTTACGTTCAAGCTCATGATTATGTATACTATCAAAAACAGTCAACCTATACTTTGTAGAACCAGGAATCAACTCAAACATCACACGTGCTTTGCAACCTGTGATATGCAGGTTCGAACTTCTCTTCTGCTTGTCACTATTCTCTAAATCTAGTGTGTCTACATGAATTCCCTTAGGACAGCCTTCCCTATTGCACACTAGATACTTTTGCTTAACAATACCGCTCCTCAACCTTTTCTGACATGATTTCCTAACCACAAACCCTGCTTTTGAAGCATATTTCATATACGCACTAATGCACTCATCAACTGAATTAAAAACATTGCCCTTAGCTAGTAAAACATCGACCGGAACTTTAGGAATATAATAAACCGTTCCACCAGGAGTATCAAAATTCGAGTGAGTAGAGAATGATTCAGGAGTTTTCAAAGCATTCAGTTTTGAAAAAACAAAAAAGTACAAAATAAAAACGTCGATCAAGTAAAAATGTGATATCACATGTGATATCACATATGATATCACATGTGATATATCATATGTGATATCACATATGATATCAAATGTGATGCAAAATAAAAAGTGCTTAACAAAACATAACTAATAGCTTATTCAAAAAGCTTAAACTACTAAATTCAATCAAAGCATAAAATAATAGCTTATTCAAAGCTTAATATGCTTAATTCATCAAAAACTAATTAACAGATTAATTTGAATCTAAACATAACTAATCGCTTATTCAGATGATTAAAATGATTAACACCTTATCCATCTCCTACACGTAACACAAAACTAACAGTTTAGATCAATCTAAAGCTAAATAATAGCTTATTAACAGCTTGAAATTAACTTAAAACTGCTTAATTCAATTTAAAACTAGATTAAAACTGCTTAATTCAATATAAACCTAACTAAATAACTTATTCACATATTAAAACTGTTATTCAAACAGAAAAAACAATAAAAAACAAAAATTAAACGCATCTTACTCTTAATAGCTGCGGATTCATCACCGTGTTCATAAGCTACAATCTCCTCCGTATACTTAGCAGAAACATCATCACTAACAACAACATCTTCATATGCAGATTCAGTTACAGAAACATCATCACTAACAGTTATAGAAGAAGAAGGATCAGAAGAGGAACGATCAGATTCAGTTATAGAAGAAGAAGGATCAGAAGAACCTGAAGAATTTGGAATCAAATCCATGAAAGAATCGACTAATTGATAACGAATTAGGATTAACTGATGAAGAAGAAGAAAAAAAACGAGAGAATACAGATAAACACACACTTTGTGTGTGAGAAAATTAAATAACGTTTAATTGAAAGAAAGATAAAAAATTCTTTTTATATTGACTAAAATACCCCTGCAGTGTAAAAATCAGATTTAATCTAAGCCATTAGATCAAAATGAATGAAAGGTGGGGATTGGTCCCTTGGTATGTAAATAAAGTTTTGTCCCTAAATGATCTTTTATCTTTAATTATAGGAATACCTAACTATGATATCGATGTGTTAGTTAGCGTAGGTACAATAAATAATATGTAGACTATGTTTGTAGTTCACATTAATTCCATTAAATGTTACTAACCTTTAATTAATAGCTACTAAATTTGCACCAATCATAAAAATAAGATATATTACATGATTTGCAAATACAAACTTTTGAGGATAACATATAGTTAATAGAAAAATATAAATTTGATGTGCCTTGATAAAACAACTTTTGGGACTAGCCAACATTAAAGGTGCACATTTCAGTTTTTTTTTTTTTTTTTTTTTATAACCGAACCGGTTTAAAACTCGGTTTCGGTTTTACTTAAACAGTTAAAAACCGGTTTTGAGAGAAAAATCTCAAATTTAAACCAAGATCCGGTTTTGTTTAAACCGATTTTAGACAGAACCGGCTCGGTTTAAACCGGTTGACAACAAACAAAGCAAACCGGTTTCAAAACCCGACAGATCAATTTTCACTAAACCGGTTTTGAAGGAAACCGGCTTTCGGTTTTTTTGGAATCAGATCAATTTTTTATTTTTCTTTTCACCTCTAGCTAGTGTAAATCTGAAAGATAAAATTTCAAGTTCTAAATTTTTTTAAATCTATGATGCCAATTTAGAATTTGTTTCAATAATTACGTATTTATGAAACAAGTTACTCCCTCCGTCTCACAATAATATTTATATTTTTTGTTTCAGAATGTCTCAAAATAATTGTTTATTTTTCATTTTTAGTAATAAAAAAATAACTTAGTAGAAGAATATTTTATTTGAGTGATTAAAAATTTTAATGGTTTTACTTTTATTAAACTGTATAATTTTTGTCTCTTAACAATAATTTTAAAACGAAAAAAGTAATAAGAATGCGTGTTCACACTTTAACCACGTGTTTGTTAATCGTCTTTTTGATTGAAAAAGACAAACAAAATTTTAGTCACGATGACTTTTAAAATACGTTTGAGCCCACCATGATTTTTTTCATGTAGACTAATGTCTCTAATCATGTAACAAACCTATATAGGTTAATATGCATACGTTGAATTTCATCGTTGGAAAAGAAATACGTTTTTTGTTAGCAAATAAGACTCGACTACGCGTGTAACATTCGATCGATCATCCATAATTGCTAATGTTTTTTAGTCTAGATGGGACTGTCCCGTGAGTATTAAAGACCCTGTGCAAACTATGAAAGTAGGGCTCTTAAATTTTGAATGATTTAACATATATGTAGAAATGCTAATAAACATCATAAAATGAATTACAAGCATCAATTTTTTTTAAAGAACGGCGTCAAACTCATCAAAATCTATTACACCATAATTATTGCACCATTTTTTTTTACTGCACAACAGTTAGGTTTTCTTATATTTTGAAAGTTTAGGGCTTGTTTGTTAATTTTTTTTTGTTAAGTCATGTTTAATTAAGAGATACACCCTCAGTTTTATTACTTAATATTTTCAGTCATCTTATTCTATTAAGTCACAAACAAACACTTTTCATATGACTTAATGAATTCAGATTTTTTCATATTAAGTCAATTAAGTCGATATCAAACACCACCTTAGTCTTAGATCATTAAGAATACTATTTGACATGAGGGTAGAAACCGTCAGCTTTATAAACTATTTTGCTCTTATTAAGAACAAAATTAATTGGAAGGATAAAAATGTAAACACAACAATAGATGGGGTGCAAAAAGTAAATGCTTTAAAGTTGTCATCTTCTTCCTTCCATATATTCCTCTCTTCCCAACATTTTTGTTACAGTACTTCAACAAATTACTAGTAACTTATATATTCAATAGAAATCAAACTTAGGACATTATAGAATACTTTATCATCGATTATAAGCTAACAGAATTAACATGCACGATGCCTAAAATTTTGGTGTAACAAAAATTTGGAGGCCCTGTGCGATCGAGCACCTAGCACATGCTCAGATCCAGCATTGACCACGACTATAAGTCAACAAGTTCGACAGTAACATCTCCAGAGTCATTACTATTACTATTATTGTTATAATGTTGATGTCACATGTATACGCAATATGATCTTATTTAGTACGTTTTTTGTTACATTTGGTTGAGTTACAAGAAAAATATACTAACATAAATGTTTCCTTGAATTAGTAATGGATTCAAGTCACTCAACGGATATGAACGGCTTCAAAATGATTGCCCTATTATTTGAATGGAGATAACACTATTAGCCCTATAACAATATGTTGGAATTTTTAAATCTATTTAACATGTTAATAATTAAACACATAAGCACAAGTACGCAACGGAAGTCTAAAGATCAAGTATAACATAACGTAATTAACATAGGATCAAGAAACATGTATCTTTTAGCAATTTAAGCAAACGAACTAGTTTCTTGAATATATGCATGTGTATAAAGCTTAACACGCAAACCACTTAAAGATCAACTTAGATCTTCTCCACGTAAACACACACAATACGTTCTTAGCAAACAATTACGTATGCTAGTACTAGTAGTGAAAAGCTTCACGATTCTTGAACAAACTAAACCTTGGAACCTTCTTTGTTGTTTGTTTGATCGACTAGAACCAAACTATAAACCCTTCTTTGGTTTACAAACCGATCAACCAAAGATCAAAGCCAACAAAACCCTTTGTGGTTTTCTTGAGCACGATCAACCAAGCAAAGACCAAGAACCGAAACCCTAAGAGTTGGGTATTCGATCGAGAGGTATAAAAGAGATGAGAGCAAAGACTTTAAGTTTAATAATGTGTAATATGATTAATGAACCACGCATTCATTATATAGATGTTGGGATGGCTTAGCTTGCAAGCCAAGCAATCCCAATCCCACGCTAATACCCCAACCGATAGGCCCTATAGAGATAGATAAGGGGGATCTGGAATCTTCATTCCTCTCGTTTTGCTTTTAGGTCCTTTAACTTTTCGTCTAACAACCGTTAAGCATAAAATATAATATTAACTAACTATTAGTCCATATTAAATGCAGCTTTTCACTAGTAACCGTTTTCTGTATTAACGCGTGTTTCTCAATGTGCTCACGTGTTTTCTAGACATACGGTATTTGTAAGTGTACATATCCCAACAACTCTGTTAATACAAATAAGCCATAAAAACGTTTATTTATATTTTACGATCTTCTAATGTTTTGTCGATAACAAACGTAAAATCATTTTAACGAAACAAATAAAATACGTAATTAGTTTGAACTAATAGTTTCTAACACACTTACGTTTTCACATAAAACACTAAAACAAGTATAAGTGATTTTATGATTTAGTATTACATATGTACAACAACTAGTGTTTACATATTTGGGTAAAATATACACATAACTAGTATGTAGTATATTGGGTAATATAAATGGGTAGAAACTTAAGTATAATAACCCATTGACCAAATACATTGAATGTAGTTGGGTACAACCCAAAGTCCATGACCCATGGAGCTTGACCCATAACCCATTGCATGGCATCATGCTTATATCATATATGGATAATATCCATAACCCATGGTATTGACCCATACCCATGTGACTAGGTGCATTGCACTCCTAAGATATATTGTATCTAGTAAAAGACCCATGGATCAACCCATAACCCATGACCCATGACCCATAACCAAAATACCCATGGGTAAAGAGGAGCATCCCACGGATCCCTAGCTTTACGCTAGACGGATCCCTTGTGGGAGAGATCCGTGAGATCCGGGGAACAGTGAACATTTTCCTCTATAAATATTGAGTCATTTCTTCATTGTTTCTTACCCCTTTCTAACATACTTTCTCCCTGAGTTTAAAACTCTCTAACCCCAGATCCAAGTGATCTATGTTTGTAGTTTTGTTTTTGTGTGATTCTCTAGGTTCCTCTTAAAGGCGAGATCACCACCTTTGAAGTCAAGCAAGCTCAAGTCCATGAGTTGCCATGCTTCCTCATCATCAAGACTACTGAAGTCCTCTTGTTGATGGTTCTTTTCTTTCTTCTAAGAAGTGTAGTGTTGAAGACATTAATGAAATATGTCTCAAGTGTCAAGACGAAGACATTAGTGAAAGGTGTCGATCGTCCGTATTATAGGCATTAGTGAAAGGTGCCTAGAAGTCAAGTCACAAGACATTAGTGAAGGGTGTCTTGAAGATCTAGTGAAAGGCATTAGTGAAAGGTGCCTTAGATGTACATTCGATATGGTGTGTTTTGATGTACAAGATAGATTAGTACTAGATCCAAGGATATTGATATCCTTGATGATGTTGTAATAAGGAGTTGGTATCCTTTGGGATTAGTCGTTGGTGTAGTGTTGGGTAGTAGTTCCTCCATTGCAATGGAACTCGGTATCTAGCCTAGTACCGGATAAAGGGTAGGCGACGTTGTGTTAGGTGTGGTTCACCTTGGTGTGAAAGAACCCGGTGGTTAGCTTAGTACCGGAAAAAGAGTAGGCAACGTTGTGAAGGCTTCTCCACCATAAGGAGATTGGTGTTGTGTAGTGCTAACGAACTCTCGAGTAGGTGACTCGGGGAGTGGAGTAGGGCAAGGAAGGTGTCCTTGTAGCCGAACCACTATAAATACTCGCGTTGTGGTTTTGTGCTTCTTACTCTTATCTTTTCATTACATACTTTTATATGTTTGTTTATCAACATCCAACGCACATCCAAATAGATTGACATAAGTCGATCTAAATAGGTTAAAAGGAAATTTTAATTGGTAAAACTATTCAACCCCCCCCCCTTCTAGTTTTCCACAATTGGCATCAGAGCTTCGTTACCAAGTTTCTTGAAGTATATTGTACTTTAAAAACTTGATACGATCCATGGTTAATTGAAAACTACAAAGAAGGTATTTCACAAAAACAAACACCATGTCTTTTAAAACTCTTTGTTTGGATGTTGATTAGATGACAACATTTTTTTTTAATTATTTTCTATTTAAATGCACTAATCTTTCTTGTCATGTTGATTAGTCAAAGCTCATACCCACCAAGCTGTAGGAATCGCTTGGTAACAAGAATACCTTCCCTAAGAAGGTATCTTAAACACAAAGGAGCCGGAATTGTCTAGTGACATTTGGTGTGTCATTTGTAAAGACATTCCTAAGTGCGTTAGAGGTATAATTCTTTACTTATCTCTAAAATGACATTAGCTTGATAATTAAGTATGCCTACATAGGTATTTATATGATTATCTTTTGTGCATATACATGTATTACATGAAGCTTCATTAGGAAGCCTTTTCTCACATACGTGTTATTTTTTCGTCTAAAGTCGTGGTATATAAAACTTGTGTTTTATTTCATTTAATCCAAAAATCATATCTTTCCAATAATAAAACAAACATAAATTTCAAAAATTCCTCCTTCCCCATAAATAAACCATCCGTCGTTCAACCCTATCAAATCTCCACTTTTTCAAATCTTCCACTTTCAAAAATTAACTCTCATTCAAAACTTCATCTTCCTCCTCATCTCATCTCATCTCAAACCGAAACCAAGAAAGTTCGTCTTCAACATGGTTTACATCGCCCTCGTGCTCATCGCCTTAACATATGGAGACATTTACTTTGTTTTGTTAATCTACATTGGGGTTATATACCCAATCCTTTGTATCATTCTTAGCATTAAAATGAAATATTACTAATAGTCTAGTTTATCTAGGTTATTATTATCATAATGTGTTTATCATTTCTTTTTGATTTATTTCATTCTATCGTGATACATTAGAAAGCCATGTATGCATGCTAAATGAAAAATGTAGGCTAAAACACATATCTTGGTATAAAACTATAAGATCTAAAAACCTATGTTTTTATCAAGAAATCTGTTTCTATTATTCCAGATCCACGGATCCCGAAAGTTAGACTAGCCGGATCCCTTATGAAAGGGAACCGTGGGATCCGTATACCTGGACAACAGTTTTTCATGCAAAATAAAAACCACTTTCTTTCTAAAACTAATATCCCACTAGAATGTCAAAACCATAAGTGAGTTAAGTGTCATTAGTGTTAAAAACCATTGTTAATAAAAATCTAGTAAAAACATTAGATAATCATTGGTTAACCACAAAACATCATTTTCTATTAACTCATCTTCTCTATAGGTTCAACTATGATGCATGAATATGAGTTTGATTTTTCACTCACTAGCGTCTACACTCCAAACATCTCCCTTGAGCCCAACACACCTGGCAATCATGTCCGTGGGTTCAATAATCTCAAAAACCGTCACTTCCACGAAGGACGTATTGTACACACCTCTCTACAATTCGAAGAATGTATCAATACCTCCTTCCGAGCCATAGGACTAGAATGTCTTCTCGAAATCAACGAGAAGATATGTCCAAGGTTCATAATGGAATTCTTCCGTCAAGTTGAACTCGTTCGTAACGAGGATCGCTCTCTATCTCTTTGGTTTTGGATCAAAAACCAAAAGTTTGCTTTAACCCTTGGGCATTTCGCTCACATCCTCCGGATTCCAAATCATGGACAATGTGCCTTCACCAAAGATTGGTCTCTTTATTCTCTCTTCAACTTTCGTGAAGAAAATAGTCCATATTGTTCACACATACCTTCCCCGGAGGATTTAAATCGCATAATATGCAAACCTCAACCATATTACTTCGATCCAAACATTATCTTTACACGGGACATTCGAGAAGAGTACAAACCCCTTGCACTCATCCTACATGAAAATGTTTGGAGTCTTAAGGGAAATCGATAAATCCTTCCCGCTTGTTGTGCTCACTGATGAGTGTCTAAATACTCATCATTTTTGTACTATTTAAACTGCTAAAACATCTGAAAACACTCAGAAACGCATCAAAATGATAAAAATATCACAAATTAGTGTTTTATGTGTTTTAAATGCAAAAATATCAAAATCTGGTGAAAAACGTATCAAGTTTGCATAATTGGCAGTTTTAGTCCCCCAAGTTTGTAAAATTGTCAAAAACAGTCCCTGGTAAATCCAAATAAAGAAAAATATCATTTTAAGTCCTTAGGGATTCAAAAGTTGTCAAAATTGGTCCTTGAGACTTAAAATTACAAAATTACAACTTTAGTCCCTGAACTTTGAAATTTGGCAAGTTTAGTCCTTGGAAAATCAAAAATGTCAAATTTAGTCCTTGTACTATTGAGGGTTGTCAGTTTTGGTCCCTTGTAACAAGTTTGGAAAATTGCAGGTTTGGTCCTTTAAGAATTCAGAAAGTACAAGAAAGGTCCTTGTCATTAATACTATAAAAGCCTTGTCAAAAATAGAATTGTGACCCCCTGCCTTTAAACTGAATTGAACCCCTGCCAACCCCTTGACCCTTTCTCTATTTTGACCTCTTGGTCAAAAACAGTCAAACAGATAAAAACGCGCCCCTGTCCTGTACATCTTCCACCTCTTGCTTCCCCGACCAACACCCTGCAACCCATCACCTTATCCCAAACACCTTTCCCACACTCAATCATCACCCCTACAAACCCACCCCCCCTAGTCCTGTTTTTCAGAGCCCACAGTTGAAATAATCCACTTCCCGCCAAAATGGAAAAATGGCCAAAACACTCACTTCTCTCCCATTGGCCAAAATGGGAGGTGGGATTTGATCAAGAGGCCACGTGGAGCTCAGTTGGAGCATAAAAGAAGCAGAAAACAGAGAAGAAGACTAAGTAGTTAAATTTTAATTTTCATGTATTTTCGTTTTTAATACCAATGTCTTAATTTAGCTTCAAAATTGTAATTTTCAGTTTTACTATATCAATATTAAGTTAAGAAATCATTCTATCAAGTTTTTAAGTGTTAATGCAAGCTTATGTTGAGAATTCCAATTTCAAGTTTACTGTTTAAATTTGCAATCTTCAACTGTCACATTCAAGCTTCAACAAGCTTATTTTCAAGTTTAAATAAGCTCATTGAAGCTTATTATAGCTTTATGTGAGCTTATCAGGCAGGTACAAGCAGTTTTCAACCATAGTCAACAAAAGTCAACTTAAAGAGCAAATTGGGTTCATGCTGGTTGGAAATGGTTTAAGGGTGTTGCAGAGATGGTATTTGGGATGCTTTTGGGTATAAAGCTTCTTGGGAAGCCATAGGGTTAGATCTCAGGTCTTGGTTCCTTGTTTACATTTGAATTCCAAATTGTAAGTTATTTCTTGGAAATTTGCATATTCTAGTTAAAATGCTTAAATTCTGTTAATTCTAGCTTAATCCTACTTAAAATCAGTTAATATAAAGTTTTTAATCATTTGTATGGTCTTATTCAGTGAAAACCTTTGAAAAGCTTCTTAACAGTTGTTAAAATGGGTGTTTGGATTTGCTGATAAGTCTGTCTAACAGGCTTGTTCAGTGGATACTTTTTGTTGTTTCATGCTTCTTAAGCTCATTTGAGCACAATTCAAGTCTTGGTTTGGTGCATGCAAGTTCAAAAGTCAAAACTTACATTGAATCTGTCTTACCTGATAACTGTTGTGATCAAGGATTGGCAAATCCTTGATTTGTGTTAAGATATCATATACTTAGCTTGCAGAAGTATCATTTCATCATATTTCATCATACTCAGTCCTCAAATTGGTTCCAAAGATCATAAAAGTCAAAGTATCTAAATCTGTAAAAGTCAAATTATTTGCAAAAGGCAGTTTTTGGCCAAATAGAAAGATTTTTCTTTGGTTCATTCTTGGACCAAATCAAATCAAACTTTGGGATTATTAAGTTAGCCAGGTCTAATTTCTTATTGTTATTTTAGTATAATTTTAGTAATTTTCTTAAGCACTCAAATAAGCTCATTAAGCAGGCCTTAACTGCCCTGCTCACAAGCTCAGTCAGAGCTGAGCTTTTCTTCAACTTTTGCTAAGCTTTTCCAGAGCTCCACAGAGCTCCTTAGGATCTGAATTTTTGTTTAAGGGTTCTTAGCCAGGTATAGAACAAGTTCCAACCTGTGGTTTTCATGTACAGCTTATTAATAAGCTTATGCTTAAGCTCAAAGTAAGGACCCTCACACTGTTTTAGCTTATAAGCTCATTTCACCAAATCTGTTGTAATCAGCTTCTCATAGGTTGTAGTTTGTTGAAACTTGTTCCATTTTAGTTATTTTAGCATTTCATAGCTTTGGTAAACAGTTGGTGCTTGTTTGTGTTCATTTGGCTTATTAAAGAACTTATTCATAAGCTCATTTCATAGCAGTTCCATAATCTTCCACACAACACCATGTTTTTCTATTTTTCCTAGATTCCTAGTATAATTTTAGAATTTTCCTGAAATTTTCACATTTTTCTATAACAGTTTGCTATTTTTCTTAATTAAAAACAGTTTTTAGGATTATTTAAATAGCTTTTAATAGAAAAAATTCAGAAAAAGTCCAAAAAAAATAAATTTTCATTTTTATTAAGTTTAGATAAATATAAAAAGTGAAAAAAGTAATTTTACAGATTTTTCATAGTTTATTTTGTAATTTTTAGTAATTTAAGTAGTTTTTAATAGTTTAAAATACATAAAAAAATAGAAAAATAATCAGAAAATTACAAAAATAGTTTTGAAAATTCTAGTTTGATATTTTAGATTTTTCCATTTCATAATTTTATTTTTCTAGCTTAATTTCCTAATTTTTTGTATTTTAGGTAATTATTAAATAGTTAAAATTAGTTTTTAATTAATAGTAATTAATTAATTAGTTATAAAAATAGTTTTCTTTTTCTAAAAAGTTTCTTATATCATTAGGTTTGTAAAAATATCTTTTTCATATTTTTAGGGTTAATATTGCTTTAGTTTCACGTTTTTACTTGTACGACACGTAGTTTTTAATTCAGTTTTATAAAAACATAAAAAAACAAAAACATTAGTTTAAAAATAGTGATAGCGTTTATTTAATAGATTTTAACTTTTAATTTCCTTTAATCTCCTGTAGTTTATAATAAAACTCAAAATACCTACTGATCACTATCCTTAGTGGTTATTCGACATCTGATTGTGTTAAACACCAGTCATCCTCCGTGGAACTTAACGACCCGGGAATCCACTGTATTCTCCTGATCTTAAAATGCATTGGTGTGTGAACTGTTTTAAGTTCCTTACAGTTAATCATTCACAAGTGGTTAACTTGCGTGAGATAACTTGACGGTTTTGCACCGATCAAATTTTGGCGCCGCTGCCGGGGAGGCTGTAAGCGTGTTCTAGACATTTTTCAGACCCGTACTTGCACATATACCACAGTTTGTAAAAAGTTTTTGTAAAGTTAATATAAATCAAAAAAGTTCATTAACACTTTTCCTAAAGTGTTAAAAACACCAAAAAAAAATATATAAAACAACAAAACAATCGTAACGTTTTCTAGCTTGTGTTTCTTTTAAGGTGATTCTTAAAGAAATACGATTTGGTTAAACGAGACGATACCAAAAATATTGTCCAAAAGTTTTTAAACCCATCAGCACAAATCTGTACCTACGTCTTTTCAGTGATACTTAATATACATAAAAATCAACCACCGCAAATCAAGGCAGTGCACTACCTAACTGGGGGTGCGACCATAATAAGTTCCCGAACATCAGATTTAAAACTTGCCTTTGTGTCACTTGTGATTTGGTGTACCTTTTTCAAAGAAGCCATTTCATTTGGGATTATTGGTTAAGTTCACTTGTGTTTTGCCTCATTTGTTTTGAAAACTGATTTTTATATACTTAGTGCATGCGCACTCGTTCTTCCAGTTCTACAAGTCCTTTGTCAGAACTTGGAAAGATTCCTCGAAGACGTAGAGGACGTTCTGCTCCTTCAGCTGTGACTGAGGAACGTCTACCACCACCACCTCCTGTCGAAATGGCAGAAGACAAACCCATGAATGAGCTTCTCCAAGCACCCATCGAGGGTTACGGAGATGCCATTGTTGTCCCAGCCATCGTGGCTGACACTTTTGAGCTCAAAACCGGGTTACTTAATCTGGTAACCCAAAGCCAATTCTATGGTTTTGAGCGGGACGATCCTCATGCACACATTCGATGGTTTAACAAGATCGCATCTACCATCAAGTATAAGAATGTCCCACATGAAGCTATCAAGCTTCTTCTGTTCCCATTTTCTCTAGAGGGACAAGCCCAGAATTGGCTTGAGAAACAACCCCCTCGTTCTATTGAGACATGGGAAGATCTAGTTACAAAGTTTGTGAACGAATTCTATCCTCCATCCAGAACCACAAGTCTTAAGAATGAGATAATGAAATTTTCTCAGAGATTTGATGAATCATTCGGGGAGGCATGGGATCGTTACAAAGAGTTGCTTCGCAAGTGTCCGCATCACGGTTTTACCGAATTAATGCAAATGGATACTTTCTACAATGGTCTCAATCAGGCTAATCAAGACTCTTTGAATGCCTCCGCGGGAGGTAATTTCCTGAGCAAGACCACCAAAGAGGCCTTGCAGATCATTGAGAACAAATCTCAGGTCCGTCCTTTCAGAGCAAAGACATATCAGTCTAATGCTGGACCTTCTTCTTCTTCATCCCCAGTGAGTACATCTAGCACCGATGCTAAGATTGATAAACTCACAGACATTGTTCAGGCTCTGGTTCTTGCTAACCAAAAGAAAGTCACATTCACTCAATCACCAACACATGCTGAAGTGAAGAAAGTTGAGAGTTGTGTCACTTGTGGTGGTCCTCATGCATACTACAACTGTACTGCCACCGATGGTAGTCCTTTTGAAGCAAATGCTCTAGCCGGTAGTTCACAGCAAGGAGGTAATCAATACCGTCCTCAGAATGAACCAAACTACCGTACTAACACTTATCAGGCACCACCCGGTTTCAACCAGAATCCTAACCGGAATCAGAACCAACAAAGAATGAACCAAGGTTATCAAAACCAAGGTAATTTCTATTCCGGACCCAATCAAGGTTTCCAACAACAAGGAAATCTTAATCAAAACACTTACAACCGAGGGAATCAATTTCAGGGGAATATGAACCCTAATCAAGGAAATTCTGGGTATAACCAGAACATAAGGCCTCAAATTGTCCCTCCTCCACCTCCTCCTGTGTCAACATCTGATGAGCTTTTAAGGCAATTCATGAAGACTCAAGAGGAGACAAACAGGTTTTTGGTCAGTCAGATCGCTGAATTGAAGAAGTCTTTAAATGATCGACCCTCGGGCTCAGGTACTCTACCTAGCAACACGATCGCTAATCCGAGGGGCGATGCAAAGGCGATCACGACCAGGAGTGGTACTTCATATGATGGACCCGCTATTCCTACTACCTCTTCTTCTTCTCTCCCGAAGGTAGTGGAAAGTGAACCTGAGGCGACAACGGACAAGGAACTTCCTACTAATAACGGAGGTCCCAGCACTGTCCATCCTCAGGTTGTCCAGAAACCAAAATCCAATCCAGGAGTTGTTTTTGAACCTCCTGTAGCTCCCATTGGAAAATCCAAATCTTCTATTCCTTACCCATCACGTTTACATGAGCAAAAGCTCCGCGAGAAAGCTGGTCATCAAATGGAAAAATTCTTTCAAATTTTCCAAGAACTTCATTTTGACATAAGCTTCGCGGATGCTATCATGTTGATGCCCAAGTTTGCATCAACTCTCAAACACATGTTAAGCAACAAGGAAAAGCTGTTTGAAATGGCTAAAACTCCACTGAACGAGAACTGCTCTGCAGTTATTCTGAAGAAGCTTCCCGAGAAGCTTGGAGATCCTGGAAAATTTCTCCTACCTTGTGTATTTCCAGGAATGGTTGAATGCTTTGCCTTAGCAGATCTTGGTGCAAGCATAAACCTGATGCCTCATTCAGTATGGAAGAAACTTTCTCTTCCGGACCTTATTCCTACATGCATGACTCTCGAGCTTGCAGATCGTACAATATCCCGTCCTCTTGGAATTGCCGAGGACGTATTTGTGAAAGTAGGAAAGTTCCATTTTCCAGCTGACTTTGTAGTTGTTGATTTCGATGCTGATCCACGGGTTCCTCTCATTGTTGGAAGAGGATTCCTGAGAACGGGCCGTGCTCTCATTGATGTATTTGAGCAAGAAATCACATTACGTGTTGGTAATGAAGCTGTCACCTTTAACCTTGATCAAACTTCGAGGTACTCCGCAAACTATGATTCTGAGTCGGTCAACCGAATCGATATCATTGATGTTGCTTCTGAAGAGTACTCTCAAGAAGTTCTGGGTTATTCTCATAATTCTGTGAGTGGGGATCCCACCACATCTTCTCAACCTATCATAGCCAATTCTACTCCTTCTCTCACTCCGTTTGAGGGAAGCGACTTCATCTTGGAAGAGATTGAAGCATACTTGGCTAGTGATTCTGTTCCATGGGAAATTGATCACGCTCCAATTGACATCGAGGGGGACATACTTCTCATTGAGAAAATGCTTAAAGATGATCATTCATCAACCCCTCACATTAGTGATGCAATTCCTGAAGAGATTAATCACCATGAGATTAATCAGGAGGGAGATATTCTTATTCTTGAGAAATTGTTAAATCAGGACACTTCTCCTCCTCTCCCTCCCGTCAAACTTCATAACAAGGAAGTCAAGTCAGTTGAGAAAACTGAAGAATTTCCTGAAGTCGAACTTAAGGACTTACCACCTCATCTTGAGTATGCATTCCTTGAAGGTGATGATAAATTGCCTGTCATTATTGCTCGAGATTTGAGTAAAGATGAAAAGACTGCTCTCATAAAGGTCTTGAAGTCACACAAGCAAGCAATTGCTTGGAAACTCTCCGACATCAAGGGTATTAACCCTGAGTTCTGTACTCACAAAATCTTAATGGAGGATGACTTCAAGCCAGCAGTTCAACATCAGAGAAGGGTGAATCCAAAAATCCATGATGTTATCAAACAGGAGGTTATCAAACTTCTTGATGCAGGATTGATTTACCCTATCTCAGATAGTCCTTGGGTTAGCCCGATTCACTGTGTTCCAAAAAAGGGTGGCATAACTGTTGTCACGAATGAAGAAAACGAGTTGATTCCAACTCGATTGGTTACGGGTTGGCGTGTCTGTATTGACTATCGTAAGTTGAATGACGCCACCCGTAAAGACCATTTTCCTCTACCCTTCATGGACCAGATGCTTGAGAGATTAGCAGGAAACGAATACTATTGTTTCCTTGATGGTTTCTCAGGTTACTTTCAGATCCCCATTGATCCACAGGATCAAGAGAAGACCACATTCACCTGCCCATACGGAACTTTTGCCTACAAACGTATGCCCTTTGGCTTATGTAACGCTCCAGGCACGTTCCAACGCTGTATGATGGCCATATTCCACGACATGATCGGGGAAACAATGGAGGTGTTTATGGATGACTTCTCAGTCATCGGGGATTCATTTCAGACTTGTCTCTCCCATTTAGACAAAATGCTTAAACGGTGTGAAGACACCAATCTATGTCTAAACTGGGAGAAGAGTCACTTTATGGTCAAAGAAGGCATAGTCCTTGGCCATAAGATTTCCAAAAATGGGATGGAGGTAGATAGAGCAAAAGTTGATGTTATTGCTAAACTACCTCATCCTACTACCGTCAAGGGTATTAGGAGTTTTCTTGGTCATGCCGGGTTTTATCGTAGATTCATACAGGATTTTTCTAAAATCGCTCGGCCTATGACCCATCTTCTTGAAAAAGAAGCTCCTTTTATCTTCTCTCCTGAGTGCATCGAAGCTTTTGAAACACTGAAGAAAAGGCTTACGGAAGCACCCATTCTAGTTGCCCCCGACTGGGATTTACCCTTCGAGCTCATGTGCGATGCAAGTGATTTTGCAATCGGTGCAGTCTTGGGGCAACGCAAAACAAAGCATTTTCAGCCTATACACTACGCAAGTAAGACTATGACTGAAGCTCAAACCCATTACACCACTACAGAAAAAGAACTATTAGCTGTGGTGTATGCGTTTGAGAAATTTCGGCCATACCTCATCTTGACCAAATGCGTGGTGTATACAGATCACTCGGCTCTTAAATATCTCTTTGCAAAACAAGATGCAAAGCCGAGATTGCTCCGTTGGGTTCTCCTCCTCCAAGAATTTGATATCATTATACGTGATAAAAAAGGAGCTGAGAACCTAGCTGCTGATCATCTATCCCGATTAGAGAACCCTCACCAGGATGTGTTCGAGAAAAAGGAAATAAATGAAACATTTCCTCTCGAGACACTCAATGCGGTTTCTTTTCGTGGAGACTCTTCTACCCCATGGTTTGCTGACTTCGCAAATTACCATGCGGGTAGCTTCATAGTGAAAGGGATGTCGTCCCAACAGAAGAACAAATTCTTCAAGGATGTTAAACATTACTTCTGGGACGACCCTTTCTTGTTTAAAATTTGCGCGGATCAAGTCATCCGGCGATGTGTATACGGTCAGGAAGCTATTGACATTCTCAAAGCTTGCCATGCTGGGCCTACTGGGGGACATCATAGCCCCAACTACACCGCCAAGAAGGTGTTTGATTCCGGATTCTATTGGCCCACGATCTATAAGGATGCCCATGAATTCGTCAAAGCCTGTGACGCTTGTCAACGTCACGGGAATATCTCACAAAGGAATGAAATGCCACAAAACGCCATTCAAGTGTGTGAGATCTTTGACATCTGGGGCATTGATTTTATGGGGCCATTCCCTTCTTCTCGCGGAAATAAGTACATACTCGTGGCCGTTGACTACTTGTCAAAATGGGTTGAAGCTAAGGCTTTGCACACCAACGATGCCCGAGTTGTAGTGAAATTCTTAAAATCCTTGTTTGCTAGGTTTGGAACTCCACGAGCCATAATCAGTGATCGTGGTACGCATTTCTGCAATGACCAGTTTGAAAGAGTCATGCAGAAGTATGGTGTAACTCACCGTCTCTCTACTGCGTACCACCCACAAACAAGTGGGCAAGTGGAAGTTTCAAACCGAGGGATCAAAAGAATTCTGGAGAGGACGGTTGGCGAAAACCGTGCCTCATGGTCGGATAAGCTAGATGATGCACTCTGGGCCTTCCGGACAGCTTATAAAACACCCATCGGGTGCACTCCATACAAGCTGGTGTATGGGAAGGCGTGTCATCTACCTGTTGAGTTAGAGCACAAGGCATACTGGGCCTTGAAGCATGCCAACTTTGATATTCAGACTGCTGGTGATCACCGGAAAGTTCAAATGAACGAATTAAATGAACTCCGTGATCAAGCTTACGAGAACTCTTTGATCTATAAAGAAAAGACAAAGAAGATTCATGACTCAAAGATCAAAAACCGCGTTTTCAACGTTGGTGATCGAGTCCTTCTTTTTAACTCAAGATTGAAGATTTTCTCGGGAAAGCTTAAATCCCGCTGGTCTGGACCATTCACCATCACTAAGGTTTATCCTTATGGCACCATTGAGTTATCTCAACCCGATGGTCCTGACTTTAAAGTGAATGGTCATCGGTTGAAGCATTACTTTGGAGAGGACATTCCCCCTGTGGTTGTCCCAGATCTTCAAACTTTCCCCATGAACCAATGAATGCGGGGATCGAGTCAAGCTAGCGACTCGGTAATCAAAAACAGTAGCATGCTACATGGGTTTTCACCCGTGTGTACCACCCTAGTGTGGGGGAGATGCCCCACATGTTGTATATAGACTTAAAAAAAAAAAAAAAAAAAAAAAAAAAAAAAAAAAAAAAAATGATGATGAATGAAAATTGTAAATATTGAAAAAGAAAATAATTGTTGTGTTTCCACACTTAGCTAGTAATGTTATCTTTTTATGTTCTAAGTTTCGGCATTACAGCCGGTACTTTGAATATTGAGGACAATATTCATTTCTAAGTGTGGGGGGGAAATTCTGGCGAATTTTGATCATAAATGTACCCTTTTAGTCCCTTTTTCCCCCAAAATGGCCAAATTTTAAAATTTTTTTTAGTGGAAGTACTATGTACTAAACACAACAAATGGTAATCAGTCCACCATGTCTAACCCACATAAGGATTGGCTAATCCAGGAGCAAACGGCTCTTGGTAAAGATTTCTCAAATCCGTTTATATGGCTTGCAATTTGCCCAAAATTGTATGGTATTCAGCTCACCATATCCTAAAAAGTGAAGAGTTGGCTAGCCCGCAAGTTTATGGCTTGTGGTAAAGGCAGTTGGAAAACCATAATTGGTAATCAACTCACCAAAGATAATACTGATAATTTATCTAAGAGTTGGCTAGTCCAGAAGGGTACGGCTTCTGGTAAAGACAAATCAAATCCGTTGAAAGCTGATGATTTGCTCAAAATCATTTGGTTATCGGTGTACCAAAGTTCTTACTTGAACTGAAACATTTGGCTACTCCAGAAGTAATGGCTTTTGGTAAAGAGATGAAATCCATTTATTTTTCTCAAAACATTGCTAGGGACTAGCAATATCTTAGTGTGGGGGATTGATGAGTGTCTAAATACTCATCATTTTTGTACTATTTAAACTGCTAAAACATCTGAAAACACTCAGAAACGCATCAAAATGATAAAAATATCACAAATTAGTGTTTTATGTGTTTTAAATGCAAAAATATCAAAATCTGGTGAAAAACGTATCAAGTTTGCATAATTGGCAGTTTTAGTCCCCCAAGTTTGTAAAATTGTCAAAAACAGTCCCTGGTAAATCCAAATAAAGAAAAATATCATTTTAAGTCCTTAGGGATTCAAAAGTTGTCAAAATTGGTCCTTGAGACTTAAAATTACAAAATTACAACTTTAGTCCCTGAACTTTGAAATTTGGCAAGTTTAGTCCTTGGAAAATCAAAAATGTCAAATTTAGTCCTTGTACTATTGAGGGTTGTCAGTTTTGGTCCCTTGTAACAAGTTTGGAAAATTGCAGGTTTGGTCCTTTAAGAATTCAGAAAGTACAAGAAAGGTCCTTGTCATTAATACTATAAAAGCCTTGTCAAAAATAGAATTGTGACCCCCTGCCTTTAAACTGAATTGAACCCCTGCCAACCCCTTGACCCTTTCTCTATTTTGACCTCTTGGTCAAAAACAGTCAAACAGATAAAAACGCGCCCCTGTCCTGTACATCTTCCACCTCTTGCTTCCCCGACCAACACCCTGCAACCCATCACCTTATCCCAAACACCTTTCCCACACTCAATCATCACCCCTACAAACCCACCCCCCCTAGTCCTGTTTTTCAGAGCCCACAGTTGAAATAATCCACTTCCCGCCAAAATGGAAAAATGGCCAAAACACTCACTTCTCTCCCATTGGCCAAAATGGGAGGTGGGATTTGATCAAGAGGCCACGTGGAGCTCAGTTGGAGCATAAAAGAAGCAGAAAACAGAGAAGAAGACTAAGTAGTTAAATTTTAATTTTCATGTATTTTCGTTTTTAATACCAATGTCTTAATTTAGCTTCAAAATTGTAATTTTCAGTTTTACTATATCAATATTAAGTTAAGAAATCATTCTATCAAGTTTTTAAGTGTTAATGCAAGCTTATGTTGAGAATTCCAATTTCAAGTTTACTGTTTAAATTTGCAATCTTCAACTGTCACATTCAAGCTTCAACAAGCTTATTTTCAAGTTTAAATAAGCTCATTGAAGCTTATTATAGCTTTATGTGAGCTTATCAGGCAGGTACAAGCAGTTTTCAACCATAGTCAACAAAAGTCAACTTAAAGAGCAAATTGGGTTCATGCTGGTTGGAAATGGTTTAAGGGTGTTGCAGAGATGGTATTTGGGATGCTTTTGGGTATAAAGCTTCTTGGGAAGCCATAGGGTTAGATCTCAGGTCTTGGTTCCTTGTTTACATTTGAATTCCAAATTGTAAGTTATTTCTTGGAAATTTGCATATTCTAGTTAAAATGCTTAAATTCTGTTAATTCTAGCTTAATCCTACTTAAAATCAGTTAATATAAAGTTTTTAATCATTTGTATGGTCTTATTCAGTGAAAACCTTTGAAAAGCTTCTTAACAGTTGTTAAAATGGGTGTTTGGATTTGCTGATAAGTCTGTCTAACAGGCTTGTTCAGTGGATACTTTTTGTTGTTTCATGCTTCTTAAGCTCATTTGAGCACAATTCAAGTCTTGGTTTGGTGCATGCAAGTTCAAAAGTCAAAACTTACATTGAATCTGTCTTACCTGATAACTGTTGTGATCAAGGATTGGCAAATCCTTGATTTGTGTTAAGATATCATATACTTAGCTTGCAGAAGTATCATTTCATCATATTTCATCATACTCAGTCCTCAAATTGGTTCCAAAGATCATAAAAGTCAAAGTATCTAAATCTGTAAAAGTCAAATTATTTGCAAAAGGCAGTTTTTGGCCAAATAGAAAGATTTTTCTTTGGTTCATTCTTGGACCAAATCAAATCAAACTTTGGGATTATTAAGTTAGCCAGGTCTAATTTCTTATTGTTATTTTAGTATAATTTTAGTAATTTTCTTAAGCACTCAAATAAGCTCATTAAGCAGGCCTTAACTGCCCTGCTCACAAGCTCAGTCAGAGCTGAGCTTTTCTTCAACTTTTGCTAAGCTTTTCCAGAGCTCCACAGAGCTCCTTAGGATCTGAATTTTTGTTTAAGGGTTCTTAGCCAGGTATAGAACAAGTTCCAACCTGTGGTTTTCATGTACAGCTTATTAATAAGCTTATGCTTAAGCTCAAAGTAAGGACCCTCACACTGTTTTAGCTTATAAGCTCATTTCACCAAATCTGTTGTAATCAGCTTCTCATAGGTTGTAGTTTGTTGAAACTTGTTCCATTTTAGTTATTTTAGCATTTCATAGCTTTGGTAAACAGTTGGTGCTTGTTTGTGTTCATTTGGCTTATTAAAGAACTTATTCATAAGCTCATTTCATAGCAGTTCCATAATCTTCCACACAACACCATGTTTTTCTATTTTTCCTAGATTCCTAGTATAATTTTAGAATTTTCCTGAAATTTTCACATTTTTCTATAACAGTTTGCTATTTTTCTTAATTAAAAACAGTTTTTAGGATTATTTAAATAGCTTTTAATAGAAAAAATTCAGAAAAAGTCCAAAAAAAATAAATTTTCATTTTTATTAAGTTTAGATAAATATAAAAAGTGAAAAAAGTAATTTTCCAGATTTTTCATAGTTTATTTTGTAATTTTTAGTAATTTAAGTAGTTTTTAATAGTTTAAAATACATAAAAAATAGAAAAATAATCAGAAAATTACAAAAATAGTTTTGAAAATTCTAGTTTGATATTTTAGATTTTTCCATTTCATAATTTTATTTTTCTAGCTTAATTTCCTAATTTTTTGTATTTTAGGTAATTATTAAATAGTTAAAATTAGTTTTTAATTAATAGTAATTAATTAATTAGTTATAAAAATAGTTTTCTTTTTCTAAAAAGTTTCTTATATCATTAGGTTTGTAAAAATATCTTTTTCATATTTTTAGGGTTAATATTGCTTTAGTTTCACGTTTTTACTTGTACGACACGTAGTTTTTAATTCAGTTTTATAAAAACATAAAAAAACAAAAACATTAGTTTAAAAATAGTGATAGCGTTTATTTAATAGATTTTAACTTTTAATTTCCTTTAATCTCCTGTAGTTTATAATAAAACTCAAAATACCTACTGATCACTATCCTTAGTGGTTATTCGACATCTGATTGTGTTAAACACCAGTCATCCTCCGTGGAACTTAACGACCCGGGAATCCACTGTATTCTCCTGATCTTAAAATGCATTGGTGTGTGAACTGTTTTAAGTTCCTTACAGTTAATCATTCACAAGTGGTTAACTTGCGTGAGATAACTTGACGGTTTTGCACCGATCACTCACATAATGTATTGTTTGCTAACACAACAACCATACAATCTCGCCTATTTCTTCGCAAGGCGAATTGTAAATATTCAAGGCTCCAAGAATAAACTCATCCCTTATGGAATGTTCTTGACACGCCTCTATCATAACGTCATGAATTTTCATCCTCAATTTCAAAGTCCGTTGTACGTACTTGTGAACAAGATGATGGAACCGCTAAACATATCTCTCATGAAGACTTTCTTCATTCTTGATTCCACCAACACTCATCAACCATTTGATGATCCTTCTAGCGAAAACGCTCAAGGAACTTAGTAGTCTTTCAAATAGGATCAATCCTTTTGTACTCACGCTTTATCAATGTAATCCAATTTCCTTCAGGAAATAAAACATCTTACATTTGATATCTTAGTATTAGAACCTCTTAAACTAACCTTGGAATATAATGCATTGTCAAAATCATTGCATACCTTTAGTAAAGGTCCTGCTTAGCAGATAGACGGATCCCAAAGGTTGTACTAGACGGATCCCTACTCTTAGGGAACCGTGGGATCCGACAAACAGAAAATGCAATTACAAACATTGTATTTCAAACATGTCCTTAGAACACCTCACATTAAGCTAGACATAGTGTCTTAAGGCAAATTAAGTCCTTATTAAGTTAAGTAGATCCTCCCTACTCACACACAACTCACCTAGATCACAATCAAGACAATTGTAGATCTATCATTTCACTTAAACTCATTACTCTTCCGCTCTCAAGCTCACACATCATTTCTCACATAATCCCTCACATCTAGCCTTGGAAATCTTTCAATTATGGCCAAATTGATCAAAATCATCCTTACCTCAAAATTGATCAAATTCTAGTTTTTCCATCTTAAGTCTTTAGGATATTTCCCAAAACATTATCCTAAGTCACTATCTGATCTTTAGGATCATTTAGCTCTATTTGACACTCTCAAAATACTTAGTGTCATCTTTGTTCATTCATTGGTACTCATGAAAGTTCCAATTTCTTCCATAAAAAGCAATCATTAGCTACTTCACTCATTACCCTCATGTACTTAAGCACCTCTTCATTTAAGACACTTAGATGAACTGAAACACTCAAGATGGTATAGATCTTAGACCTTAGAAACATCATTTTTATCCTTTCATAGCTGCTGAGAGCCGGATCTCTAGGATTAGCCTAGACGGATCCCTCAAAGGAGGGAACCGTGGGATCCGGGTGACAGATTATGTCAACTCTAGCTAAAACAATCATTTCAAGCTCATCTTTCTAACTTAAACACTCCATCTCATCTTAAAAGAATTCCTAGATCAGTACAAACTCTAAAGTTGACTCTTGTGTATGTTAATCATTACATTCCAATGAAGTTTAGTGGCTTAAGTCTTAAATGCAATTGCCAAAACCCTTGCCTTATAAACCACATTGTTAGGACTCCTAAAGTCATCATCTTCACTCTCATTTTCAGCACTTAGAAATCTTTACAAACCTTTTGAAATCATATCATCATGAGGAAAACTCCAAGTAGTAACTTATCCACCAAAGAACCACCCAAGAAAATTGCTCGTGTTGTACACGAAATCTCTTCAACCGAATCATCTCCGGTCAAGTCCACAAATGCAAGGATCTCTCCTCCACCAACTCAACCAATCAAACAAATCCCTAAAAGGATAGTACCCACAAAACTACCTATGCCAAACACCACCAAACCTCCTAGGCCAAACAATCCCATCTCCACCAAACCATCACCATTGGTTCCTAGAGCTATCTTATTCACAACTCCATTCTCATCACCACACCTCTACAACTTAGAGGATTTGCCTCCTAGGCCATCTCATCCTCCTCCACCAACTACATTCTCCTCATTAGGAGGAATAATGGTACAAAATCAAGGTGTTGAGTCAACATTAGCTCCGGCTTCCTTTTCGCCGTTACCATCATATAATCCCATTTGGATTATGAGAAATCATCAAAGTCAACCACCCAACCATATGGAAGTTGACACTTCTCTACCACCACCATCATTCTTGGTCGAGCCATCTTCAAATGTGCCTCTACCAATCCCTCCGTCGTTTGAGGCTCCACAAGCCGCTTCACTTGATCCTTCGCATCAAGCAATTTCATTTCTTCCACCACCACTACCTAGCCATGACAAAAATTGTTATCATTGTCAACATGTTGAAAGTTTGATACATGAAGTACGAGAAGACCAACGTTTCATGTTCTATCACCTCCTCGAACGTTTCGACGAGATTAAACCTAAACAAACTTGAGCTAGAGGATTTTAGTGGTGTCCTAGTTTCAAGCATTACTTAGATAAGTCTAGTAATTCCAAGTCATGTATCAATCATTTTCTTAATTTTTAGAGTCATGTATATCACATCTCGAGTTTTATTAAATGAAAATACATGCTACTTGCTATATTTCTGAGTATATGATTATGTTGTATAATATATATCTCACTTTGATATTAACATAATGTGTTATATCACCATTGCTGAAATTAATCATCAGCTAGACGGATCCCTTAAATTTGCCTAGACGGATCCCTACAAGGAGGGAACTGTGGGATCCGTGATACAGAAAACTATTTTTCTACTAACTTGGATCATATTTGCAGGAAATTGTGCATTATACTTGTTTTCTAACCTTTTTTTGTAGTTATTCAATTTACACATGAAGACTTTGACACCCTAAAGCTAGGGGGAGCTTTGTGTCAAAGCAATACATTGCAAATTACTTGCAATATTAGGATTACATTTCATGACATCCCTTTGCAAAAGTGCAATCATCAAGGGGGAGCACAGTCGTCACATAGACGAAATTCTTTGCAAACTTAGTCGCAAATGAACTAACTTAATATTATTTTCTTGACGCCCTTACATAGGGATGGACTCGTCAAGGGGGAGTAAAGACGAGATCCTTTCCCGTTACTTGCTCTCTATTTTTTTTCTTTCTTTCACATATTTTTCCTAAAACAATGTGTTAGTTTCCTTTCGAAGCTCTTTTTGTTTCGACAAAAAAGGGGAGAAGAAAGTAAAAACTACAAATTCAAACTTGTACGAATTTTAGCTTTTCCTTAAAATAATTTTATGTTATGTCATCAACAAAAAGGGGGAGATTGTTAATACAAATAAGCCATAAAAACGTTTATTTATATTTTACGATCTTCTAATGTTTTGTCGATAACAAACTTAAAATCATTTTAACGAAACAAATAAAATACGTAATTAGTTTGAACTAATAGTTTCTAACACACTTACGTTTTCACATAAAACACTAAAACAAGTATAAGTGATTTTATGATTTAGTATTACATACGTACAACAACTAGTGTTTACATATTTGGGTAAAATATACACATAACTAGTATGTAGTATATTAGGTAATATAAATTGGTAAAAATTTAAGTATAATAACCCATTGACCAAATACATTGAATGTAGTTGGGTACAGCCCAAAGTCCATGACCCATGGAGCTTGACCCATAACCCATTGCATGATATCATGCTTATATCATATATGGATAATATCCATAACCCATGGTATTGACCCATACCCATGTGACTAGGTGCATTGCACTCCTAAGATACATTGTATCTAGTAAAAGACCCATGGATCAACCCATAACCCATGACCCATGACCCATAACCAAAATACCCATGGGTAAAGAGGAGCGTCCCACGGATCCCTAGCTTTACACTAGACGGATCCATTGTGGGAGGGATCCGTGGGATCTGGGGAACAGTGAACATTTTCCTCTATAAATAGTGAGCCATTTCTTCATTGTTTCTCACCCCTTTCTAACTTACTTTCTCCCTGAGTTTAAAACTCTCTAACCCCAGATCCAAGTGATCTATGTTTGTAGTTTTGTTTTTGTGTGATTCTCTAGGTTCCTCTTAAAGGCGAGATCACCACCTTTGAAGTCAAGCAAGCTCAAGTCCATGAGTTGCCATGCTTCCTCATCATCAAGACTACTGAAGTCCTCTTGTTGATGGTTCTTTTCTTTCTTCTAAGAAGTGTAGTGTTGAAGACATTAGTGAAAGATGTCTCAAGTGTCAAGATGAAGACATTAGAGAAGGGTGTCTTGAAGATCTAGTTAAAGGCATTAGTGAAAGGTGCCTTAGATGTACATTCGATATGGTGTGTTTCGATGTACAAGATAGATTAGTAATAGATTCAAGGATATTGATATCCTTGATGATGTTGTAATAAGGAGTTGGTATCCTTTGGGATTAGTCGTTGGTGTAGTGTTAGGTAGTAGTTCCTCCATTGCAAGGGAACTCGGTATCTAGCCTAGTACCGGATAAAGGGTAGGCGACGTTGTGTTAGGTGTGGTTCACCTTGGTGTGAAAGAACCCGGTGGTTAGCCTAGTACCGGAAAAAGAGTAGGCAACGTTGTGAAGGCTTCTCCGTCATAAGGAGATTGGTGTCGTGTAGTGCTAACGAACTCTCGAGTAGGTGACTCGGGGAGTGGAGTAGGGCAAGGAAGTTGTCCTTGTAGCCGAACCACTATAAATACTCGCGTTGTGGTTTTGTGCTTCTTACTCTTATCTTTTCATTACATACTTTTATATGTTTGTTTATCAACATCCAAGGCACATCCAAATAGATTGACATAAGTCGATCTAAATAGGTTAAAAGAAAGTTTTAATTGGTAAAACTATTCAACCCCCCCTTCTAGTTTTCCACAAACTCCTACTTGGACATGTTACAAATAATGTAATAACATTTGTAAGGGTCTAGAAACATGGCAATGCTCCTAAAAACACCTGAGTGTGGTTTTGTAAAGGCACGGTTAAATGATTCATCATTTATTTTCTCTTTGTTTCAGATACCATGTTAATTATGGATACAGATCGAGGTCATTCCATAATTTAACTATTTTGTTTCTTGTTTTATCGATTGATCATGATTACCAAATTCATCGGGACATATCTAGATCTTTTTTGGGTACGGCCGTACAGTTTATAACAATATAAATTGTTCATGGATTAAACATGCAAATATATGACACAATTTATTATTAAATGAAATTAAACATGCCACATGCTTTGATTTATTACATAAATAATAATTGTTTAACGTCCCTCTTCCAAATACTAAATAGATCAATGCATGATAATCGTGGTTGATGAATTATGCCTCAAGACATGACAATCATAATTGTTGACAAGACATAAAATTCAACTAGTTTTTATCTTTTGAAATTTTGAGAATACTTACTTCAAAAACTCAGTTAGTAAAGTTCTTGTATGTGTTCATACAAATATATTGATATTGACACACTATATTCCATAAGGTGTGTGACTAGGGGTGTAAACGAGACGAGACAGCTCACGAGCTATTCGAGATCGACTAGTAAACTACTCGAAATCGACTCGATATAAACGAGTCAAGCTCGAGCTTGAGCTACTCGAGTACACTTTTAAGCCGAGTTCGAGCTCGAATATGCTCAGCTCGTGAGCCCTTATCGAGCTTCAATGATATTACACTTTTAGCCTTTTATATACATATAGTTACGTAAAATCGAGTCGAGTTGAGCTTGATATGCTCATTTTTCATCGAGTTCGAGCTTTAAAAGTGGCAATAATCGAGCTCGAGTCGAGTTTGAGATGACGAGCCGAGCTCGAGCTTGAAATCCAAAGCTCGAACAAGCTCGAGTCGAGTTTCGAGCTCGAGTTTTACTAATCGAGTCGAGTTCGAGCTTGGCAGTACTCGACTCGACTCGGCTCGTTTACACCCCTATGTGTGACAACATCAAACACATATTTGTGACAATTATCTTTCAAACTTCTAAAGTTTAAAGTATTCTTATTCTTTAATATATATATATATATATATATTTATAAATATATATATATATATATATATATATATATATATATATATATATATATATATATATATATATATATATATATATAATGCAACTATGCTATTAGTTGAGCACAACTAGTCCACATGTTTATTATCAAGGATGAAATTCTTGCCTAACTAGTATTAGTTGTTATCTCAATTAGACTAGCATTATTGTAAAAAAAAACAAAAAAAACAAAAAAAAACAAAAAAATTTGAGCTGGTAATTTTTATTGACTTTTTAAACTTCAAATTTATTGGCTATGACAATTGCATTATTCATCCATAGCTCTACGCTCATGAATGAATTTCTAAATACAAACATATTCTATTAGAATGATCCATCATCAAGATTGTTCTTGACATGTAATATCGTATTTAATATTAGGGGCAATTGCATATATACCCACTAAAACTTACATATTTGTATAGATATCAAAACATGTTTAACTTTGATTGTATATCATGCATTAAAAACTTATATTTTTAAAAAATATGCAAATTTTTTAGTTTTAATGAGTATATATACAATTCTCCCTTAATATTAATACTCGTAGTTTTTAATTAATGATGCATCCAATTTTTTATTTTTTTCTTCCAAAATACTTTTTTTTAGAAAGGCAACAATATTATAACCCGCAAACGAAAAAAAAAAACATATAAGCAAAAGGCATCCCTCCCCAATTAATCCAACAAATTTAAAGGCGAAAAGACCCAAGAGTTCAAAATTAAAATTACAAAGGACCAAAAGTGTCCTGAGAAAACCAATGCCTATATTAAACTATCCCAATAAGACTTAGAAATAAAACACTATCACTTGTCTTGAAACTTTGAAATATGACCACATGCATGCTTCTATTCTTTGTCCAATCAGGAGCAAAAATTGTAGAAAATAGGCAAAAGTCATACGAGCCAAACGCCACATGCAATTTCTCACTGAAGAAACTACCCACTAGAGACGAAAAGTAGACAGCAAAGGACACAAAGGACTATAGATTGACCGGACACAACCAAATTGTCAAGCTACAGCACCCATGGACCCGTACTGCCAACTCAAATCTTACTTTAGCAAACCAAATGTAACCCAATGATAGAGTACTGTCAACACATGGATCACACTGAAACTCACACTTGAAAATTCCAGGAAGAGCCAATGAATGAGAAGAGTACCTGGAACTTTTATAGCATAAACTGGATTACCCACTTGATTGAGACTGTCACGAACTGCAGCAAAAAGAAATAACCTGGGAATTATTGTAACCGTAATTTTTGAGGGTCCCGTAACCATTGTTGCCAATCTATCGATTTATATTTTTTTGATCTTCTCACTATCCATTCGAAGCTATTGAGTTGAATGTCTTGTATAATCTTGTTAGTACTTGAAGCTTTCTTACTAAACACACCGGCGTTCCTTTCTTTCCAAATGAAGTAGCCGGATGTCCAAATTGTAGCTTGTCAAAGTAAAGCTAAATTGGAGGAAACGGTAACATTCCTACTATGAATGGAAATTTCATCAATAGTGAAAACGTTAACATTCCCTACATTCCACCAATTAAATAGTTTGGTCCATACACTCATTGCAAGATCACAAGTGAAATGAGTACATGTTTCCACACTATCGTTACAACACGCGCATAAAACCGAGTCTAAATCGATGCCTTGTCTATCAAGTTCCACACGTACCGGTAATCTTCCTTTAAGAGCTCTCCACACGAAGATGTTGACTTTCTTAGGAACTAACTTATTCCAAATCGTATCATGACCAATGCTATCCACATTAAGAATCTTCTCCTCGATCAAACTTGTGAGACTTTTAACTTTGAACTCACCATCATCACCAAGAGTCCACCTCCATTCATCCCTACAATAAATAGAAACAACCACATTTCGTTATACCTCAATTAAATCCTCATACTCCTTAACCACCCTACCCCTAATGCTCATATTCCAATCCCACGCCCAACCCACTCATTGTCTACCCACGAGCCCTTATCCAACACACTACCCTCTTTCCAATTGTCTAAGTGAAAAAGTCTAGGAAACCTATCACAAAGCCTTCTATTACCCACCCATCTATCGACCCAAAACCTAATATTCCTTCCATCTCCCAACACCCCTACACATGACGTCGAAAAATCTAATCCCAATTCATCCAACTCCATACCAACCTTCACAATATCACCCCACACCCCCCCCCCCTTTGATGTCTCCCTACCCCACCCATTATTACCCCCAAGACCCTCACATACACCATGAATACTTTTAATGACCTTAACCCATAGACCCTCCCCTTCCCTTTTAAATCTCCTCCACCATTTCCTTAAAAGCGCCGGATTTTTTGCCCTAAGAGACCCCACATTAAGAACCCCCCCCCCTCCCCAAAAGAAGCAAGAATTGTATCCCATTTCACCCAAGAAAGCTTTTTGCCCTCCCCAATCCCACCCCAGAAAAAGTTTTTTCTAATTCTCCCAAGAGATTTAATCACACTCAAAGGCACAAGGAACATCGAGAAATAATACAATGGCAAGCTACCGAGAACCGATTTAACCAGTTTTAACCGACCCCCAAACGACATCGTTTTAGCTTTCCAACCGGTCAAACGATTCTTGAATTTTTCAACCACGGGTTTCCAAGAATTCACCCGACTCATGTTTTCACCAATTGGTAATCCCAAATATGTGAAGGGAAGTTCACCATTATCGCACCCCATCCAGTTCGCCATATCCCCTAATTCATCAACATTAATGCCCAAACCATAAATTTTACTTTTACCATAGTTAACTCTTAAACCGGATACCTCTTCGAAGCATCTAAGGACACACATAAGTGACTTCGCGTTCTCTTTGTTCCATTCTCCAAAGAAAATGGTGTCATCCGCATATTGAAGATGAGAAACCATGACATGATCCGACCCAACCTTTACCCCTCTAAAAATGCCCTTCTCGACCGCTTCGTTCACAATAGCATTCAAACCTTCCGCTACCAATATAAATAAGAAATGTGACAACGGGTCACCTTGGCGAACACCTCTCTCGACCCCAAACTCCTCCGATGGCGACCCATTGACAAGAATGGATGTAGAAGACGATTTGAGACACGCCTCTATCCATTTACACAACTTATCCCCAAATCCCATCTTCTTCATAATGCACATTAGAAATTTCCAATTAATGCTATCATATGCTTTTTCGAAGTCCACTTTAAAAATCAAACACTTTTCCTTCCCTCGCTTCATATAAGACATTGTTTCATTTGAAATAAGAACCCCATCAAGAATATATCTGCCTTTAATGAAAGCGTTTTGTACCTACCCAACTACACACCCCACCACCCGTTTGACCCTTTCCGCTAAGACTTTTGTAATTATTTTATAGTAGCACCCTATAAGACTAATTGGGCGAAAATCCCCCAAACCAATAGGATCGTAGTTTTAGGAATGATGGTAATAAAAGATGCGTTACACCCCTTCGAAATCTCCATATCATCCCAAAACCATGAAATCGCCCTCATCAAATCCGTCTTAATAATGTCCCAAACCTTTCTAATAAATTTGAAGTTAAAACCATCGAGACCCGGTGCTTTATCCCCTCCACAACATCGTATTGCATCCCAAATTTCTTTTTCTACAAAAGGTTTTTCAAGGTTTCGTGCATCATCAACCGATATTTTTGTTAACCTATTACAACAAATTCTCGGCCTCGTCGTATTACCTTCGGAGAATAAGGTTTTATAGTGTCTAGCCATTTCCGCTTTAATTATCTTAGGATCTTCGCACCATAGTCCATTAACCATGAGGCCTCTTATGTTACATTTGTTATTGCGTCTCTTTACGAAAGAATGAAAGAACTTGGAGTTTTCGTCTCCCTCACTATCCCACTTAATTCGAGTTTTTTGACGAAGCATGCTAGTATATTCTCTCTCCTTAGTCTCCCATTGTTTCCTAGCTTCCAACCATGCATTTCTCTCGACATCGCTAAGTGTTCTTTTCTCCGCTTCAAGTTCCCATCTCATGGCAATATTTTTTGCTTCATCAATTTTCTCCACTTGACCTCCAAATCTTCTTTTACTCCAAATTCTAAGAGCCGCCTTAACATTCTTCAATTTGTCACGAAACCTACAATCTGGCCGTACACCTCTAACATCACTATTCCATGCCTCCTCAACCACCTGTATAAAATCTACTTCCTCTAACCAAATATTGAACACCCGGAATGGTTTTGGACCGAAGTCCAAATCCACATCCTTTAAAGTTATCGGACAATGGTCCGATAATTTACGATCCAAAGCCACCACCGAAAGGTTACCCCATAAATTATTGAACTCGTCATTTAGTAAAAACCTATCCAACTTGCTAAATTTCAACCCATCGTCACTTATCCTAGTAAATTTCCTACCCCCATTGGGATTTCAACCAACCTCTTGATATTAATGAAGTCGTTAAAATCACTTGCCTCCTTCAAATTCACTTGAGAATTAAGTCTATCATCAATGCTTCTAACAACGTTTAAATCACAAAAGATGCACCAAGCTCCTTGCCATTTGTCCATCAATCCCGTTATCCTATCCCATAATGATGCTTTTTGTCGAGTAACATGAGGCCCATAAATACATACCAAGAATATATCACCGTCTTTCCCTTGCCAAGATCCCCTCATAGCGATAAATCTTTCATCCCCAATCGCATCTTTACAATTAAAAACACCCTTATCCCAAATAATTAGAATCCCCCCCCCTCGAATTACCATTAGCCGTTAATTGTGTGTATCTGTATCCCATTCCCCCCCCCATAATTCTTCAACCCACTCATCATCAATAACCCCGCATTTGGTTTCTTGAATTCCGATCATATCCGGTTTTTTCTTTCCTAATAATCGATTTGATCCATCCTTTTTTCCCACATTATCGCAACCCCCTAATATTTAATGAGATAATCTTCATAATAAAATAAATAATACGACAAAAACATACCAGATGTGGATATTGGGACTTAAGCCCAACTTCCTCCTTCGAGTAACCATCCACCACGTACTGTTCCTGCAATACATCCCCTTCCTCGTTTTGTGCCCACGATACTCCTATTAATTCCCCAATTTCCTTAACTTGTTCAAAGTTAATTTCACACTTTGCATTATCCGACTTTCTTTCATGGTTATTCTCAAATTTGAATATGTTGGGAAATACGCTTATTAGAGCTAATACTTATTTCAGTAGAGTTAGTACTGATAGTGTTATATGATAAGTATTAACTAGTTAGTACTGATAGTAAGAAAGTTAGTACTGATAGCTTTACGTTTGTACTGATGTAAGTAAGGAATGTCGTGTAAGAGTTGTAACAGCATATCTTTTATTCCAATAGAAGATATGATATACTTAGTCCATAGTTATCTCTGTAAGGGATCTCCTTAGTGTATAAAAGGCTAGCTAGGTTAAACATATCATATACTCTAGCCGTCTAAAGTATAGCTTCAAGGTTGTAAACCCTAGTACTAGGAGAGTACTCGTATTATTCATCAACAATATTGAAGCGTTTGGTGTTACTTCTGTGTTTACTTTAATCTTCTAAAGTGCATTCAAGTAGATTCTGCATACTTGTGTGCATCTACAACAAAGTTTCTCATTGTTGCTTTGGATCCATCCAAGGTAACCAACACGTATACAAGCTAAGTGTTCTAGATCCAAGGTTTGGGACTCCACAAGTGGTATCAGAGCTTGTGTCCTGAAGCTTTGTTTTTAGAAGATCCTGTGTTGACAAATCTGAAGAAATGGATTTCGAATCAATGCAATCCAATGCTGTTAACAGAGTTCCTAAGTTGCAACCACATGAATATAAACACTGGAGAATGCGCATAGAGCAGTACTTCTTGGTACTTGATTTCAAACTATGGAACATTGTGCTCTATGGAGACTCTTACAAACGCACTATCACAGAAGAAGTTGCTGGTAAGACTGTTACTACAGTAAGAGGTGATCCTATCACTAATGAAGTAATGGCTTTAAGAGGCAATGATCTCAAGGCCAGAAGTCTTTTACTTATGGCTATTCCTGATGACCATCAACTCACCTTCAACAAACACAAAGATGCTCAGAGTCTGTTAAAAGCCATAGAAACCAGATTTGGTGGAGATTCTATCACCAAGAAAACTCAAAAGACTCTGTTGAAGCAAGAATTTGAAAACTTCACTGCTGGTGCAATTGAGTCCATTGACTCAGTTTATAATAGGCTTCAAAAACTTGTTAGTCAACTGGCTGTATTGGATGTGGAGTTCTCCATAGAAGATGTCAACCTCAGGTTTGTTAGAAGTCTTCCATCACCAAAATGGGACACTCATGTCATTGTATGGAAGAACAAGCCAGATTTCGAAACCATGAAGTTAGACAATCTGTTCAACAGCTTTAAGGTGATTGAACAAGACATGAAAAGAAAAGCAGCTGCATCTTCCAGTTCTGGATCACAAAACATAGCTTTTGTGGCTCATCCTGTCACTAGCAATGATATGGATAGTTTTGATGTTAGTACTCCTAGTACTAATGTTAATATTGATGGCCCTGTAACCACTGCAGCACGCATTAATGAAGGCACAATCTATGCTTTCATAGCTGAACAGAGTCATGGATCCCAGATCACTCATGATGATTTGAGACAAATCCATGAAGATGACATGGAAGAGATGGACATCAAATGGAACATTGCCCTGATCAGCATGAGGGCAAAAAGGTTCATGAAGAAAACTGGAAGGCAAATTAAGATCAATGATGCAGAGGTTGCTGGGTTTGATAAGGGAAAGGTTGAATGCTACAACTGTGGCAAGCTTGGGCATTTTGCCAGGGAATGCAGGAGCCCTAGGAACAAAGGGAAGAATGGTGATGCTGACCACTCATCTTCAAAATCAATGGTGGCTGTTGATGGTGCTGGATATGATTGGAGCTTCATGGCTGAAGAAGAAAGTCCAATCAACATGGCTTTGGTATCTGAGGTACTCACTAAAACAAACTGCTCAGATACATGTATTCCATTAAGCAAATATTTAGAGCTAAAAGACAGGTTTGATAATGTGTCTGAAGAACTTGCTAAAGCTAACTATAACTTAACAAATCATAAGAGAGGTTTAGCAGTCTTAGAAAAACAAGTTAAGCATTTTAAGGAAAATGAGTCTTTGTATAATGATGCCACTACTGTGCTTAATAGGAAAATTTCTCTTAAAGATACTACCATAAGTGTGTTAAAAGAGGAATTAGAGAAAGTTACTCAAATCAAAGACAATATAGAACTAAGTGTAGAGCAACTAAAAGACACACACCATTATAACTCTAAGAGAGTCGATGAATACCTTGAAAAAGCTTTAATCGGCAAAGCCACATCTGGTATGGGTTATAAGTCATCACCACCTAGTTATAAGAAAGCTCAACCACCATTCAGGGGTATTCCTTCACCACCTGGTATAGACCTTGCACATACTGGATTAAAAGAGTTTCGAGAACCCACATTTGTCCCAGGCCCCATAATCAAAAGTATGTTCTCTGAATAGTCTGATGAAGTGTTTGAAAGTGCCAGTGACACCTCCTTACCTGAGGTGTCTGTATCTGAAAATACAAAGGAAAATATAGAGTCTAGTGAACAAAAGCAAGAACAGGCCCTAAACCTGTAAGACCAATTGACGAATCTGTTAGGAAACCTATAAAATATGCTAAGATGTATAGAAACAGGCCATCTACTCCTAGAGGTAATCAAAGAAACTGGAACCAATTAAAATCTGAGCAACTAGAAGATGAATTTGTCATGTATAATAAGTCTTGCTTTGTGTGTGGAAGTTTTTCTCATCTGCAGGATCAATGCAGAACCCAACCTTTCATGACCCCAAGAGCAGTTCTTCTTAAAACTGGCATAAATCTTTGAATAACTCAAAGCCAGTTAGTACTGCTAGACCCCAACCCAGAGTATTTGGTGAAACACCCAAAAGAAACTTTTCAAAGTCACCATCTACTTCACCAAGGCCCTTTAATGCTAAATCAGCACAAACCTTCAAATCCTATGATGGACAGATCAAGTTTTACAGGAAAAAGGTTAATACTTGTGTACCAAAGGTTAATACTGATAGGCCAAAAGTTAATACTTTTAAGCCTAAAATGAAAAATAATGGTTCAAAGGTGAATGCTGCTGGGGGAATTAAGGGTCATGCTATTAAGCCCTTAGCTTGTTGGGTGAGAAAGGCCACTCAACCCAATAGTGCATCAATTACTCTTCAAAAATATAACTACATTGATGCACGAGGCAGATCCAAGTCAGTAATGGCTTGTGTCTCCAAAAGGAACTAATTTCCTTTATTTTATGTGCAGGAACATTCCAACAATAAAAATGATGATCTTGGCTATTCAGAAAGTGGGTGTTCCAGGCACATGACTGGAAATCTATCCTATCTTTCAGACTTCACTGATTTGAATGGAGGATATGTTTCTTTTGAAGGAGGAATTGGTGGAAGAATTACTGGTAAAGGCACAATCAAGACTGGTAATTTGGACTTTGAAGATGTGTACTATGTGAAAGAACTCAAATACAATCTGTTCAGTGTATCACAAATGTGTGACAAGAGGAATTTTGTTCTATTCACAGATACTGATTGCTTGGTTTTATCCCCTAACTTTAAGTTGCCTAGTGATGATTAGGTTCTACTTAAGTTTCCTAGGAAAAGCAATCTTTACAGTGTCAATATGAAGAACATAGTGCCCAAAGACAATCTTACATGTTTAGTTGCTACAGCTTCTTTGGATGAATCTATGTTATGGCATAGAAGGCTAGGTCATGTGAACTTTAAGGTAATCAATCTTTTAGCTAAAAACAACCTTGTAAGAGGTTTACCATCAAAAAGATTTGAAAATAAATAGACCTGTAGTGCTTGCCTCAAAGGGAAGCAGCATAAAGCCTCTTGTAAGCCTAAGGTTTTTAACTCTATCACCCAACCACTTCATATTCTGCACATGGACTTATTTTGCCCAACAAATGTTAGCAGCCTGAATTTTAAGAAGTATTGTTTGGTTGTGACGGATGATTTTAGCAGATTTACTTGGGTTTTCTTTTTGAACACTAAGGATGAGACCAGTGAAATCCTTAAGTCTTACATAGCTGCAGTAGAAAACCTAGTTGATAAGAAGGTTAAAATCATTAGGTATGATAATGGGGCAGAGTTTAAAAACCAAGTAATGAATGATTTCTGTCAACTTAAGGGTATTAAAAGAGAATATAGTGTAGCTAGAACTCCTCAGCAGAATGGGGTTGCTTAAAGGAGAAATAGGACATTGATTGAGGCTGCTAGGACCATGTTAGCAGATTCCAAGTTACCCACAACATTTTGGGCTGAGGCAGTTAATACTGCTTGTTATGTTCAGAACAGGGTACTGATTGTAAAGCCTCATGGCAAGACTCCCTATGAGTTGTTTTTAGGTAGAAAGTCTACGATAGACTTTCTTAAACCTTTTGGGTGTCATGTCTCTATTCTCAATACCATAGACCATTTAGGTAAGTTTGATAGAAAATATGATAGTGGATATCTGGTTGGATACTCATTGAATAGTAAAGCCTTTAGGGTTTATAATTTTAGAACCAGAAAGATAGAGGAGAATCTGCACATAGAGTTTCTTGAGGACAAACCTAGTGTAGAGGGGCAAGGACCAACATGGCTTTTTGATATTGATATGCTAACAGAATCTATGAACTATGTGCCTGTTTTTGTGGATTCTAACATGATTGCAAGAGAAAAGAAAGGTCCAGATGCAGATTCTGATGAGGATGATGATTTCATTCTATTGCCCGTTTGGAATAATAACCCAGGTGGAAGCACTTCTTCAGGGGAGGCAAACAAAGCTGATGATCAGCCTCCAAAGACCCATGAATCTAATGCTGAAGGAGATGCAACCAATAAAAATGAACCAGTGGTCGAACCTCAAGTGTTTAGTACAACTGTGGTTAATACTGATAAGCCACAAGTTAGTACTGATGACCCAATTGTTAGTACTGATGGTCCTCATTCCATTCCATCAGTCAATATAGAGGTTCCTGATCCTTTTGGTGAAGCTGATGAGATTGACATGACTAATATAGCTTCATCTTATGTTGTTCCTGCTACACCACACAGAAGAATCAATCAGGATCATCCCTTGGAAAATGTGATTGGGGATGTCAATGCTGAAAGAACTACAAGATCTAAAGTTCAGCATAGTGAGACTGGATTCTTCAGTGCCATCTATGAAGAAAGAAATCATGGTGCCTCACAGTCATGTCTCTTTGCCTGTTTTGTTTCCCAAGCAGAACTAAAGAAAGTCTATAAAGCTCTTGAAGATGAATCCTGGGTAGAAGCAATGCAAGAGGAGCTTCTTCAGTTCAAGCTTCAAAATGTATGGGTTTTGGTGGATCTTCCTGATAGCAAGAGAGCAATTGGCACTAAATGGGTTTTTAGAAACAAGAAGGATGAAAGGGGTGTGGTAATAAGGAATAAGGCTAGACTGGTGGCTCAAGGGTATACACAACAGGAAGGAATTGACTATGATGAGGTCTTTGCTCCAGTGGCAAGGATTGAAGCTATCAGACTATTCCTGGCCTATGCATCATATAAAGACTTCACAGTATACCAGATGGATGTGAAGAGTGCTTTCCTTTATGGAAATATTGAAGAGGAGGTGTATGTCTGTCAACCTCCTGGCTTTGAAGATCCCAACTTTCTTGACAAAGTGTTGGGAATAATCCGTTACCACGGATAGTTGTGGTTTACACTGCTCGGATTAACACTAACAGTGGAAACGTATTACCACTGCTGGTACATTGTTACCACTGCTATTAGATAACGATTAGGAGAACGCGTTTAGATAAGTATAGAATAGATCTTGTGGTTCTATAATGTTAGCTTTATACTTATCTTGTAAAGGACTCCTTGTTGTATAAAAGGAGGTCTTAGGTCATTGTCTTAGGTACTTGTCTAATTACCTACGTATTACTCACAAAAGCTTCAAGGTGTAACCCTAGTGATAAGTAAGATCACTCGTATTATTCATCAATAATATTGGAGCTTAAGTTTTGTGTTTAATCTGTGTTTACATATAATACATCATACAATCCATCTTCTAAAGTATTACTAAGTAAATTCCGCGTGCTTAATAATATCATACAAAATATCATTGACACAAGGTGTGTGTCCAGATCTATCAAGTGGTATCAGAGCGCAGGTTCTGATATTTTGTTTTAGAAGATCCAAGGAATAAGCTTAACCTACTCACTCAATTCAATGGAGATGGAAAACAACCAGTCCAACTCTTCTACACCAAGGCTACCTAAGCTCAAACTTAATGAGTTTGAGATGTGGAGGATACTGATTGAGCAATACTTTCTCATTCAGGACTATGCTCTTTGGGAGATCATTCAAACTGGTGATTCTTTCAAGCCTGTGACTAGTACTGTGAAGGTTGGTGAAACAGATGTTGTGAAAGTTTCTGTGCCTGAATCTAGTATTGTAAAAGCTTGCAGGAAGAAAGATCTTAAGGCTAGAAGTTTGTTGCTGATGACTCTTCCTAGAGATCAGATCATTGCATTCAGCAAGCACAAGACTGCTAAAGAACTGTTTGAAGACATTTGCTCAGTGTTTGGTGGTAATGATGCTATAAAGAAGACACAAAAGACATTGTTGAAGCAAAGTTATGAAAACTTCTCTGCTTCAAGCAATGACTCACTTGATAGCATCTTTACCAAACTTCATAAGATTGTTACACAACTGACTGTGTTTGGCATTGAGGTAGAAAAGGAAGACCTCAATTTGAAGTTTCTAAGAATTTTGCCTTTAGAGTTTCAAACTAATGTTACTGTCTGGGAAAACAAATCAGACAAAGAAACAATGAAGCTCAATGACCTCTACAACAACTTCAAACTTATTGAGCAAAGGTTGAAGAAGGCAGGGAAACTTGGTACAAGCTCTAGCAGCTTGGCATTGTTGTCAACCTCTGTTGACAGTGATGATTCTGAAGATGACAGTGATGATGATGTTACCATTGCTGGTTCTAAAGTTTCCACTGGTAATGTTAATGTTACCACTGCAGGTTCAAAGAAGAAGGTTGCTAGTATTGGAGATCCTACCTTTTATGCTTTCATCTCTACTCAAGTAGATGGCTCTGTCTTAACTCATGAAGACATAGAGCAAATTGATGAAGATGACTTGGAGGAGATGGATATTAAATGGCAGATAGCTCTTCTTAGCATGAGGGCTAGGAAATTCTACAAAAAGACTGGCAAGCCTATTCACATCAATGGGAGTGAAACTGCAGGTTTTGATAAGAAGAAAGTGGAGTGCTTTAACTGCCACAAGTTTGGACATTTTGCTAGAGAATGTAGAAGAACAAAGACCAAGGACAACAGGTCAACTTGGTACAAGCAAAAGAAGGAACCAACTGTGGAAGAACCAAAGGCAATGTTGGCTATTGATGGTGTAAGCTATGATTGGAGTTTCATGGCTGATGATCAAGAAGAAGAACATTCAGATGCTGCTCTTGTTGCTACTGAATTTGCTCTTATAGCTTTCTCTGACTCTGAGGTACAGAACTTTGAAAGTTGTTCTAAAACATGTAGGGTTGCTAGAGAAGTTGAAAGACTTAATGATTTATATTCTAATGAAAGACAAGAGTTGTATACTGCTAATTATACTGTGTCTAACCTTAGGAGAGCTATAGTTGTATTGGAAACTCAACTAAAACACTATCAAGAAAATGAGTCAAAATACAATGATGATATGATTCTTCTTAGAAGAGAGGTAGAACATACAAAAGCTGTAAATGAAGCATACCAAAAATTGTTTAAAAAGCTTAAAGAGAAAACTGAGAATGTCAATTTATCTGTTGACACTTTGTATTATTAGTCAAAGTCAATTGATAAAATTTGGAATGCTCAAATCATTAATAAAGCTAAGTCTGGTATGGGTTATAAAACAATGCCTCCACCACTAAGAGGTGTTCCATCACCTCCAGGTATAGATTTAGCTCATACAGGACTAGAAGAGTTTAAGGATCTTGAAAGAGAATATGGTCCTTTAAAGGACACAACTGTGAAAAATGAGAATGAGGTTAAGTATGATAATGATGTTTTTGAGAGTGCTAGTGACTCATCTGTTGTTGATGAGAATGTTAAAAAGAATGTAGAGGCTTCTATCCCAAAAGTTGTCAATACTGTTACAGAGGAACCTAGGAAACCAGTTAATAAACCTAGACCAACTGTAAGGTATGCTAAGATGTATAGGAATAAGCCTACAGCTCCTAGGGGTAACCAGAGGAGTTGGAATCATGTTAAATCTCAACAACTAGGTAGTGATTTTGTGATGTACAATAAGGCATGCTATATCTGTGGTAGTTTTGATCATTTACATGCTTATTGTGACTATCATGTTGGGAGAAGGGAAGTCCAAAGGAATAAAAGGGTGAATTCTAACATGTTTCAAAATAATGTACACCCTAATTCTAATTGCAAAATGGTCCCAAGAGCAGTTCAACTAAGAAGTGGCCTCAAAACATTTGCCACTGCAAAAACTGGTAACACTGCTCACCCTAAGTCACCTGTTAAAAGTGTAATGTTCAAAACAACTTTTGCAAAATCTGCACAAACAGGGAAAGGAACTTTTCAAACTAAAAAGGTTCATTATAATCAACAGTGGGTACCTAAAACTAAATCAGAAGTCTCCACTGCTCATTCAAAAGTTACCACTGCAAGGGTTGTAAACAAGATAAGGGGGACATGGGCAATGATGTGAAGGCCTCAACACGTTGGGAATGGAAACCTAAAGGAAATACCTCTACAACCAATCCCAATGGTGTATCAATGACCTTTGATAGATTTAACTATATTGATACACGAGGCAGATCCAAGTCAATCATGGCTTGGGTCCTCAAAAGAAACTAACTCTTTACTCTTATGTGCAGGAACATCCAAGGATAAAAAGATCAGATCAAGGATATACAGATAGTGGGTGTTCAAGGCACATGACTGGAAACAATTCCTATCTTTCAGATTTTGAACATTATGATGGACAGTATGTCAGTTTTGGAGGTGGAGTAAATGGAAAGGTTGCTGGTAAAGGTGTAATCAAAACTGGTAACTTGGACTTTGAACTTGTGTACTATGTAAAATAGCTTAAGTATAATCTTTTTAGTGTGTCACAAATGTGTGACAAGATGAACAATGTTCTTCTTACCAAAGATATGTGCTTTGTTCTCTCTAAGGATTTTAAGATGCCTGATGAAAGTCAGGTTCTTCTTAAAATTCCTAGAAAAGGCAACCTATATAGCTTTGATATGAACAAAATTGTTGCTAAAGATGATTATTCTTGCTTGCTTGCAAAGGCCACAGTGGATGAATCCATGTTATGGCATAGAAGGCTTGGTCATGTAAACTTCAAAACCATTAACAAGATTGTGAAAGATGGTTTGGTGAGAGGTTTACCTCAGAAAAGATTTGAAAATGATCAAACATGTGTGGCTTGTCTTAAAGGCAAACAACACAGAGCTTCTTGTAGGTCAAAGTTGGTTAACTCTATTGCTCACCCACTTCAAATGTTACATATGGACTTATTTGGTCCTACATCAGTGAGCAACTTGAATCTAAAGAAATATTGTCTAGTGGTAACTGATGATTTTAGCAGGTTTACATGGGTTTTCTTTCTTGGAACCAAGGATGAAACAACAGGCATCCTCAATATCTTTATCACAGAAGTAGAAAACCAATATGATATGAAAGTTAAAATCATTAGGTGTGACAATGGGACAAAATTCAAGAATAGAGTTATGGATGATTTTTGCAGAGATAAAGGTATTAAAAGAGAATTCAGTATTGCTAGAACTCCTCAACAAAATGGTGTTGCTGAGAGGAGGAACAGGATACTGATAGAGGCTGCTAGAACCATGTTGGCAGATTCTAAATTGCCAATCACTTTTTGGGCTGAAGCAGTTAACACTGCATGTTATGTACAAAACAGGGTTTTAGTGGTAAAAACAAAGAACAAGACACCTTATGAATTATTTAGGGGTAGACCTCATATCCTTGACTTTATGAGACCATTTGGATGTCATGTGTCTATTCTCAATACCATAGATTATCTGGGCAAGTTTGATGAAAAATCTGATGAAGGGTATTTTGTTGGGTATTACATGGTCAGCAAAGCTTTTAGAGTATTCAACTTAAGAACCCAAAAGATTGAAGAAAATTTTCATGTGGAGTTCCTGGAAAACAAAGTTAATCTCAAAGGAACTGGTCCAGAAAGGCTGTTTGATCTTGATACTCTAACCAATACTATGAATTATGTGCCTGTTTCTACAGGAACATCTTCTTTTGATTTTGCAGGTTCAGAAGAGTTCATTGATGATGATGAACCAAGAAAGGATCATGCAGATGATCAAGATGAATTCAGTCTACCTCTTTGGGACTATGCAGATAATGATGATATACCAAAAACTGGAGATGCTCACCCTTCTAGTGATTTGGAAAAAGAAGGAAGTAGCAACATGAATGCTGGAAATTCTGAAAACAGTGGAAATTCAGATTCCACTGTTAGGCAAAATGTTTCCACTGCAACACCAGATGTGGAAATTACAACTCCAGTTACAGAGGAAGCTCAAGCCAATGATGTTGAAATCTCAAATATGCCAAGTGAAATTACAGTTCCTCAGACTCCCCACACTTCTATTCATAAATCACATCCTCTTGAAAATGTGATTGGGGATGTCTATTCACCTGTGAAGACTAGAAGACAAACAAAGTTGCCTGATTTCCATGGATTCATTAGTAAAATATATGAATCCAAGATTCATGAAGGTAAGAATGAATGTCTCTTTATGTGTTTTTTGTCACAAATAGAGCCAAAGAATGTTTACAAGGCACTTGAAGATGAAAGTTGGGTGGAAGCAATGCAAGAAGAGCTGCTTCAATTCAAGCTTTAAAAGGTATGGGTGCTTTGTGATTTGCCTTCTGGCAAGAAGGTAATAGGTACTAAATGGGTGTTCAGAAACAAGAAGGATGAAAGAGGAATTGTTATCAGAAACAAAGCTAGGCTTGTGGCTCAAGGATACACCCAAAAGGAGGGTATCGACTATGAAGAAGTGTTTGCCCCAGTTGCATGAATTGAAGCAATCAGGCTGTTCTTAGCCTATGCATCCTTTATGGGCTTTAAAGTCTATCAAATGGATGTAAAGAGTGCTTTTCTTTATAGGCAGATTGATGAGGAGGTTTATGTTTCACAACCTCCAGGCTTTGAAGACCCTGAATATCCTAACAAAGTATACAGGGTAGTTAAAGCTTTGTATGGCTTGCATCAGGCACCAAGGAAATGGTATGAAACCTTAACTACTTATCTTCTTGCTAATGGATTTCATAAAGGCAGGGTGGATCAAACTTTGTTCATCAAGAAAGACAAGAATGATATTTTGCTTGTTCAAGTGTATGTTGATGATATCATTTTTGGTTCTACAAAGACAGAGATGTGCAAAGAATTTGAGAAGCTAATAAAGGAAGAATTCAAGATGAGTTCTATGGGTGAACTCACATTATTTTTGGGACTTCAAGTACTACAAAGGCCAGATGGCATTTTCATCAATCAAGATAAATACGTGGCTGAGATACTAAGAAAGTTCAAATTCACTGAAGCAAAGTCATCAAGCACCCCTGCAGACAAGACTACACATTTACTCCTAAAGGAAAATAGTGGTGAAGCAGTTGATGTGCACATGTATAGGTCTATGATTGGTTCTTTGATGTATCTTACATCATCTAGACCAGACATCATGTTTGCAGTGTGTGCCTGTGCAAGGTTTCTAGTTACTCCCAAGTTCTCTCACTTGACTGCTGTGAAGAAGATTTTCAGATATCTTAAAGCATTTCCTACTCTGGGTTTGTGGTACTCCAGAGATTCTCCTCTAGATCTGGTTACTTACTCAGATTGTGACTATGTTGGCACTAGCTTGGATAGAAAATCTACAACAGGTGGATGCCAATTTCTTGGCAAAAGATTAGTGTCATGGCAGTGCAAGAAACAAACTATGGTGGCTAATTCATCAATTGAGGCAGAGTATGTGGCTGCCGCAAGTTGCTGTGCTCAAGTTCTATGGCTTCAGAATCAACTTTTGAACTATGGGTACAATTTCATGAATACCATCATTCATATTGACAATAGCAGTACCATTTGCATCATTAAGAATCTTGTTCAACACACAAAGACCAAACATATTGAAATTAGACACCATTTCATTAGAGATTGCTATGAAAAGGGACTAATTCAAGTTGTCAAAATTCATACTGATGACAACTATGCTGATTTATTAACAAAAGGACTTGATGTGGGAAGATTTCAGTACTTGGTAACAAGTATTGGAATGTTAAATCCATAAACTTTTTTTCAAAATGTTCTCTGGTGTTCAGGGGAGGCTGTTGGGTACTGAAATTGTTGTATGAGTTTGTATATGTTTGCTTGTATTCCTGTTTATGTTTTTATCAAGCTTTGATAAGAGTTGATTTTAAAAGGTGTATATCTGAGATACACGACAAATGGTTATTGATTCACCATGTCTAATCCACATAAGAATCAACTAGTCCAGAGCAAACAGCTACTGGTAAAGACTTGTCAAATCCGTTTATGGTTGATAGTTTACCAAAAACTATATGGTTATCAACTCACCATATTCTTTATGATTAAGAGTTGGCTAGTCCAGAGCAAACGGCTCATGGTAAAGACATATCAAATCCGTTGATAGCTGGTAGTTTGCTAAAAACTATGATAAGAGCAATCTAGTTTTCAAATGATTTTATTTACCACTGCTCTTTGAAATTTTTGTGAAAAATTTACCACTGCTAGTTCACAGTTACCACTGTTGTTCTAGCCGTTACAACTGATTATGTCAATAACTTGTTTTTTACTAGCCGTTGAAAGTAACCACTGATTTACATATATATATATATAGGGTTAAAATTATAAGGAAATTATCTTCTTTCCATATTATTATTTATCCTCTTAAAGATAAATACTTACTAAAGATAATCTTTCTTGCGCAATAATCTTAAACCCTAACCCTATATATCTTTCTCTCTCAATTGGCTAGTTATTACTTCAATTCTTACTGACATAATATTGTTTTTCATCAAAAGTTTCTATGGCACCTTTGAAATTTGCAGATGAGCACAACCTAGTGGCCTACCTACTAAAGTCTACCGAGAAGAGTGGCCCTGTTTTTCATCAGATTGTGGATTTTCTCAATACCTCTCATATAAGGTATGCTTTGCTTTTAAAACCCACAATCTATATCTCTCAAATCAAACAGTTTTGGACTTCTGCTCAGTCCATAACACTTGAAGATAGAGATACACATGAAACAGTGGATGCTCTAAGAGCCACTGTGGATGGGGTAACTATTGATGTTACGGAGGCATCCTTGAGGAGAGTACTCCAATTGGGTGATCTCAATGGTTTCATCACATTACCTATGCCCGAAATTCATGATACTTTATCATCCATGGGGTATGATACCACTGATAAAAAGGCTACTTTCAAAAAGAGTGGTTTTTGTCCCCAATGGAGATTTTTTATTCCTACTCTGTTACATTGTCTCAGTCCAAAGAAAACATCTTATGAGCAATTTAGTTCAACCATGGCTTACCCTTTGGTTTGTCTAGTCACTGATAAGATTTTTAACTGGTCAAATTATATTTTTACAAGTATGAAAGGCAATGTACAGAGTAAAACAAAATTTTTAATGTATCCAAGGTTTGTGCAAGCATTGCCAAATGAGTTTCAACTGCAATCTCATACTAATGTTTATAAAATCAGTTGTCTTAAGCCTAAAGTTTTTCAAAATTTGAACAAAGATGGCAATATGATTTTTACACCTCTCCTTCCTCAAATGATTGCTAAGATTACAACTGAACAAAACACACCCATAATTAATGTTCCAAACATTGATTATACTCCACCAGTTTCTAACACCTATAAGAGAAGGTCTAAACAGCCAACTCCTCTCATGACAACACAGCAAGTTTCTGAACCTTTTGGTCTAGGAACAAGCAGTGGTGGTTCTAGACTTCAACCTAGTCCAACTAGGGAGGACTCTGAGCCAATGCCCCATGATTCACCTCTCCCAACAGGTAACACAGTTGGAAGTGATGAGGGCAGTGGGCAACAATTGGAATTGATGGTTTTGTGTGCAAACTTAGTCAAGCAGGTTGAATCTCTACAGAAGGACTTGGCACATGTCAAGAAGCAGCATGCCAAGGATGTTACACACTTAAAAGAAGAGATTCAGACTTTGAAGAAAGAGTTGCAAGTGTTGAAAAAGCACAAGAAAACTGCAAAGTTGGTGATTTCATCTTCATCCTCACCTCCTGATGATGATTCAGCTGGTTTTGATCATGATTTGGGAAATTCTCCCAAACAGGGGAGGAAAACTGGTACTGAAACTCAGGGGAGGAAAATTGATTTTGAAGATGAAGGAGATTTTAATAAAGGAGAAAAGGAAGCTAATACTCAAGGAGAGCAACTTGATGATCAAGACATTTTCTGTACTGCAACTGATTTTACCACTGATTCCATTTCCACTGCAGAGCCAAATATTGCCACTGCAAGTGAAGAATTTGATAAACTAAAGAAAGACAAAGGTAAAGCAGTTATGGAAAGTGTAGAGCAAACTGGAAGAAAGATTTCAAAGAAACAACAAGCACAGATTGCTCTTGATAGAGAAATTGCTGAAAAGTTTAATGAAGAACAAGTTGCTAAAAAGAAAAAGCTTGAAGAATTGGAAGTTGCAAGCTTTTTGGAGGCTAAAAGGCTTGATAGATTGGAAAATCCAATTTCCACTGTTCAACCTACAATTCTTAGAGAGAAGACTCCAGAGTTTAGTTATGTTCCTACTGAAGATGATATTGAGTTCTTGATTGCTAATAATCAAATAATCAAGAAAAAGGCAATTGACCTTGTAGCTGATGCATCCTTAACTGAAGAACAAAGAACTGCTCAGTTGAAGGATTTCATTCATATGAAAAACAATCAAGCACTTGAAGATGTGATTAGTACAGTCAGAAAGGGTCAAAAGAAATCAAGACAACCAACCAAAGCACAAGTTCTCTCATATATGAAGACTTATTGTTGTCATGTTGGTGGTTGGAAGAAGCATCAATTCAAAGGAATGCCTAATGATCAAGTTGAAAGAGCTTACTACAGAGCAAAAAGGCAAGACAGTGATTTTGTTTCTATGAACTCTGAAGAAGCAAAAAGGTTTCTTGGATTGAAGAGAAAGGCCAAAGAAAGTGATTCTCAAACTGTTAAGAAGACTAAGGTTGCTGAAGAACAATAAATTCCTACTGAGAAATTCACTGAAGAACAGCTGACTGGAATGATTGTGATTGTAGAAGAAGATTTTTATCCAGAACCACTGCAAGTAAGACATCCTATCATTAATTGGGAAGTTTAAACTGCTAGCAATTTTGCTCCAACATGGAAGATCATAAGGCTAGGTGGTGAAACTTCCTCATTCATTCAATTTGAAGATCTTATAAAAGCTTTTGACAGAGATAACCTTGATACACTATGGAGGTTAGTTCAAGAAAGGTTTAATGCTCAAGATCTCAAAGACATGAAGGAGATGCAGTTATGGGTGAATCTTAGAAGGCTCTATGAACCTAATGTTAATGATTTCTGGAAGTTCTCATGCACATGTCCTGGTACTAAATGGTTTTACTTTGATTCATGTGAAGTTCATCATGTCTCTACAGCAAATGGAGTTGATGCATTTATGCTTGCTGAGAAAGAATATCCACTCAGAGCTGGAACTCTCACAGTGATGTTATGTTCAACAATAAGAGTTCATGAAGATAATGAGAAGGTCAGAGCATTGTTACATAGGCTTCAAGATCAATGTTCAAGAGCTATTCAGAAGTTAAGGAAGAAGTAAAGTGTTTGATTGAATTCCCCAAATCCTTGAAGATAATGCATATTGAAGAAACTTATTGATTTGCAGAGAAATCATAAGTTTAGGGGAGGATTGTTGGGAATAATCCGTTACCATGGATAGTTGTGGTTTACACTGCTCGGATTAACACTAACAGTGGAAACGTACTACCACTGCTGGTACATTGTTACCACTGCTATTAGATAACGATTAGGAGAACGTGTTTAGATAAGTATAGAATAGATCTTGTGTATATTCTATAATGTTAGCTTTATACTTATCTTGTAAAGGACTCCTTGTTGTATAAAACGAGGTCTTAGGTCATTGTCTTAGGTACTTGTCTAATTACCTACGTATTACTCACAAAAGCTTCAAGGTGTAACCCTAGTGATAAGTAAGATCACTTGTATTATTCATCAATAATATTGGATCTTAAGTTTTGTGTTTAATCTGTGTTTCCATACAATACATCATACAATCCATCTTTTAAAGTATTACTAAGTAAATTCCGCGTGCTTAATAATGTCATACAAAATATCATTGACACAAGGTGTGTGTCCAGATCCATCACAAAGTTTACAAGGTTCAAAAGGCACTCTATGGTCTGCATCAGGCCCCAAGAGCTTGGTATGAAACTTTAGCCAAGTATCTTTTGGGCAATGGCTTCAGAAGAGGGAAGATTGATCGGACTCTATTCATCAAGAATGTGAAGAATGATATCCTGTTGGTGCAGATTTATGTAGATGACATTATTTTAGCTCAACCAAGCAGGATTTATGCAGAGAGTTTGAAAAATTGATGCATGATAGGTTTCAGATGAGTTCTATAAGAGAACTCACCTTTTTTCTTGGGCTACAGGTCAAGCAGAAGTCAGATGGCATATTTATTAGTCAGGATAAATATGTCAAGGAGATTTTGGTGAAGTTTGGCTATGAACATACAAAGATTGCAAGCACTCCTATGGAGCACAACAAGCCATTACTTCCAGATGCTGATGGTGAAGAAGTTGATCAGCATCTCTACAGGTCAATGATTGGTTCATTGATGTATTTGACTGCCTCCAGACCAGATATTATGTTTGCAGTGTGTGCATGTGCAAGATTTCAAGTCTCTCCAAAGCTTTCTCACTTGCATGTAGTTAAAAGAATCTTTAGATATCTGAAAGGCCATGCTAAATTAGGCCTTTGGTATCCTAAGGACTCTCTCTTTGATATGGTAGCTTACTCTAACAGTGACTAGGCTGGGGCAAGTCTTGATAGAAAGTCAACCACAGGAGGATGTCAGTTTCTTGGTGATAGGTTGATTTCCTGGCAGTGCAAGAAGTAGAGCATTGTGGCAAACTCTACAACTGAGGCTGAGTATGTAGCTGCTGCAAGTTGTTGTGGTCAAGTTCTCTGGATTCAGAATCAGATGCTTGATTATGGGTATAATTTCATGGGCACTGTCATTTATATTGATAACAACAGTACTATATGCATCATAAAAATCTAGTTTTTCATTCTAAAACTAAGCATATAGAGATAAGACATCATTTTATAAGAGACTGTAATGAAAAGAAACTCATTCAGGTTGAAAAGATTGATACTGAGTTTAATGTTGCAGATCTTTTAACTAAAGCTTTTGATTTGGGTAGGTTTCAGTACTTGGTCACAAGTATTGGAATGCTTCATCCATAATATGTCTTATCTCTCTCTATTTTGTAAAAGTTTTGTAAACTGGTAGTTAGTACTGATTGTTATCCAGTTAATACTAATTGTGTTAAGTTAATACGGATTGGCAAGAAAATGTCTTGGATTGTGTTTTCTTGGTTTTGGACTAACTTTTCAGGTACAACACAAGCAGTATGGATATGGTTTGGTAACTGAGTGGTACAGCACATGTGGTTTTCTTACTTATGCTCATTCTAAAGCCACCACATGATGGGACTTGCTGTAACAATGGAATGCGTGATGCCTAAGCAATATGTGGCATCCTGTGATGAAAATGAACATGAATTGATGGTTTTAGTTTGTCAGATCATTCTGCACTAACCCACTCTTTGCCATTCTATATGTTTACACATAGTGTGACTAGCCTAAGGGCATCTGGCTTAGAGAACAGTGAGCAACCGTGAATCCAACACTTGTGTTGGAGGAAACACCTACCACGAGCTAGAAACCCTATCAGGAAGGCCCTTTTAATGGGACTATCCATCACAGGCAGTGCTATGCACTGAAACCCTTGGTTTTCACCAAACCAGAGGCCATATGAGGCCGACCTTGATTAAGTGTCTGTCACCACACTTAATCCCTTCAAAATTTCAGTATTATATTTCCAAAATCTAAGATAATACTGATGGGTAAAAGTTAATACTGATGGTTATAAGTTAGTATTGATAAGCATAGTTAGTACTGATGAACTAGCCGTTAGTACTTATTCCTAAAGTTTGTTATGCAATGATTACTTTTACAAGTAGAGTTGTTAACCGCCTGTTTCCTTATAAAAGGGTTTCCTAATTGGTTTCTCTTCACTTATTAACATAAATTTTTATAAGGCGGTTTAACCAATATTCTCCAGCTCTCTATAAATTGCATAACTTTCTAATTGCTTTCACCACACAACAATACAGGCTTTTGCGACTTAATCCCACTTTTCTAACCCCAACTTTATTCAGTCATGGCTCCTCTTGACTTTGTCGACAAACACAACATGGTGGCATGCTTGGAATTGCCAGATGGTCATGATGAATTTGCAGATATTGTAGCCTTTCTAAACTGAAGCAGCATCAGGTTTGCTTTACTTTTAAACCCTACAATCTTATGTACCCCTGCCAAGAAGTTTTGGCAAACTGCTATTGCCTCAACAACTGAGGAAGGGGTACAAAAGCTAAATAGTACAGTGGATGGCACTAGAATTGTTATTACTGAAGCATCTCCAAGAGAACATCTTCATCTTAGAGATGCTGAAGGTATTACCACTTTGTCAGTTACTGAAATAATTGAACAACTCACATTAATGGGGTATAGACATGACAATACTATAAACTTTCAAAAAAGTCAGTTTTCCCCACAATGGAGGTTTCTAATTCATACCCTCTTACACTGCTTGAGTCACAAAAGGACTGGCTGGGATGCTTTTCCCATAAGCATAGCCACAGCCTTGGTCTGTCTTGCAACAGGCAGGGTGTTTAATTTTTCAAATTATATATTTGAGGGTATGCTTAAAAATGCAGTTAGCAAAACCAAATTTCTGATGTATCCCTGGTTTATACAAATGTTTTTGGATCTTCAGAGAAAAAACTTGCAACCTCATAAAAACATTTATCCATCAAAACTCCTCACAGCAAAAGTGTTTTCTAATATGTTAAGGGTTATGGTAGGATACAGTGGGGTTGTAGTGCCATTATTTCCAAATATGCTCATTGCAGAGGGTGCAGGACCATCAAGCACAGGTGGCTCCCAACACACACCCACATGTTCTGAACACTCACCACATCAACAAACTTCATCAACCAGTAGGCACACCAGACAGGAGAGTGGGACAGCTCAGCCCCATTCTTCTCCTAACATTGTACCAGATGAGCCTATCCCAGGTGATGGAGGGGATAAAGTGGTGAGGGCTACCACTACTCAACCAGGCTTAGAAGCTGGTGAGGAAAGTGGTAACATAAATAAGACCCAATCCATGCCAACACCTAGTGAGCAATTACAGGGTGGACCCAGGTACAGGCTAAAAAGGGGGGGTGTATTTGCGCAGGCTAGGCCTGGGAGTGCATCTCAAATACCCAGTGACCCACCTCTCTCAGCAGGTAACACAGCTGGAAGTGGTGAGGGCAGTTTGACACTTCTTGAAATGACGAAACTGTACAGGTTCTTATGCAGAAAGGTTAACTCACTGGATTTTGCACTGGATGAACACAAGAAAGCTGCTGCCAAAGTTCATACCAGGATGGTCTTAAAAATGAAAAGGCTAGCACATCAGGTTCAACTTCTATCCAAACCAAATACAGAAGCATCTCCAGTTACCACATCAATTAAACGGAAGGCCAAGTTCAGAGTCTCTAGTACTTCAACAGAGAAATCTTCCAAACATGGGAGGAGTTCTGACATACAGAGTAGAAGAGAATTTGGTCAGTGGCAAGGTGGTTCATCTTTTCAAAGCCCTTTCCTTGATGATGAAGAAGATGTTCAGACAACCACTCATGCAGAAGAAGTGCTCAGTACTCCTACATGTACTATAAGTACTATCCCAGTTAGTACTTATAGTGTTGTAGTTAGTACTGATAGCACTAGAGTTAGTACTTCTGGTGTTCTTCAATCAGTATTATCTCCAATCTTTCAAGTAGCTACTGAAATACAACAAGCCATATCAACAGAGGCCACCATCATCACTACCACTCCACTCCAAGAAAGTGATGAAGAAGATAGAGAGAAATATGCAGTCTTGGGACTTCAGAGCCTGAAGAAATCAGACCCTATCTCTCCAACCTTTAAGAAACCTCCTGCTCTATATCTGAGAAAGAAAACCAAATCAGCAGCAACAAAGCCTAAAGAAAAAGGAGTTACTATCAAAGAAGGAAGTGCTCCACCATCCCCAACTTCCTCTGTTCCAAAGATAGATCCCAAAGACATGGGCAAAGGAATTCTAGTGGAAGTACCTAAGAAAAAGAAGGAGATTGAGAGATTGAATGAAGAAGCAGCAAGAAAGATTGCAGCTGAATGGGATGAGCAAGAATTGCAGAAAGAGGCTGATGAGAAAGAGAAGAAGAAGATGGCTAAAATTGAAGAAGATTGGCAAACATGGGATGACATGAGAGCCAAAGTTGACGCTACTCAGGAGGTAAGACAGAAGCTGCAACAAGATCAGGGAAAAAGTGTTAATGAAACAGCTAAATTGTTCAGTGAAATATTGGCTAGAAGACAGAGCCAATTCAGACAGCATAGGGAAGTTGAAAAGGTTTTAAAACCTCCTAACAAAAGTCAACAAAAGATGTACCTATGCAAATACATTAAATATCAAGGTGAAGACAGGAGAACCTTGAAGCAACTCAATCAACTGGCATGGGAGAAAAGCTTGCTGACAAAACTCAAAGAAACATACTCAACTTTAGATCAATGTCAGATGATGATTTCATTAGAAGCTCACAACCTATTGATCCCATTGCAAGTTTCAAAAGACCATCTGAAGAAGGAGGTTCCTCATCTGCACCCAAAAGGTTAAAAGCATCTGAAGATGAAGGTGGTCTGACTGAAGAAGATCTCAACCAAATGATGTTAATTGAATCTCCAGAAGATGCATTATATTCAGAGCCCATCAATACTAGGTATCCAATTCTTGGCTGGGATATCTACACTGAAGATGGAAAGAGACATTGGCAGATTCACAGAGCAGGTGGAAGGACAAGTGCTTATTTATATTTGGTGTATATGTTTGCATCTATTGACAGGGATTATTTGCTTAAACTATGGGAATTGGTCAAGAACAAGTTCAAGAATAGAGATCCAGATAATGACAAGGATCTGGAGTTACTCTTTGAGCTTCAAAATATATTTGAACCTGATCCAACTGGAGAACAATAGGAGTATCAACCTGGAGAGGAAGAACTGTCTTGGACATTGCTTGATTCGTGTGGACTACACTTGGTAACTACACGCAATGGGACAGATATATACATGCTGGTTGAAGGGACCTCCCACTTTCCTTAGGAACACTTCTGGAAATGCTTACAGCAGGGCTGAAGATGGGTAATGCAGTTGAAATAGCTAAGGAGTTGCTGTTGAAGATCTATGACCATGCAGGAAGACCTAGCAGAAAGTGAAGTTTGGAAGAATCCTCAAAGACTGAAGAAAACTTGTGATTCTGAAACCTAATCACAAGTTTAGGGGAGGATTGTTGGGAAATACGCTTATTGGAGTTAATACTTATTCAGTAGAGTTAGTACTGATAGTGTTATATGATAAGTATTAACTAGTTAGTACTGATAGGGAGAAAATTAGTACTGATAGCTTTAAGTTTGTACTGATGTAAGTAAGGAATGTTGTGTAAGAGTTGTAACAACATATCTTCTATTCCAATAGAAGATATGATATACTTAGTCCATAGTTATCTCTGTAAGGGATCTCCTTAGTGTATAAAAGGAGATCCTAGCTAGGTTAAACATATCATATACTCTAGCCGTCTAAAGTAGAGCTTCAAGGTTGTAAACCCTAGTACTAGGAGAGTACTCGTATTATTCATCAATAATATTGAATCGTTTGGTGTTACTTCTGTGTTTACTTTAATCTTCTAAAGTGCATTCAAGTAGATTCCGCATACTTGTGTACATCTACAACAAAGTTTCTCATTGTTTCTTTGGATCCATCCAAGGTAACCAACACGTATACAAGCTAAGTGTTCTAGATCCAAGGTTTGGGACTCCACAGAATATCTCGTTGTACTTTCTATCTATACCGTCTACTTCTGAACATGCTTCCACAATATCTTTTGTGACTTCGATACTTCTCCCGATCCCCGTTTTTCGAGCCAACTCCTTAGCTTTATTCATGCTTCTTCTACCCACATTCTTTTTATTACACTAATTTTCTACATGATCTAATCCTTGGTTGAACATTTTGGCAAAGATAGTCTCATCGTTATCGACTTCTTGAGATGAGTTTCGTTTTTTCTTTGATATACCATCGTTCTTCTTTGTCGAACTTGTGGGTGAATGATAACATCAAATAGTCCTGAATATTAAGTGTCAATTTCCCCCGATAATGCTTGTAATTTATATCATTTATATGGATTTACGCTTGTTTTCCATTGTTTTCCACTTTCAGGTAAATTACGAGCATTAGAGCTAAAGAGACGCGGAATTGGAGAATTATCAAATATTTATCAGAGTATGCTCACTTTGAAGAAGTTACGGCGTAACTTCTCTCTCACATTACGCCGTAACAAATGTATAACTCAGAAAGCCAACTTATCAGAGGATTACGGCGTAACTCTCCCAAAGGACTACGACGTAACTATATTAGGTCAAATGAGGTTCCACGCCCTTAAATAACTACGCCGTAATACTTCCATAAACACCCGCGTAATCAAGAATTATTGAAGATACGGCGTAACTGCTTCTAAGGTTACGCCGTAACCAGTAGATCTAGTGCAAATTACAAAGAAATAGAGGATAACGGCGTAACTATTTTATTGGTTACACCGTAACCCAAATCTGGCCTATAAATACCCTATGATTTCTAGCATTTCAAAGCATCCCATTTCACAAACCACAACCAAAGAACGTGGGAAGAAGCCAAAGGCATGTCTAGAGGAGCATATGGAGCTGTCTCCAAGGGAGAAATCACTCCCCTACGATAAGCATTAGCATTTTATCTTTTCTTTACTTTCGATTCATGTATTTCGTAACATTGAATATTGAATTGAATTGTATGGTTAATATGAGCGGCTAAGCACCTCTTGGTGCTGGCCTAGTTATAATTCCTTAATTGTTTTGTTTGCGTTTATATTACTTCCGTATAATTTTTTCTAAGTGTATGCATGCATAGTTTATTGGTAGCTACCCTTGTTTCGGTAGTTTTGAATGGTGGTAGAGGCTAGTTGCTTAGGAGATATGAGCAACTGACCCTAAGTGAGTAGACTGAGATGGGAAGGGTAAGATATGACCAACTGACGACCCTTTCTACTTGTGCAATTTGACCAACTGATCACCTACCATTTGGATGAACTTAAGAATTAGGGGGTGAGTGTTTAAGTCGCTAACGCCCGGGCACTCACTATTATAAGCCTAGCATGTAGCAGTACTTAATGACTTGGCTTAGGGGACCAGGAACAACTGGACTTATGAGGGGACACCTGACTTCTCCAGTGGTAGCATCTTTGCTGATAGGTTAGGGCGAATTGACCAAATGCTGTCCTCTCGACTTTGACCCCACCTGAAGTAATTAGAAGTAATTAGACGTAGATATTACTAGCTAGGAGGAATAACTAGGTTAGCACTACTCTCCTCTATTGATTAAACCTTTGCTTTTATCTGCTTTAGTAGTTAATTAATTAATTCCTTATCGAAATCATATTAAAATCTGTGACACCTACACTTAGTAATAATCCAACACACATAGCTCTTGGGATGACCTCGGTTTTACCGATTACTACACTACACACGACCGGGTACACTGCCCGTTAGTGCATTAGGGTAGACCATAGGTATAACGAGATAATATAAATATTAAAACCTGGTCAGTAAAATCTGCATCAAGTTTTTGGCGCCGCTGCCGGGGAGTTATATTAGGATTGCTATTAAGTCTTTCATTTTTGTTTTAATAATTTCTCAATTTCTCACGATCACTATTCAAGTTTTCAGGTACCATGGAAGTTGTTAACATTAATGACCTCACTCTTGAGGAATATTTAGCGTTAACAAGGGAAGAACAAGGACTAGGGATTGTTAGGCCAGCTATCGCTGAAGATGCTCAATTCGAAATCAAACCTCAATTCATGAGGGAATTACGCACAAATCCTGTCTCTGGAAGCATTACCGATGATGCTCATGAACATATAGACAACGTGGATTACATTGTCAGCCTATTCAAAATTCCTAGAGTCTCAAACGATGCTGTAATGTTACGGGTATTCCCTATTTCTCTTACGGGAGCTGCTAAAAGATGGGTTGATCGATTACCTGCCGGAACTGTCAACACCTGGCCTATCCTAAAAAAGTATTTCATTCAGAGGTACTGTCCTCCATCTAAGACTGCTAAGCAATTAGAAGAAATCCATAACTTCAAACAAGAGGGTGATGAAACGTTGTACCAGGCAAAGGAAAGGTATAACAATTTATTATACAAATGCCCTACTCACGACCTCAACAGCCAACAAAAGGTGAACGTCTTTTACAAAGGTCTGAACATCTCCTCAAGACAAATGATCGATTCTCAAGGGCCAATTCCTGGGATGACTCCAACATTGGCTTTGGAAACTATTCGAAAGACGGCTGACCACTCTCACAAATGGCACAATGGGGGGAGCAACTGAAGTAAGAATGGAAATATGGAGGGCCTTGCAGCAATAAACAACAAATTAGAAAGTCTCGGAAGAGACATGAAGAAGCTCAAGGAAAATGTGCATTCCATTCAAGTGGAACGAAATGGAGCTCCACCGACTAAGGAATGTTCCTCCAACGAGGAAGTTAAAAGGATCGAAGAAGTAAAATATGGAAGTAGGAGCCCTTTCAACGGATACAATGATAACAGGCCTAGATATCGAGAAAAGTCCCCAGGATTCTACACAAGAATCAACAACAATCCTCCTAAACCAAGCCTTGAAGAAATAATGCATAGACACATCGAAGAATCTACATAAAAGGGAGATTAACTCAAGGAATGGATGGTCAAGGTGAAAGAATAAACCAACATGAACCTGCGGAACCAAAATGCTGCAATTAAAAACCTCGAAACACAAATTGGGCAATTAGCTAAAAACCTTGAAACTAGTAATGCCAAAGCTATTGCTTGCAAAGCCATATTTGCGCAAGATAAGGCGAAGAAAGAGCAGTGCACATCCTCTATCACCAATGATCTGTCCGGAATTAACTACCTAAAAGAAGATGATAAATCGGAAGACGACGAGGTCCTGCCAAGCCAACTTCCATAGAAGCAACAATACCAGGAAAGTTTTCTTCTTCCATGCACTATCGGTATTATTAAGATTCCCGCATTAGCTGATTTGGGGGCTGGGGTTAATCTTATTTCTACCACTTTGTTTGATAAAATAAAACTTACCAATTTAAAAGAAACAACAATGATGATAGAAATGGCTAATTCCTTTAAGGCTGTACCAAGGGGAGTAGTAAATAATGTTCTCCTTAAAATTGGAAAATTCTTTTTTCCCACTGATTTTGTGGTTATTGATATGGGAAAGCGGGAGACTTACAACTTAATTGCTGGAAGACCTTTTCTGGCCACTTGTAGGGCTCAAATTAAGGTTTTTGAAAAACAAATTTCTTTGGGAACTGAAAATGAACGAATAACTTTCAGTATGAAAGAGCATTTAAAACCAAAATTAGAAATTTCAAATAAGGTTGATGTTGTTAATGTTCAATTACTCGATCCACCTCTACATTATGATCCTAGTACTAATAATAATGGAGAAAATGTCGATAGTTGCAATCAGAAACACGAAAAGACTATCCAGGTCCAAGGTATTAAGGAAGCTCCGATTCCAAGCAAACATTTCTGCAATCCGATATTAACCGAGGATAACGAATCAGTGACAGCATGGCCCTCGTGTAATCCTTTCCGAGAATCCTGTGAAGGAAAGACGGACGAATGGATATGCCCTCACGAGGCTGAAAGACATGATATTAAATTTGGAAAATTAGCATTTGAAGATTGGAACAAAATAAGATTTGGAGACTCATAAATCAATAAGGAATTGGTAAAACAATTGAAATGCAAGTACAATAACGATCGTCTTACTAATGCAATAACTAATGGTGAAAGATCGAGCATGAGTACAACAAGCAGTCTTTTGGCTGAAGATGATGACTGGGGAAAGTCATGTATATCATTTAATGAGTGGCTCTCACAAAAATTTGGAACATGTAGCATCGGTAACACTGCAAGAAAAAAAGTTTTTATCAAATGGATGAATGATTGCCGCCAACTAGTTGAGGAAGTTGGCCAAGTCCAAAGGCCTCCATAAAGCCCCGCGGCTCTGAGTCTAACTTAAAGACTCGTAAATTAAGAAAACTGCTCTTTCGGGAGACAACCCGAATTATCCCTTTCTTTTGTTTTATTTCCATTTCTGTAGGGTTTTGTGTTTTTAACCATTTTTGCAGGAAACTTGGAGTGATTACTGCTGCAGCATGCTGATCTGACCATAGTTACGGTGTAACTCATCTCAGTGGTTACGCCGTAACCAACCCCTAGCAGCAGAATTTCTGATGGATTACCAATTACGGCATAATTCCATCTCAGTGGTTACGCCGTAGCTACACTCTTATAGCGTATGCCAGGTTTTGCCTAGTTACGGCGTAACTCCTTTTAAGAGTTACGACGTAACTATCCTCTGCTTTACTTCTTTCATTCTAAAACACAATAATCTTGTATTAGTATTTTAAATAAACTTTGTGGGTGTGTTCCTTGTAAACCCTCACGAGACTTCACTCATCCACTTGGGACACCAAGTGGTTTAAAAGGCTTGTTGCATATGCTAAATGCAACCGTGATTCTTACGAAAGTGAGTTAGGTTTGTTTTTCATTTTTTATTTTTTCTTTTTAGAATTATGCTTGTCAGTAGTGTGATTTCAGGGTTTGAAGTTTGCTCATGGATGCTTATACGAAGGCACGTCTTTTTTTCGTGGGCCTTCTTTCTTTTTAGAGCAAATTTCAGGGAAGTTCTCGCTCTAATTCTACTTTTCTCTTCTCCTTTATTTAACGCTTAGTACAAAAGGGACTTTGTATAATTCAAGTGGGGGGACGGGAGTAGAATTATCTCTTGAACTTTATTTTGCCCACGTTTTTGTAGTTTATTTTGAAAAATTATGCCATTTTTAAAATTTTGACATGTTTTTCTTAACCTAACTAGATTAGACCTTAGCCGAGCACATACAACCCTTGATATTATATGGTGAGATTAGCCTTATCCGTTTCCAATATTTTACCCCAAATCCACCAAATTATGAGCGTGCCGGTAGCTTGTAAAATTTAGAACTTGGCCTTTGCATCATTTCAAGACCATAGACGAGGTATGTTGAGTTAGCTCGATGTATTTAGACTTATCAGTTTAAGAAGGCAATATTATAGGATTATCACCCAAATAGCCTACCATTGTGTGTCTATCGATTAGTCACCTCGACTTCTCGACCCCCATGTGAAACCTTTTTGTTGAACTCACCTTTAGAGCAAGATACACCCATCTGATCCATTCCTTTCATTTTGTTAACCCAATATATTGTTTCGATACACCTATATACCTTAGCCTACCCTGTAGTCTTTATTTGTGATTGGGAAGTCATCATTTGCCTAAGCTCAAGGTTCAAGTGGAAAGGTTCGGAAATCACGCTTTCGTCGACGACATATTCTTAAAGATCATTGAAGACCCCCCGAATTCCCATTGTTCATCTCAAGTGGGGGGATATTATGTTTAGTTGTTATTGTTATGTTGAAAAAAAATAAACTAAAATAAAATAGTTATGTTATTCATTGTAAAGTGCGATGTTATAAGCACTATGTTATGAGCTTTATATAGATTTAGTATTGAGGAGGCCACCTCAGTCACATTCGAAGATTGGAGTTGGTAATTATGCCAACAGTTGGAGAAAAGGTAGTGTGCCCATCATGACGTCCTCTAATGACACATCTACCTAGTATTTCATGATCCGGTTTCTTGACTTCAAAGCTTGAACTTTGGGCGGACGGTAAGTGGTAATGACTTGGTTATAGATTTAGACTACCTGCTTGATTTTTTTATTTTTACACCATTTATATTTCCCATGTCTTATCCTACCCTTTAGTCATGAAGCGTGTCTAGGTGATGCAGCGAGCAATCTTTGGTGTCTTGGCCATGGATTTAGTCATGTATCATTGATTTTTTCCACTTCGCCGTGACATGTTAGTAATGACGAGTCACCCCCTTAACCTTTGTCGTGTCTACCCATATTGCCTTCGAAAATTGTTTAGCCCTTAACCCTAGTGGTGTAGATTTGTGTAACCGCCAAGCTTATGATAGAATACATGCTATGACTGTGCGATTGAGTGATCACCCCGAAATTGACACTTAGAATAGTTGAGAGATTTGAGAGTTTCGTTCCCATTTCGTGAGATGTTCGGCTTTGTTTTATTCTAGCATAAGGGATTTGTAAACTTTTATTTTCCAGGTTATGGGAGATATCTTTTTAGGAATCTTTCTAAAAAGGTCTACTAGAGGGCAATTAGAGTTCAAGTGGGGGGATATTTAATAACATCAAATAGTCCTGACTATTAAGTGTCAATTTCCCCCGATAATGCTTGTAATTTATATCATTTATATAGATTTACGCTTGTTTTCCATTGTTTTCCACTTTTAGGTAAATTACGAGCATTGGAGCTAAAGAGACGCGGAATTGGAGAATTATCAAAGATTTATCAGAGTATGCTCACTTTGAAGAAGTTACGGCATAACTTCTCTCTCACATTACGTCGTAACTAATGTGTAACTCAGAAAGCCAACTCATCAGAGGATTACGGCGTAACTCTCCCAAAGCACTACGACGTAACTATATTAGGTCAAATGAGGTTCTACGCCGCTGATAACTACGCCGTAATCAAGAATTATTGAAGATACGGCGTAACTACTTCTAAGGTTATGCCGTAACCAGCAGATCTAGTGCAAATTATGAAGAAATAGAGGATTACAATGTAACTATTCTATTGGTTACGTCGTAACCCAAATCTGGCCTATAAATACCCCACGATTTCCAGCATTTCAATGCATCCCATTTCACACACCACAACCAAAGAACGTAGGAAGAAGCCAGAGGCAGGTCTAGAAGTGCATATGGAGCTGTCTCCAAGGGAGAAATCACTCCCCTACGATAAGCATTAGCATTTTATCTTTTCTTTACTTTCGATTCATGTATTTCATAACATTGAACATTGAATTGATATGTATGGTTAATATGAGCGGCTAAGCACCTCTTGGTGCTGGCCTAGTTATGATTCCTTAATTGTTTTGTTTGTGTTTATATTACTTCCGTATAATTATTTCTAAGTGTATGCATGCATAGTTTATTGGTAGCTACCCTTGTTTCGGTAGTTTTGAATGGCGGTAGAGGCTAGTTGCTTAGGAGATATGAGCAACTGACCCTAAGTGAGTAGACTGAGACGGGAAGGGTAAGATATGACCAACTGACGACCCTTTCCACTTGTGCTATTTGACCAACTGATCACCTACCATTTGGATGAACTTAAGAATTAGGGGGTGAGTGTTTAAGTCGCTAACGCCCGGGCACTCACTATTATAAGTCTAGCATGTAGCGGTACTTAATGACTTGGCTTAGGGGACCAGGAACAACTGGACTTATGAGGGGACACCTGACTTCTCCAGTAGTGGCATATTTGCTGATAGGTTAGGGCGAATTGACCAAATGTTGTCCTCTCGACTTTGACCCCACCTGAAGTAATTGGAAGTAATTAGACGTAGACATTACTAGCTAGGAGGAATAACTAGGTTAGCACCACTCTCCTCTATTGATTGAACCTTTGCTTTTATCTGCTTTAGTAGTTAATTAATTAATTCCTTATCGAAATCATATTAAAATCTGAGACACCTAGACTTAGTAATAATCCAACACACATAGCTCTTGGGACGACCTCGGTTTTACCAATTACTACACTACACACGACCGGGTACACTGCCCGTTAGTGCATTAGGGTAGACCATAGGTATAACGAGATAATATAAATATTAAAACCTGGTCAGTAAAACATGCATTAGTGAAACTTCTCTTTTATATCTTCTATACTGTGTGCCCATCTGTTCATGATCTCTTAACCCTCCATCCTGATTTTGGAAGTCCTTTTCCTTACATCTGTTAATCTCTTTCTCAGTGTTGTCGCTTGTTTCAGAACTACGCCCCTTTTCTCTCAATCCATTAAAGTTATCCTGTTGGCCCAAAGCACCTGCTATGTTGCCTGATCCCCCACCTGGTCCACTTGCTTGGCCCACTTCACGATCTATATTGGGTCCACCAGCCCACTCCTTGTTCATTCCATCAAGCTTTGTCTCAGTCTGAGACTTGGCATTGTTAACAAAGTTTGATGTATATTTATTCCCGCCGCCATAATTATTCTCTTCAATTTCCCTATGCAACCCTTTGAATGCTGCAGCCGTCTTTTCATTGGGACAATTCACATCAGCCTCGAACGCCTCCCCCACCCTGACCTCATCGGAAAATCTTGACCCTTCGTCTTCCTCGCTATTCCGTCTACTGGAAACGTTCATCGTGTTACTGTCACCCATTGGACCATGTCCTGTTTCACCTTTTTCTGGAGTCTCATCTACCTCTTCATCATCACTAGATTCATCCCTTTCATTGTTTGAACCCTCCTCCTCAACATCTCTGTCATCTTCCATTTGTATCCCTTTTACCCACCTCCTCTTCTTCCATGTTACACGCTCGTCTCGACTTCGAGCTTTCTTGAATATCCATCCTAGTGACATCACGTATCTCCTCTACCACACTAATCCTATGAGTCTTCCCTTGTGCGATAATATTAAGATCTTCGTGAATGAGGCCCTTGTTGCACGTATGAATGTACACTCTCTCGTAGATAATGCTTTGGTTGCCTTCCAACTGCAGTTACTCATCCTCAAGATGCTTCCATGTAACGCCGCAATCTTTTTAAACGTATCTTCCTTCCAACAAGCAATGGGAACCCCCATGATATTAATCCAAGTTAACCTCCCTTCCGTACAGTTAATGTAGCTACCTTTTCTTAATTTGTATAAACACCTCCTAAGGCCATGATCTTTATCTTCAAGTACATTTGCTATTGTCTCTGCGTTTTCCATGACAATCAAAACTTCCAGACCCCCTAGGAGTTTTACTTCGATCTTGTTCAAGCCTTGCTCTTTACATAACAATGGAAGTTTATGTAAAAAGCACATAGCTTTTACCTCCCCTGCTATAGTCCTGTTTAAAACCTCTATGTTTAATTCATTATCATCAATATTGATATTTCTACCATGCTCATGTTCTCCTATGACGCCACCGGTACTCTTCTTGTTTCCTCATTGAGCTCTATAGTCGCGTGACCCAACACCACTGTCATTATGATGCTTCTTTACTCCTTCGTTTGTTTTATCTTTGTCACTCCAACGTTTTTTATCCCTCCCTATGTTCACAACATCCACAAAACTACGCCCATCACAGTTGTACGTCCTACCATTGTTCCTGTTGTACTTCCCCCTGTTATCATCCTTCATGTTCGCTTCTTGGTTCCGACCTCCTGTACCCATTCTTCCGTTGCCATTATGTCCCCTATCATACGCAACATACACTTTTAAGAACTCATCTCCAATCTTGATATTCTGTAGTTGGTTTAGTAGCACCTTCGAGTCGGATACAGATTTAAAGCGCACAAAACCATATCTCTTTCCATTACGCAATATTTTTGGTACCATGAACATATCGAATACGGTTCCATAATTTTTAAAGATCATCCAGAGATTACCTATTCCCCAATTCTCAGGGAAGTTGAAAAAAATAAATGATACCGCTGAGTTACGCTTCCCACCGGTGTAGTTGGTTCCTAGATGCTTGCCATTCTATTGCCCTCTATTTCCATTGTGCCTATCCCTCGTGTTTTCATGATCTCTCGTGTGTCTCTCATTGTTTTTTCCAGATTGATAAGTCTCACTGTAAAACCCTAAATTCGTAAATGCGTATAATGACCATAATGTCCCTCGTCATAATAATTTGTAAATAAATCAAGCTCATTAACTACATGGAATACTTAATTTATAAATGTTACATACTAGACATTAAAAATAAAGTGTGACACAAGTAATTATTGGCAAGAAAATAAAATGTGAATTGGTCTTTAATATTCCCCCAAATCAGCTATGAAGAAACGCATAAACCCCCAAAAATACTCCTCATTTAACACCCATTTACTCCCCTTAATTACCTTCCTAATTCCCATTTATCCTCATTTGAAATATTACCTAATCTTCTTCCAAAATAAAAACCCACAAACCCTAATTTCCTAAACTAAAAATGACGGCAAAAGAAAAGAAATAAACCCTTCTTCTCCATTAATTTTCTGTCGACAAACAAGAAGGTATCAAGGAAGCTTTGCAAGGTGTCTAAAGGAATTCGTAGCTGATGTGATCGTGGTCCTTGCTCGTAGGATTAGGCTTGGTTTGGTCGTGGATGTTGGCTGTTTTGTGTTGCTTCTGTCGAAGGGTTTGGTGGACCAGGTCGTGGTCTCTATTCTTGGTCTCTAGTTCCGTCTATTGTCACGCTACAAAGGTAATCATCATGACCTCCGTCTTGCATCTTTGCTTCCTGAACCTGGTCGTGGGTGTACTCCACCTTGCGTATGTTTTTGTACATTTATATCATGTCACTTAAATGGTAAAACGAGACAATGAATAATCAAGTATATGGACTACATAAAATCATGAATACAACCCATGTATGTCAAATGAAAAGGTGTTTAAAACTAGTCCTTGAAGCTGATTTGTAAGCCTCTCGAAGTGTATTTTCTTTTGTAATTATCATGCCTTGATGAAGGCAAATCATGTATATATATCAAATGGTATTAAAATAGTATTAATGTAGATAGGAGCATTGGTCTAGAATTTAGTTTTGTTATTTCATGGGGCGTGCATAATTCTGTTATGGAAAGGGGTGCCTCAACATGTTGGGATATCACTCTAGAGATTTGTATAATGTGTACTAAATGCTTCTAAAGGACAAACAATGTGGGTATTGGTTGAAATAAAATGTATTCGTGTGTGTGTATAACAACAGGTCAACGTGGGGGTGGCTAGAAGCATGCATGTAAAACCAGTATTAAAGGAATTAATATGTAAAAGTGTATGTGAAATCAATTCTGAAAATGGGTAAGTTTGAGGGCGATTGCGGGTTTGATGGGTAAGTTTTACGAGGTGTTTAACGTGTGTTGGTGAAGTCGAGTCGGGGGTTAGTAGTTACGGGTGTTTCCTTAGTTGTGTCGATTAGTCGTTTGAACCGCGAGCGAGCATGAAGATGGGTCGAACGGACATATGGAAATAAATTGTAGAGCGTTAAAATTGAACCTGGATATATAAGTTGAACACTAAAAAAAAAAGAGATTGAATGATATTAAATATTTAAGTTACTTACATTTTCAATCCTAGGATTTTATGAATTGTCGCATGCAAACCCTATACTATAATAATTGTCATATTAAACCTTTGAAGTTAATTTGTTATCATTTGGAAAACCTAACTTTGATTAATAATCAATTATAACCCTAAAGTATTAAAGGTACCTATTAAATATGAAAAGTTATTAAATATGAACAACTATGAGAACTAAAATTATGAAATAGCTTTTTAAATATTAAGCGACCATTATTCGTAGATCCGCGGAGGAAGGAGTATCTTTGTTTCTGGTGAATTGCTTTACGGTTTGAGGTACAGATATTCTATCCCTTTTCAGTAGGGATTTCTCCTGACTTTTCGATCCTTGACTTTACTTCACTTATGATATCCCTTTGCTATGATTTCCTTATGCTATGATCCTTTTGATATGATTCCGACTTAATCCTTTGATATGATTCTATTCGCTATGACATTAGTTTGTTATGATTATGAACTCCTGATTATGAACTCCTGATTATGAACTCCTGATTATGAACCATCTGATTATGAACCTCTGATTATGAACCATCTGATATGAACTTTGATATGAACTCTGATATGAACTTTGATATGAACCCTTATGATATGAATATGCTTTGACCCTTCAGTTTGATACCCGAGCCAAATATGTGTTCCTAGTCATGAAGGTAACATGACCATGTCATTGATGCACCAATGGCATGACTCCAGTGTGTACGAGTGATGATACACACCGTCCCCATTATGATATGATATGTTTATGAGCTCACTATATGTATATGATTTTGGCCACTATGATATGTTCTGGGGGGCGTATGGATGCATCCTAGATATGATATGTTCGAGGGATTTGATCTGATACGTTTGTTTATATGGTGAATGATGTCGTGTGCAATACGCGTCTTCACAATTCTGGGAGCTAGCTACTCCATTTGTTATTGAGGTCTCCCCTCCTATTATGTATGGTATTCTGAGGTCACCCCTACGAATACAATGGCTACTTGTGATATGATATGATATGATATGTTTCGGGCTCGGGTAGATTTCTGATAACCCTTACACTTTTGATATACCAACATTGTACCTTCTACATTCCCCAACACACCATATTCTGTGTACCCTTATATGACTCACTCTACTACCAAGATATATATATTCCATTGCTTTGATCTGTCACACTCTCATTCCGTTAATTCCGATTATCGTTCCATTCACGTACTGGATTATTATATGCTTATTGAATTTGATTATGCTATTTATGTTTTATGTGACTACTGATTATCCTGCTATGATGTGATTAATATGCGGTTATCTGAGTTACCTGTTTTCATCTGATGATATGTGATCTCACTGTTATGTGACCCTCTGAATTGTCTGGTGACCATACTAGTGTGCAATCGATAGTTTTGTCTGTTTGTTATGTGTACTTCGTTCAGATAATCTTCGTGGACTATGTCTATCCGTTGTATCCTTATCCGCTTACGGTTGACCTGCCATGTTTACATATCTGTCTATGCTACGGATTGATTTGGTTAAATGGTTCAACTTATGATGTCTGGCTTGTTAACGTGTTCAATTGCCCTGCTATGTCCCTACTTCATTTAATTATAGTGTTCATACTGTATTCCTACTTGTTACGTGTGACTGCCATGTTTTGACTGCTGTTATGATACCGGTTATGTTTTCAACTAAGGGTTTTGACCTGTGTGAATTGCCATGCTCACTTATTAATTAATTGCTTCTGCTTTCCTTTAGATATCTCTTTGGCTTGTATGTCTTCTGATTTCCTGAATTGATGGTATGACATATATGTTGTGTGGTTGCGACGCCTGCTATGTTTGCTTATGTTTCAGTTCTTGTAGGTCTGGTTTGTATGTGCTTGTTTATATGTCATCGATGCTTTGCTTTGCTTCGTTCTCCTTGTTATCTGTTCGTTTTGGATATCTGTATAATTGTGTTTTGCAGGATCCTCATTGACTCATTGTCCTCATTTCGCTGCGACTTTGTTATCCGTTTCCTTTGTTTCATTTCGCATTTCAGATTTTATTTAGCTTTCGTTTTGTTATATCTGTTCACTGGGCTTTTTAAGCTCAGCCGCATTTCTTTTCCTGCGGCAGGTTTTAGGTTTGAAGATGGGCTTTGATTGGGCTGAGAGGTGGATTATCTGAGTGGACTAACCTTAGTTACCTTATTGTTTAGACTTATTTTGGCGGGCTTTTGTTTTGAGATTTCATTTTATCTTAGACATTTTGGGTTTTGTAATTTTCCTTGTAAATCATTGTTTAAATGGCTTGATACCTTATTCTTAAGACTTCCGCTTTTAATTGTATGTTCTGACATGACACCAGAATGTGACACTTCTACCCTTGTCGGGTTGGGGTGTTACAATTATGGTATCAGAGCCCAGGTTTCGTCTTGTTGACCTTAGGATTGACCTGTGAGGACTTGGGTAGACACTAGGCTTCCGTCTGTTCTGATCTCTTTCGATTCCTTTTGGTTGTTGTTCAGATTTGACTTCGATATTCTTTTGTCTTCACTAATTTGGCCTTCTTCTCTTCGCATATGAGTTTGTTTATTTTGTCTTCGCACATCCTTTTGTCGATCGTTAGATGGTGATTTCTCGTAGAGTCGAAGATGATGGTGCCGACTCTGCATTGCTGCAACAGTCCTTGAGCTAGAGAGGTTCATGAAGCAAAAGCCGCACCTGACTGCCATGCTGCTGGAGACATCAGGATGCTGTTGGAGGAAGCTGGACGTATCAACCAAAGACGCAAAAGATGGAGACAAGATTCAACCGGTGGCTGAGAAGGTTCATCTACTTCATATGATTGGGGCGCGACTTATGTTACTCTGATTCGTTTGTCATGCGTTTTGAGGCGGGTTGATATTCTGCTAAGTGATTCTAATCGGTATTGTTTTTCTTGATTTGTTCGGAACTCGGTTTGAATCGTGAACTTTTATCGTTTGGCATTTTGTTAGTATCTCAGCTTTTCTTTTGGATCGTCAGTAATGAGTCATGAGGAACCGATTCGAGCAATTTGGTGGCCTTCTTCTTTGGTGATATGGTAAGTTGTTTGATGCAGTATATGTTGTATGTATGTGATCTGGCCTGTTTTGGTATGTTACTTGTTATCTGTATGTTATCTGTTTTGATGTGATATTGGTTATGTGGTTTGTCATGACCCGAGGCAGAATATGATGACAATAGGGACTTGTTATGTGATGCAAGTATTATGACGCCTGATCAACGTGATAATACCGAGATCATATAATTTGAACTTATTGAAATCATACGACGTCTTGGGAAATGCCTGGGGTTGGTACGTGAATGGACTATGACTTATATCCTTTATTTGTCGACCCTCATGTTCGTTTGGAATTATGTACCTCTTTGCGAGATTCTCACCGACATCTGTTACGAATAAGTTTTGTGCGCTTTGGAATTATGTGAAACTATGGATTGCTACGTCTGCCTTAAGCCGGTACGTCTCTGTGTACCTCTACGACTTCAATTTTCGAGGACGAAAATTTTTTTTTTAGAGGAGAAGAGTTGTAAAACCCTAAATTCGTAAATGCGTATAATGACCATAATGTCCCTCGTCATAATAATTTGTAAATAAATCAAGCTCATTAACTACATGGAATACTTAATTTATAAATGTTACATACTAGACATTAAAAATAAAGTGTGACACAAGTAATTATTGGCAAGAAAATAAAATGTGAATTGGTCTTTAATATTCCCCCAAATCAGCTATGAAGAAACGCATAAACCCCCAAAAATACTCCTCATTTAACACCCATTTACTCCCCTTAATTACCTTCCTAATTCCCATTTATCCTCATTTGAAATATTACCTAATCTTCTTCCAAAATAAAAACCCACAAACCCTATTTTCCTAAACTAAAAATGACGGCAAAAGAAAAGAAATAAACCCTTCTTCTCTATTAATTTTCTGTCGACAAACAAGAAGGTATCAAGGAAGCTTTGCAAGGTGTCTAAAGGAATTCGTAGCTGATGTGATCGTGGTCCTTGCTCGTAGGATTAGGCTTGGTTTGGTCGTGGATGTTGGCTGTTTTGTGTTGCTTCTGTCGAAGGGTTTGGTGGACCATGTCGTGGTCTCTATTCTTGGTCTCTAGTTCCGTCTATTGTCACGCTACAAAGGTAATCATCATGACCTCCGTCTTGCATCTTTGCTTCCTGAACCTGGTCGTGGGTGTACTCCACCTTGCGTATGTTTTTGTACATTTATATCATGTCACTTAAATGGTAAAACGAGACAATGAATAATCAAGTATATGGACTACATAAAATCATGAATACAACCCATGTATGTCAAATGAAAAGGTGTTTAAAACTAGTCCTTGAAGCTGATTTGTAAGCCTCTCGAAGTGTATTTTCTTTTGTAATTATCATGCCTTGATGAAGGCAAATCATGTATATATATCAAATGGTATTAAAATAGTATTAATGTCGATAGGAGCATTGGTCTAGAATTTAGTTTTGTTATTTCATGGGGCGTGCATAATTCTGTTATGGAAAGGGGTGCCTCAACATGTTGGGATATCACACTAGAGATTTGTATAATGTGTACTAAATGCTTCTAAAGGACAAACAATGTGGGTATTGGTTTAAATAAAATGTATTCGTGTGTGTGTATAACAACAGGTCAACGTGGGGGTGGCTAGAAGCATGCATGTAAAACCAGTATTAAACGAATTAATATGTAAAAGTGTATGTGAAATCAATTCTGAAAATGGGTAATTTTGAGGGCGATTGCGGGTTTGATGGGTAAGTTTTACGAGGTGTTTAACGTGTGTTGGTGAAGTCGAGTCGGGGGTTAGTAGTTACGGGTGTTTCCTTAGTTGTGTCGATTAGTCGTTTGAACCGCTAGCGAGCATGAAGATGGGTCGAACGGACATATGGAAATAAATTGTAGAGCGTTAAAATTGAACCTGAATATATAAGTTGAACACTAAAAAAAAAGAGATTGAATGATATTAAATATTTAAGTTACTTACATTTTCAATCCTAGGATTTTATGAATTGTCGCATGCAAACCCTATACTATGATAATTGTCATATTAAACCTTTGAAGTTAATTTGTTATCATTTGGAAAACCTAACTTTGATTAATAATCAATTATAACCCTAAAGTATTAAAGGTACCTATTAAATATGAAAAGTTATTAAATATGAACAACTATGAGAACTAAAATTATGAAATAGCTTTTTAAATATTAAGCGACCATTATTCGTGTAGATCCGCGGAGGAAGGAGTATCTTTGTTTCTGGTGAATTGCTTTACGGTTTGAGGTACAGATATTCTATCCCTTTTCAGTAGGGATTTCTCCTGACTTTTCGATCCTTGACTTTACTTCACTTATGATATCCCTTTGCTATGATTTCCTTATGCTATGATCCTTTTGATATGATTCCGACTTAATCCTTTGATATGATTCTATTCGCTATGACATTAGTTTGTTATGATTATGAACTCCTGATTATGAACTCCTGATTATGAACTCCTGATTATGAACCATCTGATTATGAACCTCTGATTATGAACCATCTGATATGAACTTTGATATGAACTCTGATATGAACTTTGATATGAACCCTTATGATATGAATATGCTTTGACCCTTCAGTTTGATACCCGAGCCAAATATGTGTTCCTAGTCATGAAGGTAACATGACCATGTCATTGATGCACCAATGGCATGACTCCAGTGTGTACGAGTGATGATACACACCGTCCCCATTATGATATGATATGTTTATGAGCTCACTATATGTATATGATTTTGGCCACTATGATATGTTCCGGGGGGCGTATGGATGCATCCTAGATATGATATGTTCGAGGGATTTGATCTGATACGTTTGTTTATATGGTGAATGATGTCGTGTGCAATACGCTTCTTCACAATTCTAGGAGCTAGCTACTCCATTTGTTACTGAGGTCTCCCCTCCTATTATGTATGGTATTCCGAGGTCACCCCTCCGAATACAATGGCTACTTGTGATATGATATGATATGATATGTTTCGGGCTCGGGTAGATTCCTGATAACCCTTACACTTTTGATATACCAACATTGTACCTTCTACATTCCCCAACACACCATATTCTGTGTACCCTTATACGACTCACTCTACTACCAAGATATATATATTCCATTACTTTGATCTGTCACACTCTCATTCCGTTAATTCCGATTATCGTTCCATTCACGTACTGGATTATTATATGCTTATTGAATTTGATTATGCTATTTATGTTTTATGTGACTACTGATTATCCTGCTATGATGTGATTAATATGCGGTTATCTGAGTTACCTGTTTTCATCTGATGATATGTGATCTCACTATTATGTGACCCTCTGAATTGTCTGGTGACCCTACTAGTGTGCAATCGATAGTTTTGTCTGTTTGTTATGTGTACTTCGTTCAGATAATCTTCGTGGACTATGTCTATCCGTTGTATCCTTATCCGCTTATGGTTGACCTGCCATGTTTACATATCTGTCTATGCTACGGATTGATTTGGTTAAATGGTTCAACTTATGATGTCTGGCTTGTTAACGTGTTCAATTGCCCTGCTATGTCCCTACTTCATTTAATTATAGTGTTCATACTGTATTCCTACTTGTTACGTGTGACTGCCATGTTTTGACTGCTGTTATGATACCGGTTATGTTTTCAACTAAGGGTTTTGACCTGTGTGAATTGACATGCTCACTTATTAATTAATTGCTTCCGTTTTCCTGTAGATATATGTTTGGCTTGTATGTCTTCTGATTTCCTGAATTGATGGTATGACATATATGTTGTGTGGTTGCGACGCCTGCTATGTTTGCTTATGTTTCAGTTCTTGTAGGTCTGGTTTGTATGTGCTTGTTTATATGTCATCGATGCTTTGCTTTGCTTCGTTCTCCTTGTTATCTATTCGTTTTGGATATCTGTATAATTGTGTTCTGCAGGATCCTCATTGACTCATTGTCCTCATTTCGCTGCGACTTTGTTATCCGTTTCCTTGTTTCATTTCGCATTTCAGATTTTATTTAGCTTTCGTTTTGTTATATCTGTTCACTGGGCTTTTTAAGCTCAGCCGCATTTCTTTTCCTGCGGCAGGTTTTAGGTTTGAAGATGGGCTTTGATTGGGCTGAGAGGTGGATTATCTGAGTGGACTAACCTTAGTTACCTTATTGTTTGGACTTATTTTGGCGGGCTTTTGTTTTGAGATTTCATTTTATCTTAGACATTTTGGGTTTTGTAATTTTCCTTGTAAATCATTGTTTAAATGACTTGATACCTTATTCTTAAGACTTCCGCTTTTAATTGTATGTTCTGACATGACACCAGAATGTGACACTTCTACCCTTGTCGGGTTGGGGTGTTACACTCACTCTCTCTCACACAGTACATTCGCGTTAATGATGTTTAGTTAGCATAGGTACAATAAATTAGATATGTAGACTGTTTATAGATCGCATTCCATTAGAGTGAGCGGTATGTTAACGCTCAAACGAGCATTATAGGTTAACGCTAGGGTGTTAGAGCTTGTTACCCACACCCACATGGGCGTTAATGGGAGGTTAAACAAGGCACGTTATGGTGCTAACAGGCGTTAAGCCTTGAATAAAATTTAAAAAAAAAATCATTTCACCCCCCTAAACCATTTAAAATAAATTTTCACTTACACCTGCTCAACCAATTCAAATTTAAATTCTAACTGGTTAATTCTGAGCGGGATAAATGAAGTTCAAATTTAAAATTTAAATATAAAATATGAGCGGGATTTATTCAAATTCAAAATCAAAATCAACTCTACCTATATATACAGCTCTACCAGAGTTATTTAGAACACACAAGTTACACACACAACTCATACACACAAAAATGTCTTGCAAAGATTTCTCTCAACAATTCCCAAGTCCACAACAACTGCCGAAAACTACCTTTCCAACTCCACCACAACTGCCGGAAACTACCTTTCCAAGTCCACCACAACTGCCGGAAACTACCTTTCCAACTCCACCAGAAGAAGTTGAAGTTTATTCAACACCACCAGAAGCTGTCTTTCCGGTTTTCAGAAAATGTATTTGTTAACACTCCACCTGTTAACAATCCACATGCTAACAGTCCACAGGTGGACCTCGAAAACAATCCATTTGGGTTAAGTGAGGCTTCCCTTCATGAACTTGCGTAGGACGAGGAAAATTATAGAGAGATTATGGAACATGAGTCACGCGAGCAAGCTGCTCGTCGTGAATAGGAAGCCAGGGAAGTTGAATATCTTAGGGAGAACTACTTTGACATCATAGAAAGAAAGTACTTTGTTGGCGAGTTTTATTCCTCTTCGAGTAACGAGGTTTGGAACTCAGATGATTCGTATTCTTAAGTTTTAGTAGTTTTATTTTCATTAATCTCGTTGTAGTTTTAATGTTTAATGTACTTCGTGTTTAATGTTTAATGTACTTTGTGTTTTAATATTTAATGTTTACTGTTTTTTAATAAATAAAGTGTTTATTTTAGTTTAGGGGTTGAATTTGAAAATATTTGAGTTAAGGTTTAACCTTGGGAATGTTATGATAAAGGGTGCTTTTTTGTTAAGTTAAAGTGAAATGTTAAAGCTGATGTGACGCTAACGTGGCAAAGGTTAAACCTTAACCTCAGGGCACCATACCCTACGCTCTTAATGTTACTAATCTTTAATTAATATTGTAGCTACTAAATTTGCACCAATCATAAAATAAGATATATTAAATTAAATGATTTGCAAATACAGATGATATATATGATACGCGTACAACGCGCGTTCGGGGTCAAAGGAACTTCCTTTTCGTCGAGCAAGTTTTTCAACACCCTAGGCAGTGAACCTAATCATTGTAGTGTAGTATTAGGGTAAGCCTCGGGAATTGATATCATTCTCTAGGGGAATAGGAATGCTAGTGAGAAATTACTACGCTAAGGTTGGGGTTGAGGAAGATTATTTTTTTATCTTTTTTTATGTTTTTTAGAAATTGGAAAGGTACGAATCTCGGGGTTTGGATTTGGGGGTTGGTATTTCCACCGATTACTCTACTTATCTAATTATCTAATCATCTAAACTAAGGTGAGTGTAGTCTATGTCTATTATTGTGTGCTCTTATGATGATTAAAAATGTGTTTACTTAGATGTTATTACTCCCTAGTTATCTCCTATTGATGGTTGAATTGTCACGTCTTTATTCTTAACGCGTTGTGTTTCTAAGGTCGTAGGGTATGCGTTTATCCCTAACTCTTTGAAGCTACCTAGGGTTAATGACTACGAAATCCCTAGGATTCATAAACTTAACACTAAGGTTATCTTTGGATATTTAGCCTACAATTCCACTAGTAACTATAAGCTAAGGTTCAACAAGGACTAATCAAGCATTAATAACACAACGAATGACCTATCGCAATACTAGGTCAATCACAATTAAGATAAGAGACAAACAATCAATATTCAATAACCAGGTTTCATATTATCTAAGCAAACACACAAGTAAATTAGCCGGACATGGAGAACATGCAAGCATACACACAAACAATTGAAGACATGATTGAATCAATGAAGTAAAACACTTATATTGTTCTAAAATAAGGTATGAAACCCTAAGATACTGCCCAAGACAGCCTTGGTTCGGTTTAGGTTTTTACTCCACAAAACTACCTCCCTAAAAACTAAAAAATTCGGATTCTATATATAGTGTTACAAAATGCGACGGCGTCACTCTTTAATTGTGACGCCGTCGGGTCGCCGCCATTAGGGTTTCGTATTGGCCACGTCAACTCTGTGACGCCGTCACCTTAGGCTCGTGACGCCGTCGGCTTCAACCTCTGACGCCGTATGGATCCAAATCTAGGCCGTCTGAGTTGCGACGCCCTACTCTTTTAAACCTGATGCCGTCACTTGTAAATTAGCAATTTGGCTACTGAGTCATCTCAAGATGTGTCGCGACGGCGTCGCATTTAAGCAGTGACGCCGTCCCCTTTCAATTCCAGCAGCTTGAGTGTCTCGATTCTTGACTTTGGCCATTTTCTTCGTATATTCGCGCCTTTTCGTCCGAATAAGTGTCTTTCCAGCAATTTGCCTTCAAGAGACCTAAAAAGTGAAAAGGAATGAAATTAAGTAGTAACAGATACAAAAGTGATCAATTAAAGGCTTAATTGACCCCTCAAAAGTGTACCTTTTAAATCCTTATCAAATATCCCTACACTTGGTATTTGTTTGTCCTCAAGCAAATGTGCTTTTGGCCAATTAATTTATTAGTTAGGGGTCATGAAGCATTAGTTTAGAACGATTCACAACACATATAAGCCCCGCAAAAGTCATAACAAGCACGGAAATTACATACTAGCACCTCACAAGTGGTGTTTGGATACTCTCATCTCTTGTGTGTATATGAAATATATCAAATTAGAAATGGAAGATAAACACTCATTAACGGGTCCTAGTACATAGATTACCATAGGCTTGAGACTAGATCAAACCTCCCTCGCTTTGGCGTAAGCACCTAGGAAAAACCTATCTAAGAGGTCTTTTAAAGGGTTGTAATGTTAGGCTTACGGTAGGGAAACAAAGGGTTTGGTGGGATAGGCGATTTAGTGGTGGCAAGTCAAAAATCTTTATGTTACAAGCATGAGAAGAATAGCGTTGCTAAGCCAAGACTCGACACTCTAAACTCTAGATAACTTTGAAACAAACAAACATAAATGTGACAACTCGCAATTTCAAGTCATTTCTCAAGTTTCACTATTTCATCATTTATCGTAAACTAGGTTTATGTGTTCCAAATTCGCGTAACCTTAAGGGTTTAGCGGCGAATTCATGATCATATCATCACGAACATTTCATATGGACTAAGTTTAGTCTACATTTCATTAACATCATTTGCATCATGTTAGTTCATTCATGACATTGCATTTCACGTGAAACGCGTAAATTTTATATTAAATAAACGTTAACGCGTGAGTAATTATTTTGAATATTTAATCCGTTACTTCTAAAAATGATCCCGACATATTTTTATACTTGCATTTAGTTTATAAAAACTATATTTTGAGTTTACCTAGTGTTCTAAATTTATTTTGTATATAAATCGTTAAAGTTATATTATTACGACGTTTTTCTTAAAAACTACACGATAATTATTATATCACTCAAATTTTACAAGAAATGTATTTTTACAATTTTTATAGTCTCAATATATATTACTTTGATCAATTAAAGTTTGCTTTTACTTAAAACTACCTTAAATACATTAATGTATATACAATCTTACAAGTTACATTTAACCTATACATTTTTACACAAGTTTATACACAATATATAAAAAGAAAAAAAATATATTGTGAAACACAATCCCCCCATATCCGGCCATGGGGGGGGGGGGATGTATCTTAAATGTTGGTAGAAAAATCTTTACTTGTTAAGACTTACACTTCACCTCAAATTCCTACCTCATTCATTCTTCACAAATATTTCACAAGTCAAATAAAGTTTTCTCTCTTTGTTTCATCTCTCTAAAACCGGTTCTTCAAGGTGTTACAAGGGATCATCACAAATTTTTCTCAAGCTCAAGTATAAACAATCTAGATCACACTCTTATTAAGGTTTTGAAATAAAAACCTAGGGTGTTTAGGTTAAACCTTTGTTCTTTGCACCTCATCATATTAGCTTGTAAGCATATTTCTATCATTTTACATCTTTCATCTTCATTTCATATTTATTCCTTCATTTTCTTGGCAAACATGCAAGACTTATGTTGATTTATACCATTTTTACATGATTTTTAGAGTTATATATATATAAGGTCATCCTATAATTATTCCCTTGGTATATATTGGTATTGATGATGTTTAGGAACCCATGACACCCTAAGAAGGTGTATGGTAGGATTAGAATAGCTTTGGAGTTGATTTGAAGGGATTGGAATAGGTTTAGTACGAGAAAAACTATTTTCGACAAGTATATATAGTGGTCTGTTCTTATTTTGTTTTTCTGGAAAATCCGACAGTAGGCACGAAATTTTGGCCTTGATATTTAGAAAATATACTTTAAAACGAATCCGTGGCCGCTTGAACGGATTAAAACGGAGTTATAACGAAGAAGTTATGAATTTTTCAAGTTTGACGACGAAATATATAATTTCTGAAATTTTCAGCAAAGTGTTTTTGGTTTGTACGAGTCAAAAACGAGCCTTAAGCTTCACAAATTATTTCGACTTATCAAAAATATATTAGTATACTTTGATACGAAGCTAAGGACATATAATACGTAGAAAACGGATTTGAAACGACTAAGATATACACGTTTTCATAAAATTGCCGTAACTATTATTTTTAGAGAAACTATATTATTTTTACGAGACAAGTGTTACTGTAACTAAAACGACCATGTTGAAGGCTGTTTTTAACTATGATGTAGAACTTTTTGGAACGAAGTGTCTTCTAATAAAATTAAGATCACCAAGCATATTTTTCAAAACGACCAACCGTTTGTATAGCGGAGTTGTAATAAATTATTTACGGTTGCTTAAACTTTGCCGAAACTCACTTTTTACACAACAATTGGACAAAATCACCATCTTTAACCTTTATTATCTTTATGTTAGAGACCTCTATGACGAAAACTCATGTACTAAAACTTCTAGATTTTGATACAAGCTTTCCAAAACCGTCGAGTTCGTTTCCTAATGTTCGACGTACACCATTTTACGACTAGTTTTTCGAAGCCATTTTTATCACTTTCATGAAAATTCCGACGACATTGTTTTACGACGAAAAGTGAAAATTTCACAATAAATCATTACGAAACTATTATAGGATGACATTTTGACGTAAATACTTGTAAAGTAATTTAAGAATGGTCAATACGTCAAAAGAGTATTTTTCGACGATAAGTATTATTTTCAAAACTCACAAATGGTATAAATAACATACGAAATGCATGCATATCATTACATCATAACTCATTACATATCATATCATTCGTAATAGGTCCAGATTAACGTATCACGCTATACCTCAGTGTACTTACTCTTGTCATCATACCAGTTTATCAAGTGAGTTTTCATAGCCCCATTTTCAATTGTTTGGAACTATTTTGGGGGAGATACATGCTTAACTATTTTTCACAAGTACTTTAGATTTTTAAGGCTAACTTCTATCATGATCACCATTGTTTCAAAATCAAGGGTTATACTATATCAATTGTTCTCGTTTGCATGCTATAGTTATACGTCGAATAAAGTACTATATCAGTTGACTACTGATACATTGAGTCATGTACTATTGATTATGTGCTACAGTTCTACGTCGTATAATGTTCTAAATCAGTTGACTACTGATACATTGAGTCTAGTCCTATTGATTAAGTGCTATTGTTCTACGTCGAGTTAGATACTATTGTGAATTCATTTGACATCATGTGTTTGAACATAAACTATATCACATTTTGGCAGTGGGTTGTGAACACACAGGTTGCAAGTTTTGTATGGGCGGAACTTGGAACTGGGTGGATTTACAATGCCCTTGCTGCATAAACGATTTTGAAAGGCTTTACATTTCAACACAAACTCTATGAACTCACTCAACCTTTGTGTTGACACTTTTTAGCATGTTTTATCTCAGGTATCTAAGGCATTCACTTCATGGCATGCATGTGGACATAACATAGAGTCGCGGTGACGACGCGTCTCACTTGGGTTTTATATACTTTAAAACATCGTTTGAATTGTAACAAACTTTATTCCGCACAAGTTGATTTTCATTTGGGACCTATACTTTGTAAACTCTGAATGCTTTATTAAATCAAACGATGTATTTTCCAAACGACACTTTAGGTCGTTCATTATATCTGTAACTGTGATGCTATGACAGTCAATCCCCAGGAATTCCATTCCGCTGCAAAACAGGTAATTTGGGGGTGTGACAATAAATTTAAAGATAGATGTAGGATGGTAGCCCGTATGTTTTTTTTTTTCATACACTTTTACTCTACCATCCTCTACGATAATATCAAAATGATAGGGATTTATAGGCACATCCCTACACTTGAGTTTTTATTACTATAACACTAATTTGACCAGAATTGAAAAGATCAAAACACTTGGAGTACATTATTATGCAAATAAAGAGAATTTAAATTTAACGTTCCCTTCCCGTCATTTCATAAAATTTAACTTTTCCCATGAGTCCCAATCGTCCCAAAACTGTGTACAAAGTATATGACTCGACTTAGCAACTTATGCAAGCAACTAGATAATTGAAGTAAGGGCTTAGTATGATAAAAATAATGCACTAAAAGTGAGTGCATACAAGGTAGGCTAAGGCGATTTGGGTGTACATTTGGGGGTGGATTGTAAACAATGCTCTTCATTGATGTTTCGGAAAACCGAAACATCACGAGAACCGTGAAAAGGATAGGCTCTGAGGGGTTAACTAGGGGTATCGTGTACTAAAGATGAGTACAACGCAAGGGTGTGGGGGAATTACTCAACCGATGTAGAAGAAGTAATTATATTACGGGTATCAAACAAGGGTTATCCTAATGCCTCTTATCATTTAGTTATTCCTAACTACACAAGTGTAGTCTTACTAGCGATCTCGGAATGTATCACAAAACAAGTTCTAGAATCTATTATACTACCGGTTCACACTCGAAGCATTAAAGTGGAATGCTTTAATTCCTATAAATCTAAGGGCGATCCTAAGATTTTGGGTGGAATTTAAGTGGTAAAGGGTTTTTGTGCTAGTCATATAACTTCCTATCCATGAGACGCTTTATTAAGACTAATGGCCCACTCCTACCTGTCATGAAAATTTTTAAATTTGGTGCCAAAATTACCCTAACCGATATTTCTCATGGTTTATTACACAAATGAAATTGGACAAGGCAAATAGTCAAGGATAAGCATAGTTTCAAAGTTCCCGTTTTATTTTCCCTCCCCTACACTTAAACTGAACATTGTCCCCAATGTTCCCCGAAAGTATCAAAGTTATGATAATGGAAGGTAATTAAAAAACGAAAGAAACTAGTACTCCCCTGATTAGCTCGGTAGGATCTGTGTGAAGTAGTGGTTAAATCTTTCTTCAAGAAGAGTGTTTGCGTTAAAAGCTCCTTCCAATCTTATGTATCTTCTTCTTGATAAATTAAACCTGCACACTTGAAGAAAATAAACGAAACCTTCGCGTAAAATCGGCGGTAACAGTATATATATGACTCTACTAAACTAGGATATAATGCTTGTGGAATGGATGTTTACAGATTTTCTGAAAAATTAAGACCTAGAAAATTCCAATAATTTATAAGTAGCTCAGAAAAACGAGAAAAAATTAGTAAACAGTTTCTACTCCTCCTAACGCCGTCAGGTTGCGACCCTGACGCTGTCAGGTTATCCTGACAGAAACTGGTCTGTTATTTTCTGGAAAATTTTTATCTTTAGAATCTGGAAAAAATTTCCTGCAAAACATCCATTGTGACTCGATACAAGCATTTGACTCGAACAAACACACATGTATATCTTTTAAATAATTGTAATTCTCATGTTCACGTTCTTTGAAAACGTGTGTAATCCTCCCTACACTTATCCCTTATGTAAAATACCTTTATATGTAATTAAGATGAGGTTAAAGACAAAATAAAGCATTTTTATAAATTTAAACATGAGAATAAACAATCAATAAAAAATATACGACACAAACAAGCAAACAATTAAGCATGGGTTGCCTCCCACGAAGCGCTTTTCTTTAATTATGAGTCTTGTAGCAAGACTCAAAGTCGTGCCCCTACGTGACTTCATTACCGTCACCTTCTTCCTCATGACGGTCTCTATTGGGGTTTTCCATGTTATAGTAATGCCCTATTATGCATCTTTCTAAGAAGTCATCCTCTCCCCAATCCATTCTATATTCAGGTCCTAGTTTCAAGCAATCCTTATAGAACCCGAAAATCTTATTCATCACATAATCAACTCCCTTTTCCTTATCTTCCTCATTCCTATAGTAGACCGATAGCTTAAGTTCCTTTTCATCATTGGATAGTGATGAAAATTTCTCAATCTTAAAGGGCATTTGGTAGGCTACATCATCGGTCTCATCCTTGAATCTCACTATTCCTAACGACGGATCATAAGTCATCCCGGTGTTTTCTATGAAAGGCTTTCCTAGAATAACGTGGGACAAGCTAGGATCTATGGTCGTACTAATATCGTCCACAACTATGAAATCCGTAGGAAAAGTGAAACTTCCTACATAGACGGGCAATCCCTTAACTCTACCAACAAAGTTTCAACTAACCCTAGGATTATCGGGGTCTTGCCTAGTTGGGATAGGCTTGTTCATTACCCAATTATAGTAGGTGTTAGTCATGATATTTATCGGGGACTTGCGATCAATGTAGGCCTTTGCCACGAAAAGGTGTCTTATGCAACATGGTATGTTAAGATTCCAAGGGTTCCCAAACTTGATCCTAGGGCTTTTCCTAACATACATGTGACGGAGGTCTCGTACTAAGTATGGGTGGCGAGAGAGTTCTTCTTCCGTAGGAAACTTATTGAAATAGTCATCGCCTACTTCATCTAATTCCTTGGTTGTTTCATTCCTAGGAGTTTCACTAACCTCAAGTACCGTCTCATGGTTCGTTTCGTCATTTGTTCTATTAGGTTTCACTAAGGCGATGGTATTGACGAATTGAATGTGCTTAGCTAACTTACTTGGGTCCTTAATCTCTACACCGGAGGCTTCGGGAGTTGAGATAGGATTAACCTTCCTATCACTATTGGTCATGGCTTTCAAGAGGTTATCTATCTTCCTATCCATCTCGACTTGTTGTTGGTTAAAACGGTCCGAGAGCTTAGCTATTTGAGCTTCTTGGGATGTGACTAGGTGTTGCAACATCCCTTCTATGTTTTGTTGGTTAGGGCCGTGAGATGGGGGCCATGAGAAATCATTAGATGTGAATTCTTTGGTTTGTCCCCAATAAAAGTCGGGCTTGCCCTTCCATGCTTCTCGGGCGTCATTAAAAGTCGTAGGTCCAGGTGTTGTAGGGAATCTTCCTCCCATTCCATTGGTACGCGAGGATGCGTAGTCAATGGAAGCTTGTTCGGGGAGTCTTGTGTAAGTGCGCATGTTATGAGGACCACTACACGGCTCACACAAGGAAGAAACTTTGTTAACTCATCGTGAAGACTTAGGATTTTCGTAGGAGCTCATTAGGAATTTAACTTGATCTTCAAGCTCGAGCATCCTACGGTCAGAAGATTGTGAGTCAATGGGAGGCAAGGAGATTGCCTTTACGGTTTTGGGCAACTCACGGGGGTCATTCTAACTTTCGTTGTCATAGAGAGCAAGGTCGTCTATTATACCTCACGATTCTTCCGCGGTGAGATCACTAAGTTTTCCACCAGCCGCTTGGTCAATGGATCGCTTAGTGGGGAAGTTGACATGATCTTAGAAGAGTTGGACTTGAAGCCAAAGATCAATGCCGTGATGAGGGACTCTATGGAGTAAGTCCTTGAATCGAGTCCATGCTTCGTAGAGAGATTCACCTTGACGTTGTTGGAACATCAAGATTTCATTCCTAAGCTTAGTAGTTCTCCCCGGTGGGAAAAATTGAGCAAGGAAACGAGAGGTGAGATCATCCCAACTTGAGATGGAGCCGGCGGGAATTCGCTCAAGCCAATTACTAGCTTGGTCCTGTAGAGAGAATTGGAAGAGACGCAGACGCGTGGTCTCCCGAGTAGTAGCATCGAGGTCGATGGAATCGACAATTTTAAGGAAATCCTTAAGATGCTGATTAGGATCTTCGAAACGAAGTCCATGGAATGCACATCCGTTTTGCACCAACCGGATGGTGTCGGATCGCATGGCCGTAGTTTGGGCTTGGTCGGGAAGCTTAATGGTGTTCCTATAGCCTAGGTGGCTTGGTCTCGAGTATTCACTAAGAGTACGGCCTCTTGGTGGGTTATTTGGTGGTGGGTTGATGAGTAGTGGTTGATTATCACCTTCCATGATGAAAAGTGGTGGGATTTACGAACAAAGGTCACGAAGAAGGGGGATAGACTACGAGGAAGCTAAAAATGAGAAAAAAGCTTACTTGATAGGAATCAAGCAAGGAAACCTAAAAGAGGTGGACTCCTAACTAGCTATTCTATTCCCCGGCAGCGGCGCCAAAAACTTGATATGCGTACAACGCGCGTTCGGGGTCAAAGGAACTTCCTTTTCATCGAGCAAGTTTTTCAACACCCTAGACAGTGAACCTAATCGTTGTAGTGTAGTATTAGGGTAAGCCTCGGGAATTGATATCGTTCTCTAGGGGAATAGAAATGCTAGTGAGAAATTACTACGCTAAGGTTAGGGTTGAGGAAGATTATTTTTTTATCTTTTTTTATGTTTTTTAGAAAATGGAAAGGTACGATCTCAGGGTTTGGATTTGGGGGTTGGTATTTCTACCGATTACTCTACTTATCTAATTATCTAATTATCTAAACTAATGTGAGTGTAGTCTATGTCTATTGTTGTGTGCTCTTATGATGATTAAAAATTTGTTTACTTAGATGTTATTACTCCCTAGTTATCTCCTATTGATGGTTGAATTGTCACGTCCTTATTCTTAATGCTTTGTGTTTCTAAGGTCGTAGGGTATGCGTTTATCCCTAACTCTTTGAAGCTACCTAAGGTTAATGACTATGAAATCTCTAGGATTAATAAACTTAACACTAAGGTTATCTTTGGATATTTAGCCTATAATTCCACTAGTAATTATAAGCTAAGGTTCAACAAAGACTAATCAAGCATTAATAACACAACGAATGACCTATCGCAATACTAGGTCAATCACAATTAAGATAAGAGACAACCAATCAATATTCAATAACTATGTTTCATATTATCTAAGAAAACACACAAGTAAATTAGCCGAACATGGAGAACATGCAAGCATACACACAAACAATTGAAGACATGATTGAATCAATGAAGTAAAACACTTATCTTGTTGTAAAATAGGGTATGGAACCCTAAGATACTGCCCAAGACAGCCTTGGTTCGGTTTAGGTTTTTACTCCACAAAACTACCTCCCTAAAAACTGAAAAATTCGGATTCTATATATAGTGTTACAAAATGCGACGGCGTCACTCTTTAATTGTGACGCCGTCGGGTCGCCGCCATTAGGGTTTCGTCTTGGCCACGTCAACTCTGTGACGCCGTCGGCTTCAACCTCTGATGCCGTCTGGATCCAAATCTAGGCCGTCTGAGTTGCGACGCCCAACTCTTTTAAACCTGATGCCGTCACTTGTAAATTAGCAATTTGGCTACTGAGTCGTCTCAAGATGTGTCGCGACGGCATCGCATTTAAGCAGTGACGCCATCCCCTTTCAATTCCAACAGCTTGGGTGTCTCGATTCTTGACTTTGGCCATTTTCTTCGTATATTTGCGCCTTTTCGTCTGAATAAGTATCATTCTAGCAATTTGCCTTCAAGGGACCTAAAAAGTGAAAAGGAACGAAATTAAGTAGTAACGAATACAAAAGATATCAATTAAGGGCTTAAATGACCCCTCAAAAGTATACCTTTTAAATCCTTATCAATATAACATAGCTAATAAATAAAAAAAGGGTGTCCTAACTGACTAAAAAAATGAGAAACCTAGCACCGCCGCTGCCACCTCCTTTCAACCTTCCGATTAATTTCCGATTATGATCCTGTTAAACTCCATTCACCGGATAACACCTGATTGATTAGTGCGATTCAATTGTTGTTAAATCCCTTGTTCGCTTTTATATTGTCACTGGGATTAGGCTTTCGATCTCCGATTGATCCCTAATCTAGGTATGATCATATAACTCCCGTGGGGGTCTGGATCTAGAATTGTGATTATACTTTTAATCTTGTTTTATTTGGTTCGACGAGTTTTTAGGATTATTATTTTGTCGCTGTTTTTATCGTGTTTTGATCTCCCTTCATTCCAAAAATGACTGGTAGTCAACGTGAGTATTCTAGACGACAATTTACCTCAAATGAAGAGCTTACTCAGAAAATCTCCCATTCCGTTTTCGTAACTAATTTTCCGGATTATGTCAATTCCCGTGATTTATGGGAAAATGTAGTGTATATGGAACGGTGGTGGATGTGTTTATTCCATCTAAGAAATCCAAGGTGGGAAAGAGATTCGCATTCGTCCGTTTCATTAAGGTTTTTAACATTGATAGGTTGGTGGCAAATTTATGCACGTTATGGATTGGGAGTTATCATTTGTTTGCTAATCAGGTACGGTACGATATGCCCCATAAACCTTCGATTCATAAATCTAATGTTCCCCATGTTAATGGTATGAAGAAGGCTCCCGTCCATGGAGATGGTTTCTTGGGTTCTAAACAGCAAATAGGAGGTGCGGCCTCATATGTTTCTGCTGTTAATGGGGCTACATCGTCGGTCCAACCTGGTTACTCGATTTCACCTGCTCCTGCTTTGGTGTTAGATGATGAGTGCATTGTGGAAAGGGATTTCTCTAGGTGTGATATGGGGAGAGTTAAGGTTTTTGATTCTATCCCCAATTTGCAATCTATACTCTTTGATGAAGGTTTCATGAATGTTAAAATATCTTATCTTGGAGGTTTGTGGGTTATGTTTGAATTTCATAAGGTTGATACGAAGATGAATATGATGAATCACACTGGGGTCAACTCTTGGTTTCAAGCGATACAAGATGTAACCCAGGCCTTTGTCAGTGATGAACGCGTTGTGTGGATAGATATTGAGGGTATTTCACTTTATTCTTGGTCTCGCAAAACATTCGAAAAAATTGGAAACAAATGGGGGGACGTGATGAATATTGAGGACTCTTGTGAATCTTCATTTGGTCGCAAGCATTTGTGCATTTTAACTAAGCATCTTGTTTCCATTCTCGAGTCTTTTAAGATTATTGTTAAAGGTAAAGTGTTTATGGTCCGAGCCAAAGAACTTTTTACTTGGAATCCTTCTTTTGAATCGCATAAGGAGAAGGTATACTCCTCGGACGATGAATCTGTTCAAGGGGAAGAACTTAATGAAAATCGTTTTAATTTAAACAAGGAAGAGGAGGGAGAGCTTAATGGCAATGAAGATGAAGAGGTTGCTGAAAAAATCTTTATGGATAATTCTTCTCCGTCAATGAATCACAGTGTACGCATGGACAAGCAATACTCTGCAAACCCGTTTGGACTTTATGATTTATTAGGTAAGAAGACTCCTGATGAGTGTGTAAATACTCATCATTTTTGTACAAATTAAACTGCAAAAACATCTGAAAACACTCAGAAATGCATCAAAATGATAAAAATATCACAAATAAGTGTTTTATGTGTTTTAAATGCAAAAATATCAAAATCTGGTGAAAAACGTATCAAGTTTGCATAATTGGCAGTTTTAGTCCCCCAAGTTTCAAAAGTTGTCAAAAACAGTCCCTAGTAAATCCAAATAAAGAAAAATATCATTTTAAGTCCTTAGGGATGCAAAAGTTGTCAAAATTGGTCCTTGAGATTCAAATTTACAAAATTACAACTTTAGTCCTTGAACTTTGGAAATTGGCAAAAATAGTCCTTTGAAAATTTGAAATTGTCAAATATAGTCCTTGCACTATTAAAGTTTGTCAAATTCAGTCCTTATGGTAACTTTGGAGTATTTACAGTTTTGGTCCTTGTCTAAACTAAACCTAAAGCCTTGTCAAATCTAATTATGGACCCCTGCCACTTTCTATTTTGAGCCCCTGTCAAAAAGCCCCTTGACCCTCCCATTTTGGACCCCTGGTCAACAAAAGTCAAAAGCAGAGAATAAGGCGCCCACCACTGTACCACTGTTTATCCCTTCCACCTCCCCTCTGCACCACTTGCCTGCTACTTGCCTCCACCTCTCCCATCACCTTTCATCTTTTCTTCCACCCTCATCATCATCCACCCCCCACAATTAATGCCACCCCCCTACTTGCCTGTTTCAAAGCCTACAAGTCAAAATATGCACTTCCCGCCAAAATGATAAAAACAGGTAACTCACTCAAAACTCTACCATTGGCTACAAAAAGAGGTGGGTTATGCTCAGAGGACACGTGTAAGCTCAGTTGGAGCATAAAAGAGGAAGAGGAACAAGTGAGAAAGGAAGTTTTTTAGTTTTTTAAATTTCTATATGTCGTATTTTATTTTCATGTTTCAAATTAAGGTTTAAGTTGTAATATTGTGTTTCATTATAAAAAATTAAGTTGTTTGAATGTATTAAAACTGTTATCAAGTGTTAATTCAAGTTTCTATAAAAGTTGCATATTCCATTGTTTACTGTTCCAAATGTTAGACTCAAGCTCTTGAAATCAAGCTTCCCATAGCTTATTTTTCAGTTCAGAAAAGCTTACTTAAGCTGCTATAGCTTTTTGATAAGCTTGAAATTCATTTTCTAAACAACTTTGGTAAAAGGTCAACAGAAGTCAACAAAGGAGGACATTGGGTTAAGCAGGATTGGAAATGGTTTGTGGGTATTGCAGACATGGAAATGGGTTTGTTTTGAGTTCAATGGGTTGGTTGTGATAGGTTGGTAGTTCTTTGGTGTTGTTTCAAACCACTGTGGCTAAAGGACCATTTGTAAGTGGTTATCAAAATTCCATAGCATAATCTGTTTTTATAGTTATAAGTGGTTTAAGCTTGTTCACTTAGTTATATTTAGGTAAATTTAACTCAATTTGATAATTAAAATTAGTCAGTTTAGTATTTAGCTTAGTTTTATTTGCAAATCTGTGCTTATAAGGTGTGTTTGGCATTAATACTTAAACTGATTTAGAGGCTATATCAGTGGTATATTTCTGTTGGTACATGCCTGTTAAGTACCATTATACTCATTCAAGTCTTACTTTTATGCCTGCTAACCTTCAAAAGTCAAAAGCTACTTAGGATCTGTTGAAGCTCTTAACTGTTAAAGTTTTTAATAATCAAAAGCTTGCTTCATGCTTGGAAATCACTAGAGTAGTTTATTTTAGTCTCATTATATCACAAAACATCAAAATCATCCAACAAATTAGGATCAAAGTTGAAAAAAGTCAAAACTTCTCAACTGTCAAAAAGTCAAAAATATTGAAAAAACCAGTTTTGGCCCAACTAGCAAGATTTATCACAGATTCATCCTTGTGTCAAAACAAGTCAAACTTTGGGTTTTATAAGCTCTCTTGGTCTAGTTTCTTATTAGCATTTTTGTTAAATTTTATTAATTTTTCTTAAGCCTCAAACAAGCTCATAAAGAAGGGCTTATCTGCCCTGCTCCAAAAGCTCAGTTAACACTGAGTTTTTCTCAGATTTTGTGCAGCTTGCACAGGGCTCAAAAGAGCTTATCATAGTCTGATTTTTGGTATACTTGATCTCAACCAGGTCTTTTCCAAGTCCTAATTTATAGTTTTCAGATTGAGCTTATTTTTAAGCTTGTGCTTGAGTTCAAAAGTGGCACCCCAGTAACTGTTTTGGCTTAAAAGCTCAAATCTTCAAATCTGATCAAACTTGCATATCAGTGGTTGTACCTTGTTGTTTTTAGTTCAATTAGAGTAACTTTAGCATAATATAGCTTATGTTCCAGTGTGGTGCTTGTTTGTGTTCACTTGGCTTATTAAAGTGCTTATTCATAAGCTCATTTCATAGCAGTTCCATAATCTTCTACACAACACCATGTTTTTCTATTTTTCCTAGATTCCTAGTATAATTTTAGAGTTTTCCTGAAATTTTCACATTTTTCCATAACAGTTTGCTATTTTTCTTAATTAAAAACAGTTTTTAGGATTATTTAAATAGCTTTTAATTCAAATAATTCAGAAAAAGCCCAAAAAAATAATTTTTCATTTTTATTAAGTTTAGATAAATATAAAAAGTAAAAAAAGTAATTTTCCAGATTTTTCATAGTTTATTTTGTAATTTTTAGTAATTTAATTAGTTTTTAATAGTTTAAAATTCATAAAAAAATAGAAAAATAATCAGAAAATTACAAAAATAGTTTTGAAAATTCTAGTTTGATATTTTAGATTTTTCCAAATCATAATTTTAATTTTCTAGCTTTATTTCCTAATTTCTTGTAATTTAGGTTATTATTAATTAGTTAAAAATAGTTTTTAATTAATAATAATTAATTAATTAGTTATAAAAATAATTTTCTTTTTCTAAAAAGTTTCTCATATCATTAGGATTGTGAAAATATCATTTTCATATTTTTAGGGTTAATATTGTGTAAGTTTCACGTTTTTATTTGTACGTAACGTAGTTTTTAATTTCAGTTTTATAAAAACATAAAAACAAAAACATTAGTTTAAAAATAGTGATAGCGTTTATTTAATAGATTTTAACTTTTAATTTCCTTTAATCTCCTGTAGTTTATAAACAACTCAAAAACCTTACTGATCACTATCCTTAGTGGTTATTCGACATCTGATTGTGTTAAACACCAGTCATCCTCCGTGGGACTTAACGACCCGGGAATCCACTGTATTCTCCTGATCTAAATTTCATTTGGTGTGTGAGCTGTTTTGAGTTTCTTACAGTTGGTCATTCACAAGTGACTAGCTTGCGTGAGATAACTTGACGGTTTTGCACCGATCAACTCCTGAAGTGGAGACTTTGGACCCGAGCCCTTCACTGTCTCACCCCCGGGCTTCTCACCAGTGGAGTCTGTGAAATGGAGAGATAAGGAACAGGTTATGGAAGAGAATACCATCCAACAAAACAAGGAGTCTTCACCATCGATTAGCGCTAAGGTCATGAATAATTCTCAAGTTGTGCAAGATGATGTTTCAGATAATTCTGGTGGGGGTAGTGGGAAAAAATGGGGGATATGTATTGGGTGTGCTTGAGGAGATGATTCGTGTTGGACGAGCTATGGGGTATTCCATGGAGGGGTGTGAAAAGGATATTGAATCCATTATTAAGACCAAAGGAGATGTTGTTGTTTTTAGATGAATATTATGTCTTTAAATATTAAAGGTATTGGCAACAAGACTAAAAAGGAGTGGGTTAAGGAGCTAACAAATAATAATAAACTTAATTTTATTGTAATTCAAGAAACGAAGATGGAAAAGGCGTCTCACATGGACGTGAAGTTTATGTGGGGTAATTCGAATTATGATTATGTGTTTAGCGAATCTGTTGGAAATTCCGGTGGTATCCTTTGTATTTGGGAGGAGTCTATTTTTAGGAAAAATTATGTTACAATCTCGGATTCTTTTGTTGCTATTTATGGGACGTGGATTCCAAATAAAACCAAGATTCTCATTGTGTCTATCAACGCTCCTCAACAGCCTTCGTTGAGACGTGTTCTATGGGACTACTTATCGATTCTGTTGGGTCGTTGGAATGGAGAGACGATTCTAATGGGTGACTTTAATGAGGTGCGAACCAATGACGAAAGACGAGGGACGTGGTTTAATTCTAGTAACGCTAGTTTTTTTAATCAATTTATTTCTTTATCTGGTCTAGTGGATATTAAAATGGAGGGGTATACTTTTACTTGGTCTCATCCGTCGGCGGAAAAAATGAGTAAGCTTGATCGGTTCCTTGTCTCGGACGGTATTCTTACTCTTTTCCCATCCATTACGGCGTTTTTTATGGATCGTCATCTTTCGGATCATCGTCCGATTCTTCTTTGTGAAGTTAAAGTGGATTTTGGTTCGATCCCTTTCCGGTTTTATCATTCGTGGTTCAAACTTGACGGGTTCGACGATATAGTGGAACGAACATGGAGTGCCTTTGCTTATTCGGATAACAATAGTATGATACGCTTTAAAAAGAAGCTCCAAGAGCTCAAAAAAGTTATCAGGTTGTGGATTAATGTTAAGATGTCTCAGTCTTGCTGGTTCCAAGAATTCGATTGTTTAAGAGTTACGGGATATTGATAAACAGTTGGATCAGATTGGGCCGAACGATTTGCTGATTTTTAGACGACACGAATTAATATGCAACCTTAATGATTTAAAGTAGATGGAAGCTATCGACTCTTTCCAGAAATCAAAAGTTAGATGGGCGATTGAAGGAGATGAGAATTCTAAGTACTTTCATGGAATAATTAACAAGAAACGATCTCATTTAGCTATCCGTGGAGTGTTTGATAATGGTATTTGGCGTACAGATCCGAGCTCAGTGAAGAAAGCGTTCCGTGATCATTATGAAGCCCGTTTTAATAAGCCCATAACGACTAGGTTGAAACTCAGTTTTCCTTTTCCAAAAAGGTTGTCTACTGACCAGGTTGATGACTAGGAGCAAGGGGTTTCACATGATGAGATTCGATCGGCCGTGTGGGATTGTGGAGATAATAAATCTCCGGGTCCTGACGGTTTCACTTTCTAATTTTTCAAGAAATATTGGAGGTTTATTGGGCCGGATTTCTGTGAAGCAGTTGAGCATTTTTTTCAAGTATGGGTCGTTCTCTAAAGGTTGTAACTCTTCCTTTATTGCTTTAATCCCAAAGGTCATGAATGCCAAATTTGTTAATGATTAGAGTCCTATTAGTCTGATAGGGAGTGTATATAAAGTTGTTACAAAGATTTTGGCGAATCGGTTGGCTATGATTATAGCAGGTTTAGTGTCTGACACTCAATCCACTTTTGTTGCCGACAGACAGATTTTGGATGGCCCTTTTATTCTCAATGAAGTTCTTGATTGGTGTAAAAGGAAGAACAAACAAGCGATGTTTTTTAAAGTCAATTTTGCTAAGGCCTATGACTCGGTTCGTTGGGATTTCTTGATTGATGTTCTTGAGGCGTTCGGTTTTGGTTCGACTTGGTACAATTGGATTCGAGGTACTTTTTGTTACGCTAAGGCCTCGATATTGGTTAATGGAAGCCCTTCTGATGAGTTTCATCTTCATTGTGGTCTCAAACAAGATGATCCTTTATCGCCTTATCTTTTTATCCTTGTCATGGAATCATTGCATTTATCCATTAGTAGAGCTGTTGAGGAAGGTGTGTTTAAAGGTATTCGGTTACATGGATCTTTGTCCTTATCTCATTTATTTTTTGCGGACAATGCTTTGTTTATGGGTGAATGGTCTGATAGAAATTTTAGAGGTATTGTATATATTCTTAAATGTTCCTTTCTTGCGTTGGCATTAAAGATTAATATTCAAAAGAGTCAAGTGTTGGGAGTGGGGGTCCCTCGATCTAGTGTTGAGTCTATGGCTTCTTCTTTAGGTTGTTCTATTATGGAAAAGAAGTTTCGTTATCTTGGGGTAATGGTGGGTGAAAGGATGTCTCGTTGCAAGGCATGGGATGATGTTGTGTTGATGTTGAAAACTCGCCTTTCTAAGTGGAAGGCGAAAACTCTCTCGATTGGAGGTAGACTTACTCTTTTGAAATCGGTTCTTGGTAGCTTCTCCTCTTTATAATATGTCTATTTTTAAGGTCCCTAAAGGTGTGCTTAAGGTAATGGAATCAATTCGAAGCAATTTCTTTAGAGGGGCTAGTTTGTCGGAGAAAAAAATATCTTGGATCGCTTGGGATAAGGTGCTAGCTTCGAAGAAAAAATGTGGGCTAGGCGTATCGAGTTATTTCGCTCTTAATCGAGCGCTTCTTCTAAAATGGGTGTGGCGTTTCGTTTCGCAAGATGGCTCTCTTTGGTTTCGAGTAATTCAAGCGGTGCATAGGAATAAGATAGATACTCATACGGTTCATAAGTCATCTATATGGAGCTCGATTTTGAAGGAAGTTCATGTGCTTAAGTCTACTGGATTTGACTTCATGTCGTACTGTTCCAAACGTATAGGTGACGGTCAATCTACTAGCTTCTGGTTACAGACTTGGAAAGTCAATATTCCTTTTCGAGATATGTTCCCGCGCTTGTTCGCTCTGGAATCTGCTAAACATTTTTGCGTGGTTGATAAAATGTCTGGTCCTTTGAATATGTCCTTTCGGAGACCTGTTAGAGGAGGCGTAGAACAACAAGAATTTTCTGAGTTATGCTCGATATTGGATTCTGTAATGCTTTCGCAGGCAAGCGATCGTTGGTATTGCTCCCTTTCTAGCAGTGGCGAATTCTGTGTGAAAGAAATTCGGACTGCCATTGAAGATATGGCTCTCCCCTCCCATCTCGAGCCTACAAGGTAGGTTAAGTTTATCCCTATCAAGATTAATATTTTCGTGTGGCGAGCCCGTCGTGATTGTTTGCCTACTAGACATAACTTAGTTCATAAGGGTGTTGTCTTGGAGTCTACCTCTTGCCCGGTTTGTCTTTCGGGTGTAGAGGATGTTCACCATATTCTATTTCGATGTTCTTTAGCTCAGGAGGTGCTTCACCGTGTGTGTCGATGGTGGGAGATGGTTTTTCAGCATTGAACTTCGTTTTTGGAATGGGAGGTTTGGTTTTCTGCTATTAGGCTTCCGGTTATTGTTAAAAGATTAATGGAAGGCGTCTTCTATGTTGCTTGTTGGTTCATTTGAGGATTTCGGAATCGCTCTTTATTTGATGATAAAACGCTTTCTAGATCGAAGCTTTTTGATGATATCGTCTCTTCTTCATTTCTTTGGTGTAATAGTAGATGTAGTAGGAAGTTTTCTATGGATGCTTGGCTTAAAAACCCGCATTTAATTTTTTTGTAATGTCTTTTTTAGCGTCTTGTTAGTTAATAAAATTTCGCCGTTCAAAAAAAAATAAAAAAAAAAAGGTGTCCTTTGATAAGACAATCTTTGGGGCTAGCCAGTGTACATCAGAAAAATAAAATTAGCCTGTTTAGCATTTACTTATCAAGTTTTAAATTTTTTAAACCTATGATGTTAATTTATAATTTGTTTCAATACTTACGTATTTATGAAACAAGTTAACAAGAATGCGTGTTCATACTTTAACCACGTGTTTGTTTATCGTCTTTTGATTGAAAAAGACAAACAAAATTTTATTCATTAATGTCTCAAATAATGTAAGAAACCTATATATATGTATGCTGTATTAAATAGGTTAATATGCATATGTTGAATTTCATCGTTGGAAGAGAAATACGTTTTCGGTTAGCAAATAAGACTCGACTACGTGTGTAACAAATCGATCGATCGTCCATAATTGCAAATGTTTTTTAGTCTAGATCGGATGAGCTATACTACACCCACACAAGTTTTACATAAAAAAAATCTACAAAAATGATGTGGCATGCCTCTTGGCCACTCAATGCTCTCACTTGGCCAACTAATGCTCTAACATGAGTGGCCAAGAGACATGACACATCATTTTGTGGATTTTTTTTTGTAAAACTTTTGTGATTGTAGCAAAATTCTACTGTTATATTGTTGATGTCACATGTATACGTAATATAATCTTATTTAGTACGTTTTCTTCGTTACATTTGGTTAAGTTAGTAGAAAAATATACTAACATACATGTTTCTTTTAATTAGTAATGGATTCAAGTCAATCAACTCGGTTAGCTCAGTTAGCCATCAATGTTTCTTTAATTTATTTTGGGGAGGAGATGTTTGGTTGGGAAAGGTCTCAAGTTCAAGTCTCACTCGGGACTTTTATCTTTTCAGGCAATAAAGGAGGAGCAGGCGAGCCTCAGAATCAGCATAATGCTCAATTGGATATTACTGTCGAACCTGAACTACTAACAACTAATAAGCCGTTAAAAAAATAAAATAAAAATAATGGATTCAAGTCACTCAATGTATATGATCGGCTTCAGAATAAATGTCCTATTATTTGATGAAGATAACGTTATTAGCCCTATAACAATAATGATGTACATTATTTAACTAATAAGGCCCTACTATTATTATCAATAATTTCTTCGGGTACTCATAAACTAATGACAAAAGAAATTCATGTTCTATTGTTTCTATTTTGTAAATGTGAACACAATTCAGAACAATAGCTAATCAAAATTAGACCATATTAAAGTAAAGGTATACACAGTCATGCCCTAATTAAGAAAAGGAAAATCGTATTACGTATTGCTTTTGTTTACGTTCATGTCTAACGCGAAGTGACTTCAAGTAACATTTATTTGAAAAAGAAAAATAAAATAATCATATCCATGTTTCTTGCCAAAACTGTTGCGTGGTTTGGCCATGTCGTAAACGAAATCCTTCGAACTTCAAAAGTTTAGGTGTAATTGTGGGAACTTTGGTGTGTATAATATCGTTTATGCATAGGTTGCGCCTGCATTTTTATTTTTTTTTTCAACGTTATTTTGATAACAATGGCATACACAAAAGTCTTAAAAATTTTGTTTTCTTTTTCAATGTTAGTTTGATAACAATGGCATACAAGAGTCATCAACAAAAAGTGTCTTTTCACTTTTTGAAATTTTAGAGATTACATGTACAACAAAACCAGGTGGTTTTTGTGATTTTTTTATTCTTATTAAAGGTTTTGTTATTAGTAGCTTAAGTGCTACATTCAAATATGAAAATAAATACAAAAATGGTTATACATTAAGTCTATTTAAGTAGTTGTATGTTAGGGTGGATGATTTATTAGTAATTGAATACATGTTGTTCTAATGTTTTATACGTATCATGTATGGCTACGTTAAACCTTTTCTTTCTATCAATTTACAAAAGATAGGTTTGGAAATAATAATTAGGTAACTAAAGGCCTTTTGGTTTAGGGTATATGACTGGTCCATCAATCTAAAAGTTTTGGGTTCAAATCTCGTCAAAGATATGTGAGATAGGTAATGTATGTTGTAAAAATTTATGATTTCCAAAATAAAAAAATAAAAAAATATTAGGTAACTAATTTACAGCTACAAAAACGGATAACCACCTCCACTACTACTACAAGAAATGCCGCCATTAGTAATATCTCACCTAACACCTAACTTCATCTTTAATTATTGGAAAAAGTAAAATTAAACCGCATTCTGAATATATTTTCACCAAACCATTGATTTAGTTATCACTTTTCGTCTTCAAATGAGTCTTTTAATATTTTGCATTGGAAAAGATAGCATTTTTTACAACAACTTTAACATGCTCAAAATTTTGAAGCAAAAACTTCAAGCTAGCTCTTACACACAAAATAATTATTTTATCATTAAAAAGTAAAAGAAAAACTTTAGAAAAACTTTTGATAATTTTTTTTTTGTACACCAATGGTTTCTTTTGTGCTTTTTTTATTTTATTTTTTATTTTGTTTATTGTGAGTGAGTGAATATTTTTAGTGAGGTATTTTGTGAGACCAAATAACATGTTAGTGATGTGTTATGAAGGAGGGGTGTTTTAGTTATTGGTGTGTTATTGGATGGAGATGAGTTAGCGCTGATGTGACATACCAATAAGGTGTTATCAGATAACACATTACCTAATGCTCTTGGGGTGAATGATTTATTATTAAAGTACAAACATTGAATACATGTTCTAATATTTTATACGTATCATGTATGGCTACGTTAAACCTTTTCTTTCTATCAATGTACAAAAGATAGGCCTGGAAATAATAATTAGCTAACTAAAGGCCTTTTGATCCAGCGATATATGAGTATCCTATCAATTTAGAAATTGTGAGTTCAAGTCTAAACAAGATATGTGAGATAGGTGATGTATGTTATAAAACTTTATGATTCTAAAATAAATTAATAAATAAATAAAAATAACTAATTTACCACTAGAAAAACAGATAACCCCTCCACTACTAGGAGAAATGCCGCCATTAATGTATCACCTAACACCTAACTCATCTTCTTTAATTACTGGAAAAAAAGTAAAATTAAACAACATTCTAAATATATTTTCACCAAACCATTGATTTGGTTATCACTTTTCGTCTTCAAATGAGTCTTTTAATATTTTGCATTGGAAAAGATAGCATTTCTTGCAACAACTTAAACATGCTTAAATTTTTGAAGCAAAAACTTGAAGCTAGCTCTTACACACCAAATAATTATTTTATCATTAAAAAGTAAAAGAGAAACTTTAGAAAAACTTTTGATAAATAATTTTTTTTCTTATAAAAAAAGCTTTCTCTTTTTTTTTAAACGACAATTTTCTTTTTTGAATGACGGCTTTTTATATAAAACTAACAAAAGCTAGAAAATGTTACAAGATAGCTATTGTTGCTAAAGGGTTTTTCAAACCAACCTACCCAACTAAGCTTAAGCTTGGGATTCCTAGAAGAAATCCATAAAAACGATTGCGAAACTATATTATCCCAAAGCACCTCTTTCTTGGGGGGATAGTTAGGAAAAACCAAACGATTTCGAAAGCTTCATATGGACCATAAAAGAGTCCCTCCGACACCATCAAGAAACAATCGAGCTTTATTATAGATGAGAGAAGAGTCTAACCACGAGAACCACTCCGAAGTATTCTCGCAAAAAGGAACGTCAAGCTCCCACCATCTAGCCAAAAGAGCCCACAAGTCTTTAGCCATCTCACATTTAAAAAAGATGTGATTAACCGTTTCCACGTCTTCAAGACAAATGGGACAAAGAAGCGAATCCACTTCAATACCCTTTCTATCCAAATTCATCCTAGTAGGGAGCTTGTTTAGCAATAACCACCACATAAATACATTGACTTAATGGGAATGTTATTATTCCAACGAGTAGCTGAGGTACCCACGTCTAGGATGCGAGAGTCAATCAAGGAACGCACTGATTCAACAGAGAAACCTTTGGAGACGTCAAGAGACCATTTCCATGTATCATTATGGTCAGATAATTCGACAGACCCTATTAGTTGCTGCAATTCAGAAAACTGGTTAGCTTCAATTCCACCTCTCGGTTGTCTTCTTAAAACGGTAGACCAGTTAGTAAGAGATAATCGGCTAGCTATGCAACAACTTTTATCGTTGTCAAGCATGAAGACGCGCGAAAACTTAGCTTTTTTAGGTTGTTGGCTGCACAATATATCATCCCAAAACCTGATAGAAGTTCCATTTCCAAGCTTTCGAGTACACAAGGAGAAGAGGTCGATACCTTTCTGCTTTAGATACTTGACCGAGGAAATAATACCACTCCAAGCACTATAACAAGAACTATAAGAGGGAACATAAAAAATACCTCCATCACGTCCATGAGTCTCCTTGATAACAACAGCCCAAAGATCAGAAGGATGCTTGAGCAGATGCCAAATCCATTTGAACAATAGACCTGCATTAAACGCGAGGATGCTGCCAATACCAAGACCACCCGACATCTTATTAGCCATGCATTTTTTCCAGCTTACCCATGTCATCTTCTTCTCGCCCAAGTCACCACCAATAAAGAATTTATTCCGCATAGATTCCAGCTTATTGCAAATGGAAACAGGAACCTTGTATAACGACATATAATATGTCGGCTAACTTCGAAGAACCGACCTGATCAAGGAAAGACGACCGCCAATAGAAAGAAGCCGAGCATTCCATTGAGTAAGCTTAGAGGAGAATTTTTGAACGATGGCATCCCAATTAGAACACCTCGCCATGTTGCAACCAACAGGAACACCAAGGTACTTTAACGGCAGATAAGTAGCACCGCAACCAAGAATACTAGCCATGTTCTGAATACTTTCTTCAGAAACACAAACTCCTGAAATATTACTTTTGTGCACATTTATTTTTAAGTCCAGAGACTAAATAGAAGCAGCGAAGAATATAAAGCAAGTTATGAGCATTAGTATGAGACCATTCACCCATGAAGATGACATCATCTGCGTAAATAAGGTACGATAAACACATATTGTTTTGACCAATACGAGTGCCATAATAGAGACCAATGGCGACAACTTTACATATGAGAGCATGCAATCCGTCCATGGACATAATAAAAAGAAAAGGGGATAATGGATCACCTTGTCTTAAGCCCTTAGAAATCTCGAATTCAGTTGTTGGAGACCCGTTAACCAATATGGAAGTACGATCATTACAAAGGTAGCCTTTGATCCAAGATCTCCACAAGAGACCAAACCCGAGCTTATCCATGACTAAGTCCAAGAAATCCCATCTCAAGGAATCAAAAGCTTTCTCAAAGTCTACCTTAAATATCATAAGATGTTTCTTGCATTTGCAATACCAAGCTATGACTTCGTTAAGAATAAGAGGACCATCAAGGATATTCCTACCCTTAATGAAGGCGGATTGCTCAGGACTAACACAACTTCAAATCACCATACTTAGCCTCTTAGCTAAGATTTTTCCAATAATTTTGTATTGGCATCCTATTAGACTTATAGGGCGAAAGTCCGTAACGAGAGTGACATCAGACACTTTAGGGATCAATGAAATAAAAAATGAATTGCATCCTTTAAGAAAGGATCCAGAAGCGAAGAATTCTTGCACAACCAACACCATCTATATCATAAATTTTATCTCGCATTATTACAAAAGCTTTCAAATAAATTGATTCCTTATAAATGATAATATCATTTTCATTTCTCTTCCACAAATGGTGTTGTTAGACATTCTCCTGCTAACCCACTTTTTACTCTCTTTTTTACATTTTAATTCATATACTAACATTATAAGTTAGTTTTTTATCAGTTGTTATTTCATATTTTTTGTTTTAGTATTTTTTTATTATGTATTTTTTGTCAAACTTTATATTTTATGTTTAATAATTTTTGTTTCGCAATTTATGCTAGTAATAAAAAATAAAAATTAATTTTTTTTATAAAAAATAAATTAGAAAGGTATTAAAATCAAATATTACTATTAAATTGCTAAAAAATGGGTAAACTCGATGTCATCACTGATGCACGTTTATGTTTTTTTTTCTAGAAAGTCATGTCTGATTTTTTTTATAAGTAGGTGAAGAGACAAAGAAAGTACAAGTCCCCAACTATGTATCGAACCTAGACGATTATTATTGTTTTTAATTTTAAAGAACTAAAATGAGACGCTTGAAAGTAGATACAGAGTAATAAGATAAAAATAATAACTAATGAAAAAACACCTAAATTTTTTGAGATTATTATAACGAGGATATATACTCATAACATAATTTCATATTTACCCAACTTAAATATTATAATTTTATATTTACCTAAAGCATAAATTGTAATGCATAAATAAAATACTTTTAAAAAATGTGTTAAAAAAATATGAATTATGATGTTTAAGTTGAGTATATAAGAAATTGCCCCTTTAAAATATGAATACTTTTAAAAAATGTTTAAGTTGAATAATGGTCTTTGTGATACTCAATCTAATAAGACGTCGAAAGATGGTGGGACGGAATCGGTATGCTCTGGTCATTTTAAAAAATCCGAGGTCCCGCCTACAGGTGGTTCTATTCTGAGTTTTCTTGATGAAGTGGTGAAAGTAGGGCAAGTTATGGGATATAAAATGGATGGGTGTATGTCTAATATGGCGGACATTATTGAATCACAAGGAGCGGAGGAGGTGTTTAGATGAATTTTTTGTCCTTGAATATTCAAGGCCTTGCCCTTAGGGCTAAAAAAGATTGGGTTAAGGAGTTGTGTGTTAAGAATAAGGTAAATTTTTTGGCGTTAGAAGAAACTAAGATGGAGAATATGGATCTTGTTTGTGTCAAGACATGTTGGGAAAACTTGACTTTTGATTATGCTCATAGCGATTCTGAAGGTAATTCGGGACGTGTTTTATGCGTATGGGATCCTAATTCGTTTTGTAAAAGTAGTGTTACTATCTCTGATTATTTCATTATGGTGCGTGGGATTTGGCGGCATAATGGCAAGAAATTTCTTATTATTGCGATATACGCTCCTCATGACTTGAAAGAGAAAATAATGTTGTGGGATTATTTGACTTATGAGATTGGTAAATGGAAAGGGGAGGTAGTGATTATGGGTGATTTTAATGAGGTCTGATATAAGTCGGATAGGTTTGGGTCAGTGTTTAATGTGCATGGCGCTAACATTTTCAACTCGTTCATATCTAATGCGGGTATGGTTGAGGTGTTTTTAGGGGGTTGCTCCTTTACGTGGTGCCATAAATCTGCAAAGAAGATGAGTAAATTAAATCGATTCCTTGTTTCTGAAAATTTATGTAATATATGCCCGAACATTTCTGCTGTCACTTTGGAGCGGTACTTGTCTGATCACCGACCTATTCTTCTTTGTGAATCTTATGTTGATTATGGTCCGGTTCCGTTCAAATTTTATCATCATTGGTTCGAAATAGAGGGGTTCTATAAAATGGTGGAAGACACGTGGAAGGAGTGTCCGACTGTGGAGTCTAATGCGATACATAAGTTGATGGGAAAGTTAAAGTTCCTCAAAACAAGGATTCGGGATTGGAACAAGCAGAATATGTTAAGCGGGAAAAATGTTAAAGCTATGTATAAGTCTGATCTTGAAGCCATGGAGAAAATTATTGATAGTGGTAATGGTGATGAAGAGATGGTTCTGAAACGATTGGAGATTGTTAAGAACATTCAACATATTGATAATCTAAACGCGGAAGAAATGGCCCAAAAGGCTAAAGTTAATTGTCCATCGAAGGAGATGAAAATTCTAGTTTTTTTCCATGGCATTATTAATAAAAAACGAAATCTTCTGGCTATACGAGGTATAATGGTTGAAGGGAGATTGATTGATAATCCGAACCGTGTGAAGTTGGAATTTTTTAATCATTTTAGTAATCGTTTTTGCCAACCTGATGTTAGATGTGCCATTAACCAGTTGAGGTATACGAAGAGATTGTCTTTGGAACAACAGTTGGAGATGGAATGTGACGTGTCTAATGAGGAAATCAAGAAAGCGGTGTGGGATTGTGGAACGGACAAAGCCCCTGGCCCGGACGTTTTCACTTTCGGGTTCTATCGTCGATTTTGGTATCTTATAGAAAACGATGTGTATGACGCTGTGAAGTATTTCTTCACTTACGGTGAGATCCCTAAAGGTTGTTGATAACGCTACACGCGTCGTTCGGGGTCAAAGGAACTTCCTTTTCATCGAGCAAGTTTTTCAACACCCTAGGCAGTGAACCTAATCGTTGTAGTGTAGTATTAGGGTAAGCCACGGGTATTGATATCGTTCTCTAGGGGAATAGGAATGCTAGTGAGAAGTTACTACGCTAAGGTTGGGGTTGAGGAAGATTATTTTTTTTTATCTTTTTATGTTTTTTAAGAAATGAAAAGGTACGAATCTCGGGGTTTGGGTTTGGGGGTTTGTGTGGAGTTTGTTAGATTCCTCGAGATCGTTTTAAGCCTCTAGGGTTAACAATAACAATGATAATAAACTTGGTACGCAACGGAATAAAACAAATCATAGTTATTGACACAAGGTTTATCTTTATAATCACTCCAAGCCTCAAATATTATTTGATCGGTATAATACGGTTACACTAAACTTGTAACAGGGATCAAAGATCCTTGAGGCTAAACTACACAAATCCTAGGCGTCCACTTAGAGGACTTGACGCCTAGACGCACACACACACCTTTAATGACTACATTATGGAAGACTTAATTAATAAAACCTACACCCCATGTCCTCTTTATATACTAGAGGATTAGGGTTTACAAATCTCTACAAAGGACTAAACATTAAATCTTCTTTTGCAAGCAAGTCCTTCCATCTTTTTGTAGGTTTCATCTCTTTCTCTTTAAGCCCTTGATGTTTCATTCTTTTATTTATTTTGTCTCATCAAATCCAAGGAACCTAAAACCCAACAATCTTCTCCTATTTGATGATGACAAAACAAACAAAGTCGTGTACGAACTTCCCTAGACGAAGTAGCAGAAGTTGAGATAATTAAATCTCACGATGAATGAAACAATCTTGTCTTCCTTTGTCTTCCCCTTAATCCATACTATGCCACTCTAATATATCTTCCCCTTTTTGTTATCAACAAATAGAGAATGTAAACATTAGAAACTTCCCCTTGAGTGGTGCATGAATATTGAATGATTCTTCAAATCTGTAAGCTCCTTGTAATGATCACTTGTGAAGAAAACCAAATATAACAAACTTGATAAAGAAGTAGAATAACCCAAACTTGTGTCTTATATCTTGCACTATAGATGACATCGAACGTATACCCAATCTTGGTGTATAAGGGGACCGCAATCCCTTGACGATAATCACTGAGCACAATAACGTCACTCCTTTAAGTGTTATGTCAATTCTTCGTCATAATCATTGAAGCACGAACAAGTTACCTCCAAAGTATAACACCCACTTTAAGATATGATAAGAGCACGAATCTGTGTTACTCAACTACAATATCAAATAGGTTATGATCAATCATCTTCGTAATCGCCTATTCAATAAATTTCCAAAACGAGCCTTTTAAATACTTTGAGAACAAAAACCAAACTCCTTGTGTGTGAAAACCAATCTTGTGTGTGTCGTCCAACATCTTCCAAACCATCTAAACTTCAAACTTTAGCCGACCCAAAAACCATATACTGTCCGATATCGAGCATAACAAGTAGTACAAAATACTTTATCGGACAAAACAAACATTACAATACAAAAATTTAACCCACAAAATATTACCATGCAATGGCTTTAAACAAAGCATTGGCAATTCACTTTTTCGTTTCATCAATCTCCTGTGGCCAATAATATCTTGCGTACTCCCATGCACAAAACAAATATCACCAACCCATAATGCTCCATCAACCAATAAATAAGTACGAGGTTAATCATGAATGATCAAAAGATGAAAAACATTTGTGACCATGCAATTGAAGCTAGTCTTACCGATCAGTACACCATTTACCTTTACCTGCTTCCATATATGACAAAACTCCAAGTGCACCGTCCCACTTACAGGTTGAGTTCATATTAAAATATACCATGCATATTATAAAATCAACCTTTATATTCACAAACAGTTAGAGTACCATGTAGGTAATCAAAACAGTAGATTCATATGAGTGGCAGTGGGAACGAGCAGCAGTCGATCAAACGTAGCAGTAGTTTCATGTTAAACTAGCAGTGGTAACGAGTTCTTGTAGCAGTGGATACAAAGTATACTAGCAGTGGTTTCGAATAAAGTAGCAGTGGTTAAGATATAACTAGCAGTGGTTTTGAGAAGCTTGGCAGTGGTTTCGAGAAACGGTTGATGCTAGCAGTGGTTATCAACTACGAGCAGGAGTAACTAAGCACGAGTAGCAAGAACGTAGCTTGGAACAGTAGAAAGTAATCCATAGCAGCATGCGAATGAATATTGATTCATGAAGTAGGTCCTACTACATTCGTTAAAATATTCCGAGCAAGAATAAAGTAGCAATATGGGAACCGACCCACTTTCTTGAGAGTTGTAGTTATGCTAAACTTTGTAAATAATATCACTCGCAAAATTCCAAATCAAGATAATCCATTGACCCAGCATTTGTTTGTACAAGATTAATATGATTGGTTGAATAAACTATTGATTCAGTTGGCAACAAACACAATATACCCATTCTGATCTTGAACTAAAAGCGAACAATTTTATCACTGACCAAAAATCAACTAGAATAGTGATGTAGACCAATCATATTATAGGAATCAATTGAGATACCATGCGAAATCAAACAAATCAGTAATGAATTTATCTTGCACAAAAATCCAAGAACCAATCTAAAATTCGAATATTTACCATGTTTCTGCAGCGAACTTCGACACTTAATAACTTTTGATTTAAACCTCAGATAGAAAATCCCTCCGGTGAAAAGTTAGATGGGTATATAGAGAACGTCCACCAAAAATTTCGTTACGATCCAACGGTTAACGAAAAAGTTATGATCATTTCAAAACAGTCCTGCAGAAGCCATACGGAAATTTTCAGTTTCGATTTTTTTCATCTTTTTGCCACATAAAACCTTGTGAATCCCTAGGTAACGAGCTCCCCGAGCTCTGATACCAATTGTGGAATTTTTTAGATTCCTTGAGATCGTTTTAAGCCTCTAGGGTTAACAATAACAATGATAATAAACTTGGTACGCAGCGGAATAAAACAAATCATAGTTATTGACACAAGGTTTATCTTTATAATCACTCCAAGCCTCAAATATTATTTGATCGGTATAATACGGTTACACTAAACTTGTAACAGGGATCAAAGATCCTTGAGGCTAAACTACACAAATCCTAGGCGTCCACTTAGAAGACTTGACGCCTAGACGCACACACACACCTTTAATGACTACATTATGGAAGACTTAATTAATAAAACCTACACCCCATGTTCTCTTTATATACTAGAGGATTAGGGTTTACAAATCTCTACAAAGGACTAAACATTAAATCTACTTTTGCAAGCAAGTCCTTCCATCTTTTTGTAGGTTTCATCTCTTTCACTTAAGCCCTTGATGTTTCATTCTTTTATTTATTTTGTCTCATCAAATCCAAGGAACCTAAAACCCAACAGTTTGGTATTGCTACCGATTACTCTACTTATCTAATTATCTAATCTAAGGTGTATGTAGTCTATGTCTAATTATTGTGTGCTCGTATGATAGTTTAAAGATGTGTTTACTTAGGTTTTACTACTCCTTAATTATCTCCTATTGATGGTTGAATTGTCACGTCCTTATTCCTAGTTGCGTTGTGTGTCTAAGGTTGTAGGGTATGCGTTTCTCCCTAACTCTTTGAACTTACCAAATGGTCTCGTCTACAAAACCCACTAGGGATAATAAACTCTTACTCTAAGGCACTTTTTGGATGGTTTAGCTTACAACTACTCAAGGAGTCATATTCTAAGGTTCACAAAGATTTAATCAAGCATTAAGTACACAACGAATGACCTATCGCATTACTAGATCATTAATCAACTAAGATAAGAGACAACCAATCAATATTCAATAATTAAGTTTCATATTCCCTAAGCAAACACACAAGTAAATTAGCCGGACATGGAGAACATGCAGGCATACACACAAATAATCAAAGGCATAATTGTATTAATGGAGTAAAACACTTACCTTGGTGTAAGATAGGGTTTGGAACCCTAAAATACTGTACAAGACAACCTTGGTTCGGTTTAGGTTTTTACTCCAAAAGACTACACACTCAATACTGAAAAATTCGGATTCTATATATAATATTACATATGCGACGGCGTCACCTTATGTTTTGTGACGCCGTCGTGTCGCCGTCATTAGGGTTTCGTCTTGGCCACGTTAGACTTGCGACGGCGTCACCTTGTGCTTGTGACGCCGTCCTCTTCAGCTTCTGACGCCGTCTGGATTACACCTAGGTCGTCTGAGTTGCGACGGCCTACTCTTTTATAACTTGACGTCGTCACTTGAAAATAGGAGTTTTGGCTTCTGTCCCGTCACAAAATCCTCCGACGGCGTCGCAATTTAACACCTGACGCCGTCACCTTATGTTTTCAGCAGTTTTGAGTGTCTCGATTCTGACTTTGGCCATTTTCTTCGTATAATCGCGCCTTTTCGTCCAAATAAGTGCCATTCCAGCATTTTGCCTTCAAGAGACCTAAAAAGTGAAAAGGAACGATATTAAGCAATAACGGATACAAAAGTGATCAAATAAGGGCTTAAATGACCCCTCAAAAAGGTACCTTTTAAAACCTTATCAAATATCCCTACACTTGGTATTTGCTTGTCCTCAAGCAAATGTGCTTTTAGCCAATTAATTTATAAGTTAAGGGTCATGAAGCATTCGTTCAAAACGGTCCACAACACATATAAGCCCCGCAAAAGTCATAACAAGCACGGAAATTACATACTAGCACCTCACATGGGGTGTTTGGATACTCACATCTCTCTCGGGTGTATATGAAATATAACAAATTGGAATGGAAGATAAACACTCATTAACCGGTCCTAGTACATAGATTACCATAGGCTTGAGAATAGATCAAACCTCTATCGCTTTGGCGTAAGCACCTAGGAAAGACTATCAAAGAGGTCTTTAAAGGGTTGTAATGTTAGGCTTACGGTAGAGAAACAACGGGTTTGGTGGGATAAGCTATATAGTGGTGGCAAGTCAAAAATCTCTTATGTTACAAGCATACGAAGAATGGCGTTGCTAAGCCAAGACTCGACATTCTAAACTCTAGCTAACTGAAATAAACAAACATAAATTTAAAGGATAGATGTAGGATGGTAGCCCGTATGTTTTGTTTTTTTTTTTTTAATCACTCTATTTTTTTTTTTTTTTCATACACTTTTACTCTACCATCCTCTACGGTAACATCGAAATGATAGGGATTTATAGGCACATCCCTACACTTGAGTTTTTATTATTCTAACACTAATTTGACCCAAATTGAAAAGATCAAAACACTTGGGGTACATTATTATGCAAACAAAGGGATTTTGAATTTAACGTTCCCTTCTCGTCATTTCATAAACTTTAACTTTTCCCATGAATCCCAATCGTCCCAAAACTGTATACAAAGGATATGACTCGACTTAGCAACTCATGCAAGCAACTAGATAATTGAACTAAGGGTTTAGGGTGATAACAATAATGCACTAAAAGTGAGTGCATACAGGGTAGGCTAAGGCGATTTAGGTGTATATTTGGGGGTGGGGTGTAAACAATGCTCTTCATTGATATTCCGGAAAAACCGAAACATCACGAGAACCGCGAAAAGGATAGGCTCTGAGGGGTTAACTAGGGGTATCGTGTACTAAAGATGAGTACAACGCAAAGGGTGTGGGGGAATTACTCAACCGATGTGGAAGAAGTAATTATATTACGGGTATCAAACAAGGGTTATCCTAATGCCTCTTATCATTTAGTTATTCCTAACTACACAAGTGTAGTCTTACTTGCGATCTTGGAATGCATCACAAAACAAGTTCTAGAATCTAATATACTACCGGTTCACACTCTAAGCATTAAAGATGAATACTTTTAATTCCTACTAATCTAAGGGCGAACCTCACATTTTGGGTGGAATTTAGGTGGTAAAGGGTTTTTGTACTAGTCATGCAACTTCCTATCCGTGAAACGCTTTTGTTAAGACTAATGGCCCACTCCTATATGTCATGAAAAATTTTAAATTTTGTGCCAAAAATACCCTAACCGACATTTTCTCATGGTTTATTACACAAATACAATTGGACAAAGCAAATAATCAAGGATAAGCATAGTTTCAAAGTTCCCGTTTTATTTTCCCTCCCTACACTTAAACTGAACATTGTCCCCAATGTTCCCCGAAAGTATCAAAGTTATGATAATAGAAGGTAATTAAAAACGAAAGAAACTAATACTCCCCTGATTAGCTCGGTAGGATCCGTGTGTGAAGTAGTAGTTAAATCCTTTCCAAGAAGAATTTATGCGTGAAAAGCTCCTTCCAATCTTATGTAGCTTCTTCTTGATAAATTAAACCTGCACACTTGAAGAAACAAATGAAACCTTCGCGTAAAATCGGCGGTAATAATATATATAAGACTCGATTTAACTAGGATATAATGCTTGCGGAATGGATGTTTGCAAAATTTCTGGAAAATTAAGACCTGGAAAATTCAAAATTTTTTTAAGTAGCTCAGAAAACGAGAAAAAGGTAATCTGTTGTTTTTACTCCTTCCTGACGCCGTCAGGTTATCCTGACAAAAACTGGTCTGCGATTTTCTGGAAAAAATTCTGGAAAATTTACATCTTTAGAATTTGAAATTTTTTTTGCAAAACATCCATTATGACTCGATACAAACATTTGACTCGAACAAACACACATATATATCTTTTAGTTAATTGTTATTCTCATGTTTACGTTTCCTTGAAAACGTGTGTAATCCTCCCTACACTTATCCCTTATGTAAAATACCTTTATATGCAATTAAGACGAGGTTAAAAACAAAATAAAGCATTTTTACAAAATTAAACATGAGAATAAACAATCAATAAAAGATATATGACACTAACAAGCAAACAATTAAGCATGGGTTGCCTCCCACGAAGCGCTTTTCTTTATTTAAGAGTCTTGTAGCTAGACTCGTAGTCGTGCTCCTACGTTACTTCATTACCGCCACCTTCTTCCTTCGCTTTCCCTTCGTCGAAAGGGTGTAGACGTTGTATGCTTACAGTGGATTCCTTGCCAACGTTATCTATTATGGTGACGGTTTTATCTTTTAAATTGGTTTCCTTCACTGTGAAAGGTCCAAACCATCTTGGTTTGTTTCTACCTCGTAATGCCCTTATCCGTGATTTGTATAAAAGTACTTTTTCTCCTTTTAGAAATTCCGTAGGGTTCCTTTGTGTCTTAGGTATCGAAGTGGGATTATTTCCTAACTTCTTGTCGGGTTTCCACAATGTTGCATACAATCCTTGAACCATAAAGTCCCTAAGCCCTTTTTCCCAGTCATTCATCTTCTTCTTAACACTATTGCTAGGGGCTTTTCGATCTCCACCCGTAATCATTTCCATGATCTTAAGAGGATACCTTGGGATGATGGGTATCCTAGCGTACCCCTTTCCGCTTTTGAGTATCATGATGCCCTCTCCGCATTTGATGGTTGCCTTGGCGGTGGCCAGAAATGGTGTCCCAAGAATGAGAGGCATGTTTTTATCTTCCTCAACATCAATGATCACGAAATCCACCGGATAAATGATATTAGCCACCTCAATTAGAACATCCACCGCGATTCCTATGGGGTAGACATAGGTGTGATTAGCTAAGGAAAGTCTAAGATCGGTCTTGGCTGGTTTCTCCTTAGTTAACTTATTATAGATTGATAATGGCATTATGTTCACATCAGTCCCCTGATCAGCTAAGGCATTTATATTATCAATATCACCTATGCTACATGGTATCACGAAATTCCCTGTGGCGTCTCGTTTTCTTGTTAATGGTTTTTTTATGACCAACTCATACAGGGGTCCCATAGGCAAGGCGTCATACTCTTCTTCTGTCATTTTTCCTTCAAGGGCCTCCCTAAGAACTTCATTGTACCTAAAGTTGTTTACTTGGTTTGCAATGGTTTTTTTGTTAATTTCGTGCTTAAGGTAGTACTCAATGGTCTCAGGCTCATCATTAGGCACAGACTCCTCCTTCTTGCTTTCCTCAGTTTTCCTCATCTCAACCCTTGTATCCTCGGGCATAATGGAAACGGCGTTAACAAACGAAGTGGGAGGACAATCGTTGCTTCTTACTAGTACCTTTTCGGGAACTTTTGTTTTGGTAAATTCAATTACCAAATTCATCATTTCCGTCATTTTCGCTTGCATTTCCTCTCTCTGCCTATAAACCTCCTCTTCAAATTTGGCTAATCTCTCCGTATGAGCTGCCATGTACTCCCTCATCTGTTCCTTGAAGCTCGGTGAAAGTGGTATTGGAGAAGTAGAACGGAAGTGCCTTTCGGAATTGGGGTTTTGCTCACGACTTGGGGATTCCGAAAAAAGTGTGGGGTGGTTGGTTGAATTGGCGGATTTGACAGCTTCTCGAGGAATTTGTACGGGGACTCTTCTTTGCCTTTCCATAAGATAATCAATCCCTCTCTCAATGGCACTCAATTGCTCCTCGAGGGTGTCGAAAGATTCAAAAGGAGTTGATATGGCATTAACTACGTTAACCGGAGTTTCAGGAGTTTCATTCCAATCTTCGTAGTTCTGATCAGCAAGCTCCTCTATAATATCCCAAGATTTCTCTGCATTAAAGTCGCTGAGCCTTCCACCGGTGGCTCGATCAATGGATCGTCGAGTGATGAAATCGGTATGGTCATAAAAGATTTGGATTTGAAGCCAAAGATCAATGCCATGATGGGGGAGTCTACAGAGTAGGTCCTTAAATCGAGTCCATGCTTTGTGGAGAGACTCACCTTGGAGTTGTTGAAATGTCAGGACGTCTCGCCTAAGTTTAGTGGTTCTCCCCGGTGGGAAAAATTGAGCAAGGAAGCGAGAGGTAAGATCATCCCAACTTGAGATGGAGCCGGCGGGAAGTCGCTCAAGCCAATTACTAGCTTGGTCCCGTAGAGAGAATTGGAAGAGACGCAGGCGCGTGGTCTCCCGAGTAGTAGCATTAAGGTCGATGGAATCGACAATTTTGAGGAAATCCCTCAGATGCTGATTTGGATCTTCTGAACGAAGTCCATGGAATGCACATCCGTTTTGCACCAACCGGATGGTGTCGGATCGCAGGGCCGTAGTTTGGGCTTGGTCGGGAAGCTCAATGGTGTTCCTATTGCCTAAGTGGCTTGGTCTCGAGTATTCACCAAGAGTACGGGCTCTTGGCGGGTCAATTGGTGGTGGGTTGATGAATGGGGGGTGGTTATCACCTTCCATGATGAAAAGTGATGGAATTACGAACAAAGGTCACGAAGAAGGGGGATAGACTAAGAGAAAGCTAAAAAATGAGAAAAATTTACTTGATAGGAATCAAGTAAAGAAACCTAAACGAGGTGGACTACTAACTAGCTATTCTATTCCCCGGCAACGGTGCCAAACACTTGATAACGCTACACGCGTCGTTCGGGGTCAAAGGAACTTCCTTTTCGTCGAGCAAGTTTTTCAACACCCTAGGCAGTGAAACTAATCGTTGTAGTGTAGTATTAGGGTAAGCCACGGGTATTGATATCGTTCTCTAGGGGAATAGGAATGCTAGTGAGAAGTTACTACGCTAAGGTTGGGGTTGAGGAAGATTATTTTTTTTTATCTTTTTATGTTTTTTAGGAAATGAAAAGGTACGAATCTCGGGGTTTGGGTTTGGGGGTTTGGTATTGCTACCGATTACTCTACTTATCTAATTATCTAATCTAAGGTGTATGTAGTCTATGTCTAATTATTGTGTGCTTGTATGATAGTTTAAAGATGTGTTTACTTAGGTTTTACTACTCCTTAATTATCTCCTATTGATGGTTGAATTGTCACATCCTTATTCCTAGTTGCGTTGTGTGTCTAAGGTTGTAGGGTATGCGTTTCTCCCTAACTCTTTGAACTTACCAAATGGTCTCGTCTACAAAACCCACTAGGGATAATAAACTCTTACTCTAAGGCACTCTTTGGATGGTTTAGCTTACAACTACTCAAGGAGTCATATTCTAAGGTTCACAAAGATTTAATCAAGCATTAAGTACACAACGAATGACCTATCGCATTACTAGATCATTAATCAACTAAGATAAGAGAAAACCAATCAATATTCAATAATTAAGTTTCATATTCCCTAAGCAAACACACAAGTAAATTAGCCGGACATGGTGAACATGCAGGCATACACACAAATAATCAAAGACATAATTGTATTAATGAAGTAAAACACTTATCTTGGTGTAAGATAGGGTTTGGAACCCTAAAATACTGTACAAGACAACCTTGGTTCGGTTTAGGTTTTTACTCCAAAAGACTACACACCCAATACTGAAAAATTCGGATTCTATATATAATATTACATATGCGACGGCGTCACCTTATGTTTTGTGACGCCGTCGTGTCGCCGTCATTAGGGTTTCGTCTTGGCCACGTTAGACTTGCGACGGCGTCACCTTGTGCTTCTGACGCCGTTCTCTTCAGCTTCTGACGCCGTCTGGATTACATCAAGGTCGTCTGAGTTGCGACGGCCTACTCTTTTATAACTTGACGTCGTCACTTGAAAATAGGAGTTTTGGCTTCTGTCCCGTCACAAAATCCTCCGACGGCGTCGCAATTTAACACCTGACGCCGTCACCTTATGTTTTCAGCAGTTTTGAGTGTCTCGATTCTGACTTTGGCCATTTTCTTCGTATAATCGCGCCTTTTCGTCCAAATAAGTGCCATTCCAGCATTTTGCCTTCAAGAGACCTAAAAAGTAAAAAGGAACGATATTAAGCAATAACGGATACAAAAGTGATCAAATAAGGGCTTAAATGACCCCTCAAAAAGGTACCTTTTAAAACCTTATCAAATATCCCTACACTTGGTATTTGCTTGTCCTCAAGCAAATGTGCTTTTAGCCAATTAATTTATAAGTTAAGGGTCATGAAGCATTCGTTCAAAACGGTCCACAACACATATAAGCCCCACAAAAGTCATAACAAGCACGGAAATTACATACTAGCACCTCACATGGGGTGTTTGGATACTCACATCTCCCTCGGGTGTATATGAAATATAACAAATTGGAAATGGAAGATAAACACTCATTAACCGGTCCTAGTACATAGATTACCATAGGCTTGAGAATAGATCAAACCTCCATCGTTTTGGCGTAAGCACCTAGGAAAGACTATCAAAGAGGTCTTTAAAGGGTTGTAATGTTAGGCTTACGGTAGGGAAACAACGGGTTTGGTGGGATAAGCTATATAGTGGTGGCAAGTCAAAAATCTCTTATGTTACAAGCATCGAAGAATGGCGTTGCTAAGCCAAGACTCGACATTCTAAACTCTAGCTAACTGAAATAAACAAACATAAATTTAAAGGATAAATGTAGGATGGTAGCCCGTATGTTTTGTTTTTTTTTTTTTTTTAATCACTCTAATTTTTTTTTTTTTTTCATACACTTTTACTCTACCATCATCTACGGTAACATCGGAATGATAGGGATTTATAGGCACATCCCTACACTTGAGTTTTTATTATTCTAACACTAATTTGACCCGAATTGAAAAGATCAAAACACTTGGGGTACATTATTATGCAAACAAAGGGATTTTGAATTTAACGTTCCCTTCTCGTCATTTCATAAACTTTAACTTTTCCCATGAATCCCAATCGTCCCAAAACTGTATACAAAGGATATGACTCGACTTAGCAACTCATGCAAGCAACTAGATAATTGAACTAAGGGTTTAGGGTGATAACAATAATGCACTAAAAGTGAGTGCATACAGGGTAGGCTAAGGCGATTTGGGTGTATATTTGGGGGTGGGGTGTAAACAATGCTCTTCATTGATATTCCGGAAAAACCGAAACATCACGAGAACCGCGAAAAGGATAGGCTCTGAGGGGTTAACTAGGGGTATCGTGTACTAAAGATGAGTACAACGCAAAGGGTGTGGGGGAATTACTCAACCGATGTGGAAGAAGTAATTATATTACGGGTATCAAACAAGGGTTATCCTAATGCCTCTTATCATTTAGTTATTCCTAACTACACAAGTGTAGTCTTACTTGCGATCTCGGAATGCATCACAAAACAAGTTCTAGAATCTAATATACTACCGGTTCACACTCTAAGAATTAAAGATGAATGCTTTTAATTCCTACTAATCTAAGGGCGATCCTCACATTTTGGGTGGAATTTAGGTGGTAAAGGGTTTTTGTACTAGTCATGCAACTTCCTATCCGTGAGACGCTTTTGTTAAGACTAATGGCCCACTCCTATATATCATGAAAAATTTTAAATTTGGTGCCAAAACTACCCTAACCGACATTTTCTCATGGTTTATTACACAAATACAATTGGACAAAGCAAATAATCAAGGATAAGCATAGTTTTAGTTCCCGTTTTATTTTCCCTCCCTACACTTAAACTGAACATTCTCCCCAATGTTCCCCGAAAGTATCAAAGTTATGATAATAGAAGGTAATTAAAAACGAAAGAAACTAATACTCCCCTGATTATATATATCGGTTCATCTGTAGGTGGCTCTATGACTCGGGTTCAGGTTTGGGATGAGGTGGTAGAACGAGTAAAGTCGCGCCTTTCTAAATGGAAGATGAAGACGTTGTCTATTGGTGGTAGGCTTACTTTGCTTAAGTCGGTTCTAGGGTCGATGTCCATATTCCATATGTCGATCTTTAAAGTCCCTTTGGGTGTTCTTAATACTCTAGAATCGATTCGAAGTCATTTCTTCAATGGGCATGAGCTCAATTGTAACAAAAGTTCTTGGGTTAATTAGAAGAAAGTGTTAACTCCCAAAGTTAAAGGAGGCCTCGGTGTCTCAAGCCTCTATGCGCTGAATAGAAGTTTAATGTTCAAATGGATTTGGCGATTTTATTCGCAAGATTCTTCTTTATGGGTTCGTGTTATTAAGGCGATTCATGGAGCTGACGGAAAGTTGGATGCGAATGTCAAAGCTGGTACGAAGTCGTGTTGGATGAGTATTGTGAATAAATTTCGATCTCTAGCTCATAAAGGTATTGACTTGCGTAGTTTCATGTGCATTAAATTGGGGAATGAGGAGAACACTTTTTTCTGGGAAGATTATTGGAGAGAAGGTGGCATGCTTAGGTATCGATTTCCGCGTTTATATGCTCTTGAATCAAATAAACGAATTTCTGTTGGGACGAAATTTACGCATCCAAGTTTGGATCACTCGTTTAGAAGAAATCCGATAGGTGGAGCTGAGCAGGAACAACTTGAGGAGCTTGTAGTTATGATGCAAGATGTTAGTTTATGACTGGAAGAATTGGTTAGTGAATCTGCGCATCCCGACAACAAACAAATTGATGTTGGAAGGTGTGTTCTACGTTATGTGGTGGTGCTTGTGGTCGGTGCGTAACACGTTTATTTTCGAAGCTAAGATTCCAGTGAAGGCGAGGTTTTTTGATGATATTGTTTCCAAGTCTTATTATTGGTGTAGGTATAGATGTAAAGCATCGTTTAGTATGAACGATTGGCTAAAAAACCCGCATCTTATTTCTTTGTAAGTTCTAGCTTCTTGCTAGTTTTTTTAAAATAAAATGCCGTTCAAAAAAAATTACCCCTTTAATATATACATTTTTAATGACAAATTGGCTACATTCTTTCACATTATACAATACAATTGTAACTCACATATTTTAAAAGAGATTAACTCATAACCGCTATTTAGTTTGTGAGTTTTTCAAATAACAAATATACCATCTTATGAGAAACATTATTATTATTATTATTATTATTATTATTATTATTATTATTATTATTATTATTATTATTATTATTATTATTATTATTATTATTATTATTATTATTATTATTATTATATTATTATTATTATTATTATTATTATTATTATTTATTATTATTATTATTATTATTATTATTATTATTATTATTATTATTATTATTATTATTATTATTATTATTATTATTATTATTATTATTATTATTATTATTATTATTATTATTATTATTATTATTATTATTATTATTATTATTATTATTATTTATATTATTATTATTATTATTATTATTATTAATTATTATATTATTATTATTATTATTATATTATTATTATATTATTATATTATTATTATTATATTATTATTATTATTATTATATTATTATTATTATTATTATTATTATTATTATTATTATTATATTATTATTATTATTATTATTATATTATTATTATTATTATTATTATTATTATTATTATTATTATTATTATTATTATTATTATTATTATTATTATTATTATTATTATTATTATTATTATTATTATTATTATTATTATTATTATTATTATTATTATTATTATTATTATTATTATATTATTATTATTATTATTATTATTATTATTATTATTATTATTATTATATTATTATATTATTATTATTTATTATTATTATTATTATTATTATTATTATTATTATTATTATTATTATTATTATTATTATTATTATTATTATTATTATTATTATTATATTATTATTATTATTATTATTATATATTATTATTATTATTATTTTATTATTATTATTATTATTATTATTATTATTATTATTATTATATTATTATTATTATTATTATTATTATTATTATTATTATTATTATTATTATTATTATTATTTATTATTATTATTATTTATTATTATTATTATTATTATTATTATTATTATTATTATTATTATTATTATTATTATTATTATTATTATTATTATTATTATTATATTATTATTATTATTATTATTATTATTATTTTATTATTATTATTATTATTATTATTATTATTATTATTATTATTATTATTATTATTATTTATTATTATTATTATTATTATTATTATTATTATTATTATTATTATTATTATTATTTATTATTATTATATTATTATTATTATTATATTATTATTATTATTATTATATTATTATTATTATTATTATTATATTTATTATTATTATTATTATTATTATTATTATTATTATTATTATTATTATTATATTATTATTATTATTATATTATTATTATTATTATTATTTATTATTATTATTATTATTATTATTATTATTATTATTATTTTATTATTATTATTTTTTTTTATGAAACATCACTTTATTAGAAGAATCTAGGATTTACAAGAATTAGTAGGGAGCCGAGATACTAACTGGGCCCCTACTCCTTTAGCTATAGCGAAGCTAATCCTACTAAAAATGTGAGCAGCAGCACGTGCACCAATGTCTTGAGTCACTGAGAATCTTCGAATACGCTTTAGTAAGGTCACCGCATTCTTCTCCAGTTCCCCAAAAGAAGAGAAAGAAAATGGGAGAAACCCATATCCAATATCCGCGCATTTAGCCTCGTACTTGACGCGTGTTGGGAATTACGGTAAACTACTGATTCTGCCGAAGTATCTGCCGAAGGGATTCTGCCGAAGAAGAATGGATTCAGCAGAAGTGTTAAAGCAGAATTCGTGATTCTGCCGAAAGTACGCATCCACGTAGGAGAGATAAGCGCCGTATGCAGGAAAACTCAGCGCCGTATGAAAGATAGGTTGGCGCCGTATGTTATAGAGTTATACTCAGAATAAACAATATCATTAGTAAAAACAATATGATTAGTTGCATGGTTGTCTAGATGCATGCTTGGTCTATGTTACGCTCGTGAATCAGTAGGGTTTCCTGCTTATATAAGGAACTATAATAGTTTGTAATAGAGAAGCTTTTCTTAAGTCTTTAAAGTCTTGTAAAACTATCCGAAACATAGAGTTTCTATAATCAAAAGATCCATAGAGGATCAAAGAGTTCTTAGTTATTATAACTTGTATTTACTTTCCGCTATAAAATACGAGTTGTAGAGATCTTCTATTAGTTTGCTTGTGATTACATAGGCAACACTAACGATCTCCGAGTGCTTAAGATCTATCAAGGTCTGTGTGTTTACAACAACGCGTTTACGTTGCGCGGCTTCAATAACTGCACGACCGGGCACAAAATCAACCATACCAGTTTGCGTCAAGGGCGATGACCCTGTCAGATCAACACATACATCAAGTCCACCATCCCACGAGTAAAGTAAAATATCAGCTGGACGTAAGGATGTGTCCCTTTCCCCAATAAGCCCAATGTCAACCTCCTTACGAGCCGAAACCCCTGAACGAGAACATATGTCAACAAGAACATCACGCACCACATTATGCCGATGTTTAATGCCAATAATACCCGCGCACGAAACAGCATGGTCCCCATAAATATCCCCAGTAAAGACCCTAGAACAAGCTGAGCACGGCATCTGAACAGAAAATAGGGGAACACCAAGCCGATAACACAACACACATCGGTAAGTCCTAGCGTTCATAGTCTGCCCCAACCCAGATATCGGAACCACCCTAAGCCAATCTGAAGTGTAGTCCTCCTTTTGCGAACTCCATAGCGCCATCTGTCGAGTAGATAGGCGAAATGTAGATTCAACCGTTTGGGTAACACGTGTGAAATGTATATCTGCCAATTTCTTCATGAGTTTGGGGGCAGCGATCTCACTTGGGTTACTAAAAAGATCAATCTTCATTTTCGCATTAAAAGTACACAAGGCATCATCAAAGGAAGGCCCAGATGTCACAATACCAGAATGTCGGAGGAGCTTAGTCTGTAAGCTAGCAGATTGAAGTCTAGAAGCAAGGAATGCATAGTTCAAGACATCACCTGCAGAATATACACCAAGCCCCCCAAAAGCAAAGGGTAAGGTGGCAAGCCTCCACTGCCAATCACCAAAACCAGGTCCAGAAGCAGTGACAATACGCTCCAAAGAAGAACGAAGTGCAGCATCAAATGAAACCTGAGCACACTCAAAGACCCGAGGAGAACATGTGCGCATAGAAAAATATAACTTGGAAATACCAGCACATGTACGAAGGAGCAACAACTCACACTGAGGATCATTAAGCTTAGCAATAGCACCCATAAGCTCAATGGTTTTAGCAACCCTTTTCATAACAAGCTCACTACTAAACTCAAAGTCCACACTAGCAGGCCCACCCAGTAATTTAACACCGTGCAAAGGTCGAGAAATATTAGGTGGAAAAACACCCACAAGCCTGCTTCTGGGGTCTTCCTTTGGCCAGAAGACCTCAGTTTTATCAACATTGAGGTGTAAACCGCAACGAGGTCCATCCATCATAATAAGCTCTAAAATTATTATTATTATTATTATTATTATTATTATTATTATTATTATTATTATTATTATTATTATTATTTTAAATCATCACTTTATTAAAAACTTAAAGAATTTACAAAAAATTCTTATTATTATTATTATTATTATTATTATTATTATTAAATTTTTTTTCGTTCTAGTTTTTTATTAAGAAAACGATTTTTAAGCCTGATTAATGAATCTAAAAATAGACCTAAAAAAAATCAGTGAATCTAGCTTTGGAAACAATGGAAGCGTCACATGATAAAAAATAATTTCAGTTTAAGGCTATGTTTGATAGCCTCTGAATTTAGTGATTCAGTGCCAAATTCTAATTCCGTCAGGGCTCATCCTACCCCAACACCCCAAGATTTTCTTCACCAACACCCATAGACCAATCATTGGGCCAATGATTGGATTTTTTATTTTTTTTTTATTATTTTTTTTTTTGTATTGTTTTATTATTTATTTGTGTAGTGTATATATATAGTATATATTTATTTGTGTAGTGTTTTATATGTAAGAGTGTATTTATTTGTGTAGTGTTTTTATATGTAGAGTATATTTATTTGTGTAGTGTTTTTTACGATAATAATCTGAGCCTATTAAAGCTTTTTTTATAAACTTTTTTTTATAAACTTTTTATAAACTTTTTTAATAAATTTTTTATAAACTTTTTTTATAATATTTTTATAAACCTTTTTTATAAATTTTTTATAAACTTTTTATAAACTTTTTTTTTATAAACTTTTTATAAACTTTTTTTATAAACTTTTTATAGACTTTTTTTTATAAACTTTTTTTATAAACTTTTTATGAACTTTTTTTATAAACTTTTTTTATAAACCTTAGTTTTTTATAAATTTTTTATAAATTTCTTATAAACTTTTTATAAACTTTTTTTTATAAACTTTTTATAAACTTTTTTTTATAAACTTTTTTTACAAATTTTTTTATAAACTTTTTTTACAAATTTTTTTATAAACTTTTTTTATAAATTTTTTATAAACCTTTTTTATAAATTTCTTATAAACTTTTTTTATAAACTTTTTATAAACTTTTTTTTATAAACTTTTTATAAATTTTTTATAAATTTTTAATAAACCTTTTTTATTAATTTTTTATAAACATTTTTTATAAACTTTTTATAAACTTTTTTTTATAAACTTTTTTATATGTGTAAATGAAGAAAATATAAAGACAAGAGCCAAGTTGCAAGTTGTTGAAAGTTGAAGGTTAATATGGAAACATTTTATTATTATATATATCATTCTAAATGATTGATATCATTTATCATTTGTGGTTTTCGTGTACTGTGGTCCCAGCCGCCGACAAGAAGAAAAGAATGACAGTAGCAGCGATTGATTTTGGGAGAGATAAAACCCAAACACCCACTACATGAGGTGTTTGGGTAGTAGAACCCTTCGGTTAGAGGGTGTAGTGTTTGGTAGTCACAATTTTAGATGCTTAATGGTCCCACATGCTTCTTAGCCATTCTTACTAATATTGATGCAAAACCATTCAGCAGTTAAAATGTGTCAAGATTGGCCTTTTAATATAAAGTTAGAGCATCCGGTGTGGGAGATGTTGTGGCTCGCCGTGGGTGACGTGGAGCCCCGCCGTGGCTCGCCGCCACACCGGGGTGGCTCGCCGTCGGCCGCCGTGAACTTTGAAATCGTGGGGACGACGAAGATAAGGTTCTGACAAAAGTGTGTGTAGTGTGTGTTTGTGTGTGTGGTTTTATTGAATAAAAAAAAATAAAGTGGTGGTGGTGAGCCACAAATGAAGAGGTTGAGGTTTGTTATGAGTGATGAGGGGGTTTGTTGTGGTTAGTTGTGGAAAAATGGGATGCTGATGTGGTGCTGAGGTGGCACGACGACGAAGTTAAGGCTTGTTACGACACCTGATGCTCTTATAAACGCATGAAATGTTCTATATATTTCTTTTTTCATAACGAGCATTTCTCCAAATGTTTTTTCCTTTTTTCAAAAGTTTGATTCTTTATAGTTAACATATCCCTAATTTTAATTTTTTTTTAACAACCTACTATTATTCACTGCAATGAATTTCAAAACCTTAAATTATTGGCCCTGTTAAATTAATTCTTTTTACCTATAGTTTTAGAACTTCATTGATATCTATTTTGTATTTATTATATACCATTTTTTAAATGCCTCGTCGTAAATTAGTTCGTAATTTATATTGTTCTATGATGTAAAATACAATTTACATTTTCTTTTGGTTACTCTAACGTTATTTTCATTTGAGTTGACTTTTTTTTTTTTGTCAAACGGTATATTTTATTCAGTGCAAAATCAAACAAAAGGTTAAATTGGTAATTTCAGGCAACTTAGATTGCTCATTCAGTAAAATTATCAAACAATCATTTTCACTCAGAATCAGTTTCATTCAGCATCTTGAAATCATTCAGCAGCTTTGATTCATTCAGCGCTAAATGATATTTTTTATCAAACAGGCCCTAAGTCATTGTTATGTGGTAAATTGCTACGCACGACGTGATAAATATCGAATATATATGTATGTAAACACATTATTTCTGGCATTCTATATGAAAACCCTACATAGAAAATAGAGTTAATTGCATTTTTGGTTTCTGTGGTATGGTCAAATTGCAGATTTGGTTCTTAAAATTTTGAAAGTGCACTGGACGTCCTTATTTTGAAGTTTCCGTTGCATTTTTAGTCCCCCGAGGCCAAACGACGTTAATATTTTAAGGACCAAATCTGCAATTTGGCCATACCACAAGGACCAAGTCTGCAATTTGACTATATCACAAGGACCAAAAATGCAATGAACACTTTAAAATGAAGACGTTCAGTGTACTTTCAAAGTTTTAGAGACCAAATCTACAATTTAACCATATCAAAAAGACCAAAAATGCAATTAACTCTAGAAAATATCTCGACTTGTAGTTGAGATCCTAATACCACACCTTCATAGTTATTACTTTTATTATATCGTGCACACACCAATGGAGCATTAGTCCAATTGTTGGAGCACTTGTACTTGAGTCAATTGGCTCAGGTTCAAGTTCCATCATTGGCATTTGTTTCATATAGGTACTCACCTTCGCAAAACCTATGGGCACACTGGAGAGACTTTGTGGAATAAGAGCTCAGAGGTCCGAGTCTTGGCTCGTGCTCTCTCCAGTTGGTGCCCCACTAGGCCAGGAGAGTTGCCGGAGCTATTATTTGTAGGGTGGACAATAACTGATACCAAAAGATACCTGGAGTTAAGGTATTCCCGCCAATCTGCACCTTTTTATGAAATTATATCTTGCACACGAATATACTTCTCTATTTTGTATTTTATCTGTTTGGGACACGTACAAATATCAAATAAAAATCTCTCCGTTGAGAGAGAGATTAGTTTAAAGGAAAGCAACTCGTCTATTTGGACATGTTCCTTAATAACCCATTTTTGTGTGGTTTCAAAGAAATTGAACTTATTACTTACTTATTGATATTATATATTCAGATTTGACATACATCGAATAATTGTACACATACCTATCGATTTTAGTCACATGTCAATTGGACATATAATCGTGTTTCCACAAGATGCTTTAGTATAAGTAGTGTCACATTTATCACTATCAGTAACGTGTTATTAATATTCAACGAAAAATATTTTGTCATTACTGTTTACTTAAAATAGTCTTGTATTTTGATAGTATCTCATATCGTGTGAGAATTTTTTAACCAAATGATCGTGAGATCACGTTCTGTTTAACAGTTGTGAGATAAATTTGTGTTGTATATACTGTAAGATAATGAGTTGTGGTTATAAAAAAAAATAAAAAAAATAATGTTTCACTCTAGTGAGTGTCATAAAAATGATAAATCTAAATAATAGAAGCTTTAAAGTAAAAGAAATATATATACTTATTTGTCGAGTGTTTCCGTTTGAATTTTTGTAGAAGAAGGTGAAAAGTATTTCGCGACTATTTTTTTATAACCATAGTCTAGCTGTACGGACACAACAAATGACAAAAATTAATTGATTTTGCATCATATGTGTTATACTTATGAAGTTTACATTTAGTAAATGCAATGTGGTCTAGATGTAACGCTAGTTTTTATGGAAGGTGGTGTATCACCTCTATCCCGTCTCCACGAGTGGTGTTCCATAAAAGTCACCTGCTACTACCTTCACCTCACTCGAGAATGCATCCTTAATGGTGTTTGCACCACACTTACACAATACGACCAAAAATTGTGGGACTCCATGTGTGTTTTAAGTATAATTTATTTAGTTTGTGAGTGTGTGTGAGGTGTATTGTATTGTATGTTTGTATAAAGTGTGATATTTTTATATTTTTTATTTGGTGATGGGTTAGGTGGTGACCATAGAAGTTAAAAGGTGATGATTTTAATGGTGTGTTGAATGATGATACAGTGACTATAAAAACTAGTTTAAGGACGGAAACACTCTCCGTACCCTCCCTAATCTGGCAAAAGATTTTCCTAAAGTGAGTCTCAATAGCTTTAGGTATGCCTTCGGGTAAGGAATATCTATGATAATCTATCTACATCTTACCTTTCTTGTTATCTGTTCAACATTCTTAAATATATGTTCTATCTACCAAGATTTTTCCTTATTCCAAAGATACTTTTAGTCGTTCTATGATGTTTCCGTCGGACAACTAAAACATGCTTCACATCACATGATGGGTAGTGAAACCGCCTTACTTTCAAAAAAGAAAATCGTGATAAACATTTTGCTTAAAAAGTGAATTGGATTTAGATTCTCTCAAGCTAAAATGAACATAACCGGTTATGTTCTCTCACATATAAAACTGTGGGGTTTACTGAGAGACCCGATCTTTCTTTTGTTTGTGAAGAAACATGACCAGTCATATTTATATAAACTTGAGAGAATTTTAATCCAAATGAATTTGTACACTGTTTTCTCATGGGCACACCATTAAAGTATACGTCTGGATCTATTTGCTATCACACATTAAACATTTCGTGTACGCTGTGCACAGATCTTCTATCTTCTGCTATCTAAACCATAAAAATTACCATATGTGCAAAACGCCCAAAACTAGTGGTAATTTACAATAAGTTATGAATAGAACATCAAGGATGGACTAGAATGTTCGCAATTTGGCACCATCAATTGTGTTCGTGAGTAGTGATGTAAATCATAAGGATTTACGGATATTGACATATTTTATTTTATTGTTCATTTTAGTTGTATTGAGGTAGGTGAGGGTGAAAGCCACATATGTGCATTGTATTAGGTAAAGCCAAATTGTACAAGAAAGTGTAAGAGAAAAAGCCACAACTTGACCATTAGCATCATGAATTTTGCTGACTATTGCCACAAACACAATTAGAAATTATATTCTAGTCAAAACATCATTAACTTAAGACATATGATTATTAGTGACAAGCAACACCAAATTTAACAAATTCCTGTATCATGGCTTCGTTGCCGTGCCATTTTCATGTGGCAAGGGAAATTGCATGTCACTTCGAATGTTACAAGATCACCCTCTTTTTGTGTCATTTGTCAAGTGACTAAACTCAGATGCGTCATTTCTAATTTTATTTCATTTTATTTTATTTTTTAATTATATTTTTTTGTTGAGTTTGTGTTTTAATTAAGTATGATGGGACCCAAAAACTAGCAAATGGCATGTAAACGGCTCAAGCTATAGTAAAAGGTTGTTTTTGGTGTGAATGTAAAATGTGAAATGTTGAGATAACGTTGATTTGACACAAACAACACCAAAATGGCATGTTGTCATACCTCACGCTCTTATAACACATTAAGGCACGAAACCAACATACTTTTAGCCAAAAAAAACTAACGCCATAAATAATGCCCAATGTTCTGTGTGTGGATTTACCACGAAATGGCCGATGTCTATTAGCGCGAGGCTACATGGGAAGAGGGGACTCTTTCCTATAAAGCATGGAGGCGAAGAGCTTCAAGTATCCGACGCCTGTTAATACAGACCAACTAATTCTTGAAAGTCAATGACCGGACAGATCATTAAACATACTATGGATTATGTCCGTTAGTTCAAAGCCGCTGAGACAGGACCCGAGTGCACACTTCTCCCACCCGACAAGAGGCATACCGACAAACATTCCATGTCACATCATGTAGCAAAATTATAATGCGATATTAAGAAGCCCATTTGGCGATATCAGCTCGACAATAATGAAGTTATAAGTTTTGAATTAGATACCTAAGACTGTGTTAGATACACCATTCTAAATTTAGCCATTTGTTCCAACGGCATCCTAAACACAAATGAAATACTTACGAGTGTAAGTAAGCACAGCCATGCCCACAACGTCATGAAGTTAATAAGCACAGCCACAGCCACACCAACATGAAGCTAAGCTCAAACCCGAGGTCGACAAAACATTCACCTCTATACCAACTCGACTCAAGAGCTTGACAATAATGCAAGTGGTGGCCCTAAAAGCTCTAAATTGCATCATTCCAGCTCGCTGTCATGTTCAAGCATAGACAAAGACACATTTGTCTCGACCAAAATCAAAAATTCAAAATATCAGGAAATCAATAGGAAAAGAGTATGGGGTAATTTTGTATTCACATTGTTACAAGTAAATACAACAAACAGCAATTTTAACAGAGTATTTATGTAACAATAAACCCTAAAACTTATGAAAATGGGTTTTCAACCTTCAAATATACATAAATTAAATAACGTCACATTCTGATTAATCGTCTTAATCGTCTCTAGGAGGCGACCAAGGAGTCATATCCATAGGATAGCTTCCCAAAACCCGCAAAAAAGAAGTAAATTCCTGAACCTCAGCCAATGCATTTTGAGCTCTAACATCCGCCATAGACGCTTCAAAATCGACATAAAACATATACTCAAAATGCTTAGCTGTACCAACATTTGCATCATCCACAAGCCTTATAGGACGGTTTCGATGAGGCCTACTTTCAATCTTAGTCAAACTGATATTCCGAAAAGCAAACGCGGACAATACTTTAAACAAAACCGAAGTCCCTTTATCGTGCGCGAAAACAATACTAGTCTTAAACGGCCTGTCCGTCCTAGGAATAATAGGCTCACGCGCTAACATAACAAAGCGCGTGATATTACTAGAATCATCCTGGATCCCGTCCGCCAGGATGTTCAAATTATAGAGATCCGCGGCGCGTGCAGAAGCAATCGCCGCGGTATCTCTCAACCCATTGGCCGCGATAAATTCAGCTGCTCCAGCTGTATCATCTACGGCCTCCCGTGTCACATTCATCCCCAGCTTCGTAAGCGTTAGCTCGCACTGAGCTAACGCCTGGGGATGACTAATAACACGGCTTATAAACTCCTTCCTAATACCAGGAAGCGCCAACAAGCAATGGTGAACAGGCAGCTGCACCTCCCCAACAATATGCAACCTGTGCCTCAACAACAAATCATAGTTTCTATGAATACTTCCCCCTAAGGAATTCTCAACAGGTAACACAGCTCTGTCAGCTATCCAAAGCTCAACAGCTTGAAAAGCGACCTCGAACTGGTCGCAGGGGATAGCTTCACACTGCGGGTAAGCCTTACCCGCAGCGGCTTCACTGTACGCGCCGGGTACGCCCTGGTACGCGACGCGTAAAGTGGAGCCATGCATAGGAGCAGGAGACAAATCGGTTATAGTTAACGGCTTTGGCAAATTGTTACTATCCATTTTTACCAAATCTAGCGTTTTGTGCCCGTTAACCACGGTTAAATTATCTGGGCCACCGGTTTTTTCGGCATTCGGTTGCTGTGCGACTACCTTACTCGCGAGTATTGAACACGCGCTTTGCCAATCTGTACGGTTTATCACCCCACCAGGTGCAAAACTGTTGTTGGGTTGGTTTTGAGTGGATATAGATTGATTATTTACACCGTTAACGCCGTTAGCTGCGGCTTTAACGGTGAAAGTAACACGAACACCGTTAGGTAACGGTGACGGTGTTCGTGTAATTGATTTGAGGCTAATAGAAGATGAGGGGGCTAAAGACTGCATTTTTTTTATAAAATGTGGTTGGTGAGGGGGGTTGTGAAATGTGAAGCTTGGTGTTTGGAGATGTGGTTTACCAAGCTGAGAGTGCAAGGTGAGGTTACGTTTAATAACACGTTATTGGTATGCCACATCAGCGCCACATCATCTCCTCCCAATAACACACCAATAACTAAAACACCCATCCCTCATAACACACCAATAACATATTATTGGGTCCCACTTTTTTCATTTTACTTCTTCCAATAACGCATTAAATAAAACTAATTGGCCCCAACAAAAATACAACTTGCTAAAGAAAGACGAATGGCACCAGCCATTTGAATGGCGAAGGTGCAGTTGGCGAGCAAATGAAATGTTTGGTGGTATGGTATAACGTGTTATTGTTTAGCCATAGTTACCAATGGCATGCCAATGGCTTGCCATACCGTGCTCTCTGAGAAAATGGAAATGAGAGATTGGGGGGTTTTATATTTGGGTTAATGGAAAAGAGTTAGAGATGACTTGAAAGAGTCAAGCTCATACCTACCCCCATTTCTATGTTTTTTTTTTAATATAAAATTGGGTGCGTCACTAAGTTATTTTTATTGGTACTAAATTAATTAGGAGTTAATAAAATGTTGCCTAAAATGTAAACAAGTTAAACTATGTATTTAAGACTTGTGAAATTGTTTGTTACTAAGCAATTAATACAGGAGACAGAAATGAGTTAGTTCTTTATAGTAAAAGATAAGCTACTTTTTTTTATAAAGATAAGATTGTACAAGAATGAGTCAGTTCTTTATAAAAGATAAGATTGTAGAGGAATTTTTATTTGCTTAACTTTATTTTTGTGCTTGTTTAGAGACAAATCCCAATCATCCATATAGATTAATTTAATGGTGGGGATTAACTTAAGATTTAATAGATAAACCTAATTTCATGTTTTTTTTCTTGTTTTTTTTGTCTTTATTTTTTATTCATTTTTTTGTCTTTTTCTTTTAATTCACCCCTTTTTTTTTTTTTTTTTTTTTTTAAATTGACGTTATTCACTTTTTTGTTTAATTCGCGTTTTTTTTCGCTTTCATACGTTTTCGTCTATTTTCGTCCGGTTTCATACGTTTTCGCCCGTTTTCATACTTGATTTTACGCTTTCATACATTTTCATACATATTCATCCATTGTCTTACGTTTTCATCCGTTTCATACGTTTTCGCCCGTTTTCTTACGTTTTTGTTCATTATTCATACGTTTTCGTCCATTTTCGTCCGTTTTCATACGTTTTCGTCCGTTTTCATACTCGTTTTTTCGCTTTCATACGTTTTCATCTGTTTTCATACATATTCTTACGTTTTCGTTCGTTTTTGTCCGTTTTTAAATGTTTTCAGACGTTTATGAATATCACAAGTGATATTCTGTGATATTATGTGATATTCATATGATCACAAGTGTTATTCTGTGATATTCAGAATATAACTTGTAATATTCTAAATATCACAAGTGATTTTCAACTAATGTTTTGTAACATCAAAATCACAATTAATATTCAGAATATCACAAAGTGATATCCAGAAAATCACAAGTGATATTCATAATATCACAAAGTGATATTCAGAATATCACAAAGTGATATCCAGAAAATCACAAGTGATATTCAGAATATCACAAATATATAATTTGAATAGCAACTACATAGTTTTGGGGTAATTGTTAAATCTTATTTTATTTGCTTATGAGCTTATGTGATTTCGGTTTATATTTCACAAGCTTAATTTGCTTATTTCGAAACTTATAAAAAATATGTAAGTTTATATTTACCACGTATAAAGATAAAATGGTCAAATTTTGGTTTAGAGTTCATACATATTCGTCCGTTTTCATACGTTTTCGTCGGTTTTTAAATGTTTTTTGTCGTTTTCATATGTCTTTGAATATCACGTTTTCATTCTGTGATATCACAAGTGATATTCTGAGTATCACAAATAATATTCTGAATATCACAAGTGATATTCTGTGATATCCAGATGATCAACAAGTGATATTCTGTGATTTTCTGAATATTACAAGTGATTTTCAACTAATGTTTTGTAACATGAAAATCACAAGTGATTTGTAACACCCCAACCCGACAAGGGTAAAGATATCGCAAATACTGTTTCATATCAGAACTTTAAATACTATACAATAGCGAAAGTCTTTACAAAATATTCAAAAAGAAAACATAAATAGCTAAACTTCAAAATAAATCTAAGATCTCTATGGTCAAATCTTGCTCTCAGCTCTACTCTCAACCCAGATCAGCTATCCCATAAGCTTATCTTGAATGCTTAAAATACCTGCCGCATGAAAAGAAAAGTGCGGCTGAGCTTACAAAGCCCAGTGAACAGATATAACAAAACAAAAACTAAACAAAAACATAAATACGAATTGAACAAAGAAACGAATAACAAAATCGTAGCGGAACGAGAATAATGAATCATTGAGGATTCTGTAGAAACACAATTGCACAGAAATCCGGAAAACAATTAGCAATCAAGGACAAACACATAGCATATTGATGACTCCAATGCAAACACATCAAAACAACCAGACACTTAACATATAAAAAAGAAATAGATTACATATAAACCAAACGAAAAGTCTAAAGCTAACGGAAACACTTTCTTAGAAAATAAACATGGCATTCAACAAATTAATTAACCTTCACTTAAAACACTTAATTCAATATTTCAGCAGCGGAAATAGCAGTCCAAATCATGGCAGTCTCACAAGCAAATAGAAAACATAGTAGACAAACTATAATTAAATAGACCAAGCAAAACATAGCATAACCATTAACAATTATCAAAACAGATATCATAAGCTAAACCAGTTCTCAAATCAAATCCTAACATCAGCAGAGTTTAAGCATGGCAGGTCACATAGGCAGATAAAACACTAACGTATAAGCAAAGTTCACAAAATTAACTGAACAAATTATACATGCTAAACTTATAGAATACTCACTTTCACACTAGCACATTCATCTCACAGATCAACAAATTCACATAACGATAAACTAACATGACATCAGATGACAGCATGCGAATCGTATTTAAACATATTAATCATAACCTAGCATAGTAGACGGTAGTCACATAAACATACAAAAGCATACACATATATAATAACATATAATAAGTCCATCACATAATCATAAACACTTGAACATACCAAAACATAATCAGAATACTTAACATAGAAATAACATATAAGGATTTAGTTAACTACCACGAGCCCAAAACATATCATATCAAAAACATCATAACTATATAGAAACAATCTCAAAATAATATGGAGTAGCTAGCTCCCAGAGTTTTATGAAGATGCGTATTGCACACGACATCATTCATCTAAACAAATCATATCGGACAACAGATCAGATCTAAGATGCATCCATACGCCCCACAAACATAAATTGATAATATAATATAACTTGAGCTCATAACAAATAACAGATAAGGGACGTGGCAGAACTTCACTCTACTGCCCTAGAGTCATGTCAATGGTGCATCACTGACACGGACATGGAACCCCCATGACTAGTTATTATTTGGCTCGGGTGTCAAACTAACTTAGGTCAAATTAGAATGTCAAAACTGACATAGATCATATTTTATCAAATGTTTAATCATGTTTTCAAAATCAAAGTCTTCATATCATATAGTTCAAAATCAATGTTTTATGATTCAAAAATCAAGGTTCAGATAAGCAACAGCTCAAAAGACACATTAGTGTTCATAGCAAATAACATATCATATAACTCATATCATAAGGTTCATATTCAAATATAACAAGGTTCAACAAATATGCACATCAAAGTCTTCCTAACAATAAATTCAAATCAGATATCGCATGGTTCAATAAAACATAAGTTCAGATAAGCAACATGTCAAACAATCAGGAAAGGGTTCATAGCAATGGCATAGGGAATCCTAATAAGTAAAATAGGAAAACTAACGAAAAGGACATCATAAGGAACCTTTACTAAAAAGGTCAGAATATCTGTACCTTAAAGCAAATGAGAGAAAAGCAACGAATGTAAGAATACGAAGATGTAACGTCGCGTCTCCTTCAACGAATCTACACGGATTATGATTTATTTAATACTTATTAGCATCATTAAAGTTATAACAGATTAATCACATTAACATTCTTAGAGTTATAAGTATATTCTCATTTTATAAGCTTCTTATGCATTTGTAAGTGTGTTACCTATTGATATCATATTTTATCTTTCAGTTTCTTAAACTCATATTCGGACCAGACTTTAGCGATTTTTATAAAATACTTACTTAGCTCAAATGAAATCAAGCAAAATCCCAGGGGTTCCCATATGAGTTAAAAGTCTCTCCAAAAATTGGTGGGTTCTATTTCTATGTTAAATGGCCTATGGAAAATCAAAAGTCCAGACTTATCCAGAAAGTGATCAGAAAATACACCTTAAAAGTTTACGCTTATTGGACCTGTTTAGACACCTTGGAAAAATCCCCAGAACTCCCAGAAATTCATTTATGTCATAAATATCACTTCTGTAAAAGGAGAGCTCCCAATTCCTTATGGTTTGAAAATGAAAAATCAAACAATCCAACTAAATTTCAGACCCGTTTTCTCAGCTTTGACACTTGATCTTGTAAAATTCAAAAATACGACTTAGACAACTCCAAATTCGACCAAACCACTTGGAAAACTTAACTAAGACATAAAATAAACTTTCCCCACAAAATCCCAGATTATTGCACTTATAAAATTGGATCTATAACACACACAAATTCGACATATGATGCTGTCCAGTTTTAGGGTTTATTAAAACCAATGTAAGCACATATGTAGACCATTAATTACACTTAGGGTTCCATTCCAATTAGGGTTTCGAATTTATTAAGCATGATAACATTTATATATGTGGTTTGGTTCACTATGGCTCGACATACACAAGACTCGATTCAAATAATACGTATTACATACATGTTCTCTTAACATTACAAGGTTCAAGTCATTATGTTTGTGGTTGTTTGGTTTCGTACGGTTCGACCACAAAAGAAGAAACACAAGCTCGACTAAAACAACATGATACAATTAAATATTAACATAGGTGTATCAAAACAAGACGATAAGATCATGTTATACCTTAGCTTTGTTGAACAAAAGTCTCGACACCAAGGGGTTTTAAATGTTCGGCCGAATAGAAGAAAAGAAAAGAGAGGGGAGGCAAAACTAGGGTTCCAATTTTGTGGTCATGTGATTGTATTTATAGTGAAACAAATAGGTTAGGCTTTTTGATGGGTGGGCTTCGGCTTGGTCTAACCGAACACAACAAAACCCACGCCCCTTTGGGCTCTCTTTGGTCTCTCGGCTCAAATCCAACCCACGCAAACGAGACCACGTCTTGGGCTAACAATCGGATTCACAAGAAAACAAACGAGACCCAACGATTTATGCACGTGACGTTTATCTTTGTCGTACAAATGTCGATTACATAAATATACTCACGTTAGTTTTTAAATATTCGTAAGTTAGGTTTTAATTGTGTCAAATGAACATCAATGTATTTTACGTATTTAATAACTTTTGATTCCAAGGGTATTTTAGTCTCTCAATATGTTTTATATTTTTAGGGTTTTACAACTCTCCCCTTCTAAAAAGAAAATTTCGTCCTCGAAATTGGACAAGACGGAACAGTACGGCAACAAATGTGGATTTCGGAACTTCAAGGGATAAATGACGAACGCTAATCATATACTTATTAAAGTATTGGCAGGAAACAGACGAGATGCAGAAAATCAAACGACACGCTCTAACTTATTCAGGTATCTAATGATAAAAATAACGCATGCATAGACAGAACGAATCCTAACGGTCTTACTAATCACAGATAATCAACTAAAAGGATCTAATGTTCCTCAAACACTACACGAAATATCCTACGATCACAATAAGGGTACACAGAGACATACACATATAGAGCAAACATAGCAATCCATAGTTTACACAAATCATAACAATTTCGGATTCCAAACGTACAAAACTTATAAGTAACAGATATCGACGAAAATCTCACAATTAGGTACAGAATTCCAATCAAACATGAGGAGTGACAAATAACAGGTACAAGTCAAAGTCCAATCACGTATCAACCACAGGCATTTCCCCAGACGTCATATAATTTCAATAAGTTCAAATTATATGATCTCGGTATTATCACTTTGATCAGGCGTCATAATACTTGCATCACATAACCAGTTCTTATTGTCATCATATTCTGTCCCGGGTCATGGCAAACCACATAACCAGAATCACAACAAACATATCACATACAGATAACCTACAGCTAGCAAGTAACATACTATAACAAACCAGATCACATACATACAGCATATACGACATCAAACAACTTACCATACCACAAAAGAAAAGAAGGCCACCAATGCACAAAACAGTTCCTCATGACTCATTACTGACGATCCAGAAAGAAAAGCTGAGTTATACCAGAATGCTAAACGATAAAACTTCACGATTCAAACCGAGTTCTGAACGAATCAAAGAAAAGTAATGCCGATCAAAATCGCGTAGCAAGATATCAAACCGCCTCAAAACGCGTGACAAACAAATCAAAGTAACACACGTCGCGCCCAAATCATATGAAGTGGATGAACCTTCTCAGCCACCGGTTGAATTATGTCTTCGTCGTTGCGTCTTTGGTTGATTCGTCCAGCTCCCTCCAGCAACATCCTGATGTCTCCAGCAGCACGGCAGACGAGTGTGGCTTCTGCTTCTCGAACCTCTCCAGCACAGGAACTGTTGCAGCAACGCAGGGTCGACACCATCTTCTTTGGCTCTGCGGGTAGTCTCCATCTAACGATCGACAAACGGACGAGCGAAAACAATATAACAAAATTCGATGCGAAAAGAGGAGGGCCAAAACAGTGAAGACAAAAGAATATCGAAGTCGAATCTGAACGACAGTCAAAAGGAATCGAAAGATATTTGAACAGTCGGAAACCTAATGTCTACCCAATCCTCACAGGTCATAGCCTAAGCTCTAAGGGTCCTAAAACCTAGAGCTCTGATACCATAATTGTGACACCCCAACCCGACAAGGGTAAAGATATCGCAAATACGGTTTCATATCAGAACTTTAAATACTATACAATAGCGAAAGTCTTTACAAAATATTCAAAAAGAAAACATAAACAGCTAAACTTCAAAATAAATCTAAGATCTCTATGGTCAAATCTTGCTCTCAGCTCTACTCTCAACCCAGATCAGCTATCCCATAAGCTTATCTTGAATGCTTAAAATACCTGCCGTTGGAAAAGAAAAGTGCGGCTGAGCTTACAAAGCCCAGTGAACAGATATAACAAAACAAAAACTAAACAAAAACATAAATACGAATTGAACAAAGAAACGAATAACAAAATCGTAGCGGAACGAGAATAATGAATCATTGAGGATTCTGTAGAAACACAATTGCACAGAAATCCGGAAAACAATTAGCAATCAAGGACAAACACATAGCATATTGATGACTCCAATGCAAACACATCAAAACAACCAGACACTTAACATATAAAAAAGAAATAGATTACATATAAACCAAACGAAAAGTCTAAAGCTAACGGAAACACTTTCTTAGAAAATAAACATGGCATTCAACAAATTAATTAACCTCCACTTAACACACTTAATTCAATATTTCAGCAGCGGAAATAGCAGTCCAAATCATGGCAGTCTCACAAGCAAATAGAAAACATAGTAGACAAACTATAATTAAATAGACCAAGCAAAACATAGCATAACCATTAACAATTATCAAAACAGATATCATAAGCTAAACCAGTTCTCAAATCAAATCCTAACATCAGCAGAGTTTAAGCATGGCAGGTCACATAGGCAGATAAAACACTAACGTATAAGCAAAGTTCACAAAATTAACTGAACAAATTATACATGCTAAACTTATAGAATACTCACTTTCACACTAGCACATTCATCTCACAAATCAACAAATTCACATAACGATAAACTAACATGACATCAGATGACAGCATGCGAATCATATTTAAACATATTAATCATAACCTAGCATAGTAGACGGTAGTCACATAAACATACAAAAGCATACACATATATAATAACATATAATAAGTCCATCACATAATCATAAACACTTGAACATACCAAAACATAATCAGAATACTTAACATAGAAATAACATATAAGGATTTAGTTAACTACCACGAGCCCAAAACATATCATATCAAAAACATCATAACTATATAGAAACAATCTCAAAATAATACGGAGTAGCTAGCTCCCAGAGTTTTATGAAGATGCGTATTGCACACGACATCATTCATCTAAACAAATCATATCGGACAACAGATCAGATCTAGGATGCATCCATACGCCCCACAAACATATATTGATAATATAATATAACTTGAGCTCATAACAAATAACAGATAAGGGACGTGGCAGAACTTCACTCTACTGCCCTAGAGTCATGTCAATGGTGCATCACTGACACGGACATGGAACCCCCATGACTAGTTATTATTTGGCTCGGGTGTCAAACTAACTTAGGTCAAATTAGAATGTCAAAACTGACATAGATCATATTTTATCAAATGTTTAATCATGTTTTCAAAATCAAAGTCTTCATATCATATAGTTCAAAATCAATGTTTTATGATTCAAAAATCAAGGTTCAGATAAGCAACAGTTCAAAAGACACATTAGTGTTCATAGCAAATAACATATCATATAACTCATATCATAAGGTTCATATTCAAATATAACAAGGTTCAACAAATATGCACATCAAAGTCTTCCTAACAATAAATTCAAATCAGATATCGCATGGTTCAATAAAACATAAGTTCAGATAAGCAACAGGTCAAACAATCAGGAAAGGGTTCATAGCAATGGCATAGGGAATCCTAATAAGTAAAATAGGAAAACTAACGAAAAGGACATCATAAGGAACCTTTACTAAAAAGGTCAGAATATCTGTACCTTAAAGCAAATGAGAGAAAAGCAACGAATGTAAGAATACGAAGATGTAACGTCGCGTCTCCTTCAACGAATCTACACGGATTATGATTTATTTAATACTTATTAGCATCATTAAAGTTATAACGGATTAATCACATTAACATTCTTAGAGTTATAAGTATATTCTCATTTTATAAGCTTCTTATGCATTTGTAAGTGTGTTACCTATTGATATCATATTTTATCTTTCAGTTTCTTAAACTCATATTCGGACCAGACTTTAGCGATTTTTATAAAATACTTACTTAGCTCAAATGAAATCAAGCAAAATCCCAGGGGTTCCCATATGAGTTAAAAGTCTCTCCAAAAATTGGTGGGTTCTATTTCTATGTTAAATGGCCTATGGAAAATCAAAAGTCCAGACTTATCCAGAAAGTGATCAGAAAATACACCTTAAAAGTTTACGCTTATTGGACCTGTTTAGACACCTTGGAAAAATCCCCAGAACTCCCAGAAATTCATTTATGTCATAAATATCACTTCTGTAAAAGGAGAGCTCCCAATTCCTTATGAAAAATCAAACAATCCAACTAAATTTCAGACCCGTTTTCTCAGCTTTGACACTTGATCTTGTAAAATTCAAAAATACGACTTAGACAACTCCAAATTCGACCAAACCACTTGGAAAACTTAACTAAGACATAAAATAAACTTTCCTCACAAAAACCCAGATTATTGCACTTATAAAATTGGATCTATAACACACACAAATTCGACATATGATGCTGTCCAGTTTTAGGGTTTATTAAAACCAATGTAAGCACATATGTAGACCATTAATTACACTTAGGGTTCCATTCCAATTAGGGTTTCGAATTTATTAAGCATGATAACATTTATATATGTGGTTTGGTTCACTATGGCTCGACATACACAAGACTCGATTCAAATAATACGTATACATACATGTTCTCTTAACATTACAAGGTTCAAGTCATTATGTTTGTGGTTGTTTGGTTTCGTACGGTTCGACCACAAAAGAAGAAACACAAGCTCGACTAAAACAACATGATACAATTAAATATTAACATAGGCGTATCAAAACAAGACGATAATATCATGTTATACCTTAGCTTTGTTGAACAAAAGTCTCGACACCAAGGGGTTTTAAATGTTCGGCCGAATAGAAGAAAAGAAAAGAGAGGGGAGGCAAAACTAGGGTTCCAATTTTGTGGTCATGTAATTGTATTTATAGTGAAACAAATAGGTTAGGCTTTTTGATGGGTGGGCTTCGGCTTGGTCTAACCGAACACAACAAAACCCACGCCCCTTTGGGCTCTCTTTGGTCTCTCGGCTCAAATCCAACCCACGCAAACGAGACCACGTCTTGGGCTAACAATCGGATTCACAAGAAAACAAACGAGACCCAACGATTTATGCACGTGACGTTTATCTTTGTCGTACAAATGTCGATTACATAAATATACTCACGTTAGTTTTTAAATATTCGTAAGTTAGGTTTTAATTGTGTCAAATGAACATCAATGTATTTTACGTATTTAATAACTTTTGATTCCAAGGGTATTTTAGTCTCTCAATATGTTTTATATTTTTAGGGTTTTACAGATTATCAGAATACCACAAAGTTATATCCAGAAAATCACACGTGATATTCATAATATCACAAAGTGATATTCTGAATATCACAAAGTGATATTCAAAAAATCACAAGTGATATTCTGAATATCACTGATATTCCGAAAATCACTTGTGATAGTCAGAAACGTAAGAAAACGGACGTAAACGTAAGCAAATGGACGAATACGTATGAAAACGGACGAAAACGTATGAAAGCTTAAAAACACGTTTGAAAATGGATGAAAACGTATGAAAAATTGACGAAAACGAAAGAAAACTGATGAAAACGGACCAAAACGTATGAAAACGGATGAAAACCTATGAAAACGGACGAAAACATATGAAAATGTATGAAAACGGAAAAAAACGTATGAAAATGGACGAAAACGTATGAAAATAGACGAAAACGAAGAAGAAAACGCGAATGAAAAAAAAACGTGAATTAATAAAAAAAACGCGAATTTAAAAAAAACGAATTAAAAAAAAAAAGTGAATTAAATAAAAAAAAAATTAATTTTAAAAAAAATACAAAAAAAATATGTGAATAAAAAAAGAAAGACAAAAAGACAAAGAAAAAAAACATGAACTTAAGTTTGCCTTTTAAATCTTAGGTTAATCCTCACCATTAGATCAAACTAGATGGATGGTTAGGATTTGTCCCTTGGTAAGCATAAATTTATGGGTAAGTAAAATAAAGTGCCTCTTGTAATGTAAATTTTTTAAAATTACTAATTATTTTTGTATTTTGTTCTTTAAACAAACCGATTTAAAATATAAAATATTTAATTTTCTGGTTACATCTCTATGCGGAGCACTTATTATGTTGAAAAGTATAAAACATTTAATGTATCTATTTTCATTTTAATAGTTTTTTCTGTTATAAAGTTATGTGTTTTCATCTAATATTCTTCAAATATTTATCTAAACTTGTTATTAAACGTATATTTAGGCATAAGAATCACTTTTTTGTCTGCAATTTATATTAACAAATCACAAAAAAAGAAAAAGAAAATGTTTGAGATTTTCTTTTTACAAATTGTAAAGTTAGAGTTTATGGATTAAAGCAGGTCGATAAAAATATGAAACGCTTTTTTTTTAAGTGTGGATTTCCAACGATTAAAATCATATCTACTCTATTGAAAAATAGTTATAATTACTCTTTTTAAAATTTATTATAAGCTGATGATTATGTTACGGTGAATAAGTTTTTTAGCCATGAAAATGTTTTCTGTATAATGTTACATATACTCGTAATTCCTTCTAATAATTTATTTATGCTTGGTGGTTGGTGGGTTTTTGGGTTTGAGACTTTGAGGTGACTATGATTTTTATTCAAGAAAAGGTGGTGTATGAATAATAAAAAAATAACTATTTTAGGTGAGACTTTTTAGCAACTACAAATTTCATTTGCTAGTTCTTTTTTTTTTTTTTTTTTTTTTTTTTAATATAATCTTTAGTTGACACCAACAAGATTCATGTTGATGATGCAATTAGAATATTAGATCCATAAATAATGAAGAATCATATCATGTTCGTAGGTATTAGCGTATCAACATGAAAGAAGTAGATGCCATTTGAGAGTTTGGTACTTAGTTAGGTGATGCATAAGTTTTAGGTCTTTACTTTTTACCCAACAAATTTAACTATTTGGGAATATAAATACAACATAAAAGGAAGATATTTTAATTTCATCAATGTTATGATAGTTGACTTATGTGTGTGAAACCCTTTCTTTTCAAATATTCATCGTCCTCGATGAAGTTACACTTTTTTCTATTTTGTAGAGGGGAGCGTAATTTGGTATGGCTCGGTTTTGCCTAAAGGCGAAACCCAAGCGAAGTAGTTTGGTTTTTGGTTATTAAAAATCATCCGGTTTTGGTTTTTCTATATTTGGTTTTCTTTAGATTTGGTTTCTCTGTTTTTGTTGGGTTTATTCATGTTTGGTTTATTTGCGGTTAGTTTCTCAATTATCTTTCTATGTTAGTATTTTTTAAGTTCAGGTTCTTTTGAGTTTTGACCGTATATTATGAATTAATGAATTACACTCACTCTTTAATATACATTATGTTTTATAGGTTATTTATATTTCGGTTTCAGTTCGACTTTTTTTTTTTTTTTTTTTTTTTTTTTTTTTTTTTTTTTGTCAAGCAAAAATCAAACCGAGCTAAATTTTCGTTTTTTTTTTTCAAAAAAGCTAAAACTAAACCGCCAATTTTTCATTCGAGTTTGGTTTTTCGGTTTTGACTTGACAGATTTCTAAGGTTTAGGTTTGATTTTTTAAATTTTTTTCAAACCCCTACAATGTTTTACTCATTTTCACATTTTTCCAAAATAGCATACTAACTTAAAACAACAATCGACATGATCATGGAATACTAGTAATGTTGATTAACAAACGCGATCAGCATACCTCACATTTCATTAAAATACTCTACTAAATATTACACACGCACTCACAAAACAAATAAAAAAACATTACTTTGAAATTGGGTCTCACATACACACTATGGTGAGTAACTCACCAAACAACATCACTTTGCCTGTGAGTTTGGATATGTGTTTTGGGTAGGTCGTGAGTGAGTAACTCACCAGATGAGTTGCTCTCCACTCCGTTTAGCCTAAACAGAAAACAAAGAAGTTATAAATAGTGGGTAGTACATGCCAAATCTTTAAATCAAAGGCCCATATAGTCACAATTTCAAAAGACGTGATACCCACGCGCCATTGTTCTTGGTTGATCTGCTAAAAAAATCCAACGAGTCGGTCATATAAGCGGTTGGTTAAGGGTGTGATCGTAATTATTCCAAGTCACCCAACTTTTTCATAAGGGACCACAAACATCCCTAGCTTCCACACATTTGATTTAAATGGTCCCTCAACTTTTCTTTTCATTAATACCTAATTTCATTTCGTACTTATATGTTGTATGATTTAATTTTCGTGCACCACATTGTTCGCTTTTCAAATCTGGTTTCGCTTTATCAAAGTCCTTATATGCAAAAAAAAGAAAAAGAAAGAAGAAGTTGAATTTTCTGACTTATCAAATAGGTAAACTTCTTTGAAATTTGTTTTAAAGATATTTTCAAGATAATAATCAGATTTGATTTTGTTTGTTTTGGAATTCTGCTTGTTGAATTATAGGATCTAGTCACTCACGAGATTCATGTTGATCATATTATAAGATCGCGTGTAATACAATGCATGTTTCACGCGTGATCACCACCCTCACTAAAGCACGAGCTACGTTTACACCCCCCTCCTACGGAGAGATGGTTTTTGTTGTTGATTGGGCCGACTCACCAGATGAAAGACCATAATGGGGTGTGTGTGTACATGTGTGCGTATATGTGTTTGAACGAGCGTTTGGAGTTTGAGAAAAAAATGAGCTATATTAGTCAATCCCGCACGAACGATTGTTATCAAAAAAGAAAAAAAAAACAAAGAAATATGATGAATACATGCATCATATAACATAATATGATTTGAAAACACAGAGGAAAGATGATATCTCCCGATTGGTATCCGAAGGAAGCACATCAACCACACGACCGCCTACGATCCCATGAATCAATGCAAATCAAATCGGCACAAACGCATCAAAACCTTCGTGCCGATCTGGTCGAACACCTTTCCCTGTGAAGTTTTTAAGTTTTTAATATTTACGATGTTTTTTTATTAATGTAAAGTTTTTTATTGTTTAAAGGTAAGAGGAATGACGGTCGTTGCACCTGAAAAGTGAGGGGAGTGGTGATGTGTTGAATGGTAATGTGGCGCTAAGATTGAAGATGAGAAAGTGAAAATGAACGTTGAACATTGCCCATAGTCTTATAGGCAAAAGAAGTGAATTGTGAGATATGTTTATTTTCCAACTTATCAAAGAGGTAGACTTATTTGATATATGTTTTAAAGATATTTTCAAGACAATAATAAACTTTTTTATTATTATAAGATCTATCCAGTCACAAGGTCCACATTGATCATATTATAAGAGTGCGCGTAATACAATGCATGTCTAACGCGTGATTAGCATCCCCTCACTCAAGCACCAACTACATTCAACCCACCCAACCCCTGCACCCCCCCCCCCCCCCCCCAATACACACACGAGCGATGGTTTTTGTTGTTGATTGGGCCGACTCACCAGATGAAAGACCATAATGGGGTGTGTTTGTGTGTACGTGTGTGAGTGTATGTGTTTGAACGAGCGTTTGGAGTTTGAAGAAAAAGCCAATCCCGCACGAACGATTGTTATAAAAAAAAGGAAAAAAAAAAAAGAAATATAATGAATGCATGCATAATATGATTCGAAAACACAAAGGAAATATGATATCTCCCAATTTGTATCCGGAGGAAGCACATCAACCACACGACCTCCTACGATCCCATGAATCAATGCAAATCAAATCGGCAAAAACGCATCAAAACCTTCGTGTCGATCTGGTCGAACACCTTTCCCGTGAAGTTCTTAAGTTTTTAATAATTATGATGTTTTTTATTTTTATTTTTAATGTAAAGTTTTTTATTGTTTAAAGGTAAGAGGAGTAGCGACCGTTGCATCTGAAAAGTGAGGGGAGTAGTGATGTGCTGAATGGTAATGTGGCGCTAAGATTGAAGATGAGAAAGTGGAAATGAACGGTGAACATTGCACCTAGTCTTATAGGCAAAAGAAGTGAATTGTGAGATATGTTTATGTTCCGACTTATCAAGCAGGTAAACTTATTTTATATATGTTTTAAAGATATTTTCATGACAATAACAAACTTTTTTTTCAATTATAAGATCTAGCCGGTCACGAGGTTCACATTGATCATGTTATAAGAGTGCGTGTAATACAATGCATGTCTAAACGCGTGATCACCCCCCTCCCCCCCCCCCCCCCCCCCCCCCCCCCCCCGCGCGGGAACCCCTGCACCAACCCAAAATACGTACACATGAGGGATGGTTTTTGTTGTTGTTTGGGCCGACTCACGAAATGAAAGAGCATAGTGGGCGTGTGTTTGTGTGTAGGTATGTGCGTGTATGTGTTTGAATGAGTTAAGTTAACATGATTGGTGTGACCTCAAAGTAAAAGTAAGTGATAGATAATTGATTGGTAGAGCATTTTGAATAGTTTTTTTTACTATATTCTTTGGAAACAATATATAAACGTAAGCATCAGTTCATCTTTCACCTCAGCGTCATATTAGATTTATCTCTTCTTTCACACCCTCTTGTTTTTCACTCACACCACTTCACCTTTCAACCCATTTATTTATTTATTAAAATACCCTAATAAATACCCCCACACGCTCACATACTAAACAACAAATGATAAAACACTTGAGGGGATCACTTGGCACGAAATCATATAAGGCGAAGGTTTTACTTTCTTGCTCCTTGCCAGCGTGAGACATCACCCTCCCAGCCATGATGCTGCGTGAAACTGGCCCTTGCCACTTCTTGTTGGACTCCACCAGGGGTAGTTTAAGTAACATTGATGAATTATGCATTGCTAATTTTTACTCATTATGGCTCATAATAAATGTTAATATTGCTATTTTAAGATGTCTTAAAATAAATGTTCATTTTATATTTCAAGAAATAAAAAAATAATTAGTTAAAAATAATGTTTAATTTCAATTTAAGGTGTCTATCTTTTTTTTCCATCAATTAAATGTATCAAAGTTTTTTTTTTTTTTTTTTTTTTTTTTTTTTTTTTTTTTTTTTTTTTTTGGGTAGTGTTAGGAAACTTTTACCCATACAATTGCAGGTCACCTTCATCTTCTCCGTCTGACTTTCAGCCAACTTTTGGACAAAAATCTTATTTTTGTTTTTATCTTGATCACTTTTTGGATATACGCATCTTCAACAAATTCTTTATTTTCCTTGACATTAAAACAATGTGGTCCGTAGCCTTTCACATCAAAACATTGATCAAACCCATGTAACACATATTGTCTCTTTTTCGTATTTCTCATATAGCCACCAACACACATCACACATTACGAACCTTCCTTATTCTATAAACTAAGGGTGCGCTTGGTTCAAAATGGGGAATGAGAAAGGGAAAGGCAATGGGAATGCAAAGGAATGGAATGGAGATTATCATTATCTTTGATAGTTCTTGGCATGAGAAAAATACATTAACCTCCAAAGTGGTGGTGGTGGTGGCTGGTGGTGGTGGTGGTGGTGGTTAGTGGTGGTGGCGGTGGTTGCTTTTGGTGGTGATGGTGGTGGCTGGTAGATGGTGGTGGTAGATGGTTGGTGGTGGTGGCTGCTGGTGGTGGTGATGGCTGGTGGTGTTGGTGGCTGCTGGTGATGGTGGTGGCTGCTAGTGGTGGTGGCTGCTAATGGTGGTGGCTGGTGGTGGTGGTGGCTGCTAATGGTGGTAGCTGGTGGTGGTGGTGGTGGTGATGGCTGGTGGCTGCTGGTGGTGATGGTGGTTGGTGGTGGTGGTGGCTGGTGGAAGTGGCTGGTGGTGGTGGTGGTGGTGGTGGTGGTTGTGGCTGTTGGTGGTGGTGTTGGCTGGTGGTGGTAGTGGTGGCTGCTAATGGTGTTGGCTGGTGGTGGTAGTGGTGGTGGTGGTGGTGATGGCTGCTGGTGGTGGTGGTGGCTGGTGGTGGTGGCTACTACTTGTTGTGGCTGCTTCTGGTGGTGGTGGGTAATCATTACCATACCTCCCAATTTACTGGATAATGCCCCATTACCCAATACTAAACAATGATTGCATTCCTTAGTTCTAACCAAGCATGTTTAATCATTACCTTTGTCATTCCCCACCCCCCATTACCCCCAACCAAGCACCCCCTAAGTGTTTTCTTGATTTGAATAAATCCCCATCAACAAAGTTATTTAAAGACACCTTCCTCAACATAAACTTTTCAGCGTGCATTGATAGTCTATATAAAAAAAGGTTTTCGCAGCTCACTTGAGACTTAAGAACTTGAAAAATACATGGTCAATTTTTTATTTTTTTATTTTTTATTTATTTATTTTTAAGTAGCTTTCGTGGTGATGCATTACGCAATGCCGGACGTAGTTTAAAAGAGGGGGCCGAAATTGGAGAAGGCCACCGGAGTACGAGCATATCGTTGAATTTTGATGGGTTGCCGGAAAACACAGATCGCTGGAAAAATAGGTTGTTGGAAAAGTGGGTGACGTGCTGAGTGTGTATTTGTAACCTGTTAACCTCTATATTGTCTAACATTGCAAACGAAAAAACTTTGATACAATACATTTAGAAAAAAATGAATAAAAACTTTTAATTGAAATTAGACATAAAATTAGTACATTTTTATGTCATTTGCCCATAATTAATGTAGTTAATAAAATTTAATAAAAATTTTATGCATATTAAAAGTAATCACTTATCATGTATATGGTGACCATATTGTACAACACTACAACATTTATAGTTTGGCTCAAGTGATGGGGACTTAATCAGTATAACTAATAATCAAGATAAATAATCAGCTCATAATATTACACAACACATACATACATGATACAAATAGACACCTAATAAATGGGTGGTGATATTCTCACGGCTACAATTTATAAATTCAAGGCAATTGATCTTGAGTTTACCATTATGCCCCTCACAATCTTTTACCTATTTTTCACCATAATATATACCCAAAACTCTCGTCGTCTAAATAGGCGTCACTCCCGTTTCATACCTTCATAATTATTACACATGTGTGCTTCATCACCACGGTTTAACATATTCACTGAACGATTGTATATCCTTCCATGTTTGATCATTCAATAGAAAATCTGTCTTTTATATTTATATTTTAATTTAGCCAAGAAACTATATTAGATCGACATGCTTTATAGTGATGTTTTTTAGACTTATAGTCCTTCATATCCAAAAGCAACAATGAAAAAAAACAGCCGATCCTCATAACCTCTTGTTCGAAAACGTTTATCGCCATTCGCCAAATATAGATAGGTTAATGGTCTAGAAAACATACAAACTTTCCACTTTTTACTATTGAGACAATAAACTTTTTTTTTCCTATTAAAACAAAACAACTTCTTAATGACTACTATTGTAACCAAATATGCCACGTGGCACAGTTAATTACCACTTAATGGCTACTATTTGGTTACAATAATAGTCATTAAGAAGTTGTTTTGTTTTAATAGGAAAAAAAAAAATTATTGTCACAATAGTAAAAAGTGGAAAGTTTGTATGTTTTCTAGACCATTAACCCAATATAGATTGAAGTGAAGCTACTGTGGTATTACTTTCTTAAAACATGCACCATGTCCACAAATATATCAATAATGCACTTTTAAATCTTTTGTCATCATTATTGTGCAACATTTAAATTTGTTATTATCATCATTGTGCAAATCATCTTCCAGATTGAGGGATAAGTTACTAACGTGCATTTAGCAAACCAAACAACAAATCATAATGATGCTTGACCAAACTTGATCACACCAATAAATAATTAATCCCTTTATTTCTAAGCGTTCTTGTTAATTTAAAAGTCTATATATCTACATGTATATGATCCAATCGTTCTTGTTAATTTATAAGCGTGAAAGTGATGAAGAGGCATTGAATCAGTTTGATGTAAAAAACGGTGGCTAGTTACCAACTAACTAGGAAAACTGCTAATGAAACGTAGGGTAGTTTGGTGAAAAAAGAGAAATAAAAAGTGAGGGTATTGTGGTAAAATCACAATCAATTGCCTTGAATTTATAAATTGAAGCCGTGTGAATAACAAGCAAGTATATTTCTTTCCTTAAAAGAGTATACGCCAACTCTAATTAAGATGACAATGCTAAGCTACATTTTTAAGACCGATAACTCAAGATTGAAATAAATGGTTTCCTATTAAATGTTTTCGTATCTTTCTATGTAGTTAAATGACAATATTTTATTGAGGGCTTTTGCATATATATCCTCTCGAAACATGAAGATGGAAATAGATAAAGAAGAAATGGATGTTGTACGTGGTTGAGAACCCAAGCAAATTGGAAAGTGTAAATTGGTAGTTAAGGTTGTGTTTAGACTTAGAGCATCCGGTGTGGGTTAGCCGTGCCCCGCCGTTGGCTGAGCTGGCGGTTCGCCGTGCCCCGCTGCCACACCGGGGTGGCTCGCCATGCTTCGTCGTTGGAAATGAAATCGTGGTGACGACGAGAGAGTTTCCTGACAAGGTGGGGCCCAAGTGTGAGATTAATTTTTTTTTTCAATTTATAAATGGTTTGTGGGTTGTGGTTGGGTTGTGTGTGTGTGTGTGCAGCGTATGTGTGTGTGTGTGTGAAGATGGTGGTTATGGAAGAAGAAGAAAATATGGTGGTTGGGTTGTGTGTGTGTGTGTGCAGCGTATGTGTGTGTGTGAAGATGGTGGTTATGGAAGAAGAAGGGCTTTTTTTTTCTTTTTTTTTTTCTTTTTTTTTTTGCAGTATATATATATATATATATATATATATATATATATATATATATATATATATATATATATATATATATATATATATATTTCATATTTTGGCAGTATAGTGTATATGGTTGTATATATATGTGAAAATGTAAAAAAAAAATTAAATTGTAAAGGTGGGCCTCAAATGAAGAGGTTGAGGTTTGTTATGAGTAAGGAGGGGGTTTGTTGTGGTTAGTTGTGGAAAAATGGGATGCTGATGTGGCGCTGATGTGACACGACAACGAAGTTGAAGCTTGTTACGACACCTGATGCTCTTATGTAGAAAACATTGTATTTCATCTTTGGAGGAATTTTCAAATGCTTACTCTTATTTTGGTGCTTACCAAGGGAAAAATCCATACCATCCATCTAGTTTGATCTAATGGTGGGGATAAACCTAAGATTTAATATGGAAACCTAAGTCCATGTTTTTTTTTTTCTTTTTTTTCTTTGTCTTTTTGTCTTTCTTATTTATTTTTTTTTATTTTTTTTTTGTGGAATTCACGTTTTTATTTTAAATCCACGTTTTTTTTTTTTTTTTTTTTTTTTTTTTTTTTTTTCATTTTTTTTATTATTCTTTTTTTAATTTTAAATTCATGTTTTTTTTAATCTAAGTTTTTTTTCGCTTTTATACGTTTTCATCTGTATTCATACGTTTCGTCCGTTTTTGTACGTTTTCGTCCGTGTTCTTATGTTTTCGTCTGATTTCATACGTTTTCGTCTGTTTTCATCCGTTTTCGTACGTTTACATCCGTTTTCTGACGTTTTCGTCTATTTTCGCATGTTTTCAGACGTTTTTGTCCGTTTTCATACGTTTTCGTCCGTATTTACGTTTTCGTCCATTTTTAGACATTTCGTCCGTCTTTATACGTTTTCGTTCTTTTTCGTCTGTTTTCTTACGTTTTCGCCCGTTTACGTCCGTTTTCATACGTTTTCGTCAGTTTTCTTACGTTTTCGCTTGTTTTCATACTTTTTCGTCAGTTTTCATACGTTTTCGTCTGTATTCATACGTTTTCGTCTGTTTCGTGACGTTTTCACACGTTTTCGTCTGTTTTCAGACGTTTTCGTCAGTTTTTATACGCTTTCGTCCGTTTTCATACGGTTTCGTCTGTTTTCTTGCGTTTTCGCCCGTTTACGTCCGTTTTCATACGTTTTCGTCTGTTTTCTTACGTTTTCGTTTGTTTTCATACGTTTTCGTCCATTTTCTTACGTTTTTGTTCATTTTCATACATTTTCGTCCGTTTTCGTCCATTTTTCATACGTTTTCAGACGTGTTTTTACGCTTTCATACGTTTTCGGCTGTTTTCTTACTTTTTCGTCCGTTTTCTTACGTTTTCGACCATTTTCATCCATTTTCTTACGTTTTTGTATGTTTTTTTAGGTTTTCATGTATTTTCGTTTGTTTTTAGACTTTTTCGTTTGTATTTTTACGTTTTCATGTATTTTCGTCCGTTTTTATACGTTTTCGTCTGTTTTCAGACGTTTTCATACGTTGTCATCCGTTGTTTTACGTTTTCGTCCATTTTTAGACGTTTTCGTCTGTTTTTAGACGTTTTCATCCGTTTTTATACGTTTTTGTCCGTTTTCAAACGTTTTTATCCATTTTCATACGTTTTTCATTCGATTTTATACGTTTTTGTCCATTTTCAGACGTTTTCATTTTGATATTTATAAGTGACACTTATTTATCTCTTGTGATATAACACTGTAAGGAAGATGAAAATTATTACATTCTTCATCATGTATGTGTTATCAGTTGTGATACTCAACTAATAATGTGATGGTTGTGTTTTTTAAAATATTTAGGAAGATTTTTGTGTTTTATGATATTATGAAATATTAGAAAAGTTGTTTAACTGAAAACAAGAGATGTTATGATACTTTTGTTAGACTTGTGGTGGAGTTTTCTATTTAATAGATACATTGTGCATGCTTCGATAGGTTTTATATCGGGATTTGAAAATATCTATGGTTGAATCAGCAAACTAAATAAGCTACGGTTGAAGATAGCACACATCTTTATAAAAAAAAACTAAGGAAGCTCAAACACCTGTGATATCACAGGTGATATCACCTCACTTGTGATATCACACGTGATATCATGTGTGATAACACCAGTGATATCATGTGTGATATTACCGGTGATAGCATGTGTGATATCATATTTTATATCACTTGTGATATCACAAGTGAGGTGATATCACCTGTGATATCATGTGTGATATCACATGTGTTTGATTCAATCATAGCTTCTTTAGTTTGCTGATTCAACCATATAAATTTTTAAATCCCGCTATAAAACCTATCGAAACATGCACAATGTATCCATTAAATAGAAAAATTCACCACAAGTCTAACAAAAGTTTCATAACATCTCTTGTTTTCAGCTAAACACCTTTTCTAATATTTCATATTATCATAAAATACAAAAATCTTCCTAAATATTTTCAAAAACACAAATAAGAAAAATGAACAGAATCATCACAGTAATATAATAAGTGATGTTTATTATCATTTCTTTCATATATACTTGGTAAAATACTAAATTCTTATCACATTTGGTATCCTTAATATTTCACATTCTTAGTTGATTATCACAACTGATAACACATACATGATGAAGAGTGTAATACTTTTCATCTTTCCTACAGTGTTATATCACAAGAGATAAATAAGTGTCACTTAAAAATATCAAAATGAATAAAAAGGAAGGAAACTATGAAAATAGAGACTTGACATATGATCAAAATCAAAAAAGTGTTGCATTAAATTAGCATTTTTTTTGAACAAAATAAGAATTCACCTAAAGAGACTTTAACCTTTTTTATTTCTACTAAGAGTATAATATCACAAGTGATAGATAACATTTGTTGCATTAAAAAAATATGCGCCTGTCAATTGCGATGAAAGGCACAAAATCTATCTTGTAAATGAAAATAATAAAAATATTAGAAAACACATAGGTGATAATATATAAAAATATACAGAGCAATGAAATATCTCAGGTGATACTAAAGGTTAAAAAAACATACTTGTTTGTTTATGAAATATCACAAGTGATTAGACATTAACTTTTTTTTTTTAATAAAATAACAATTGATATTAGACATGTAATATAATAATGTTTAATAATAAGCATGAAAACGTATGAAAATAGACGGAAACATATAAAAACTGCAAAAAACGGACGAAAACTTATGAAAACTGACAAAAACATATAAAAACGAATGAAAAGCGAATAAAAACGTAAGGAAACGGAAAAAACGTCTGAAAACGTATAAAAACGGATGAAAATGGACGAAAACGTTTGAAAACGGACGAAAACGTCTGAAAACAGACGAAAGCGTCTAAAAATGGACGAAAACGTAAAAAAAACTGACGAAAGCGTATATAAACCTATGAAAACCGATGACGTAGGAAAACGGACAATAACGTAAGAAAACAGACCAAAACGTATTAAAACGGATGAAAACGTAAGGAAACAGACGAAAAGGTATGAAAACGGACAAAAAACGTAAGAAAATGGACGAAAACGTAAGAAAACATAGGAAAACGGACGAAAACGTAAGAAGACAGGCAAAACGTAAGAAAACGGACAAAAACGTAAGAAAACGGACAAAAACGTAAGAAAACGGACAAAAACGTAAGAAAATTGACGAAAACGTAAGAAAACGGATGAAAACGTAAGAAAACGGACAAAAACATAAGAAAACAGATGAAAACGTAAGAAAACGAATGAAAACGTAAAGAAATAGACAAAAACGTATGAAAACGGACGAAAATGTAAGAAAACAGACGAAAACGTATGAAAACGAACGAAAACGTAAGAAAACGGATGAAAACGGATGAAAATGTATGAAAACGTAAGGAAACGGACGAAAACGTATGTAAACGAACGAAAACGTTTGAAAACGGACAAAAACGTAAGAAAACGGATGAAAACAGACGAAAACGTAACAAGACTAACGAAAACGTAACAAAACGGACGAAAACGGATGAAAACGGACGAAAATGTAAGAAAATAGACGAAAACGTAAGAAAACAGACGAAAACGTATGAAAACGGACGAAAAAGTAAGAAAACATACAAAAACGTAAGAAAACGGACGAAAACATATGAAAACAGACGAAAATGTAAGAAAACGTATAAAAAGTGGAAAAAACGAATGAAAATTACCGGAAAAAAAATAAAAAGAAGACAACGTGAAATTGAAAAAAAGTTTGAAAAAAATGACTAAAAGAAAGACAAACAATGATAAAAAAAAAAAAAATATATATACAAGAAAAAAACTTGGACTTAGGTTTAGGCATATTAAATCTTAGGTTAATCACCACCATTAAATCAAATTAGATGGAAGGTGGAGATTTATCCCTTAGTATGCAAGGATTTTTTTATATGCAAAATAAAGTGCCTCCTCATATTTGTGTGTAAAGAAACATACTATTAGTTGCTTCAAGCTTGCATTACTACTACAATGAAAGTACTAACAAATTTACACCCCATTTCTACATCACTTATATTTTGTTTGGGTAAAAATATAATGACGTAACGAAGCTTTCAGTAGTGGTTGAAAGTAAGACCTCAAAAATATTACGAGTAAGATAATTTGTTTGTATAAATGGTAGTATATGAAAACTAACAACAAACGATATAGTGGCGTAACCTTTGTGCTATGTCTTTTTGCGTCACCATACTCAAGTCATGACAGTAATACTTTTTGGTGGCACTACAGCTCAAGCAGTGGTCCTGGCGAGTAGTTTTTTTTTTTTTTTTTTTTTTTTTTTTCTTTTTTTTTTTTTCACTTTTAGTTAATATTGATGTATTTATAGCTAAAAAAATGGGTGAAGGGGCTGTATTAAAAAAACAGTTGCATCTCTCCTTAAATTTCTTCCTCCTATTTCAAATGTGTGGCTAGAAACTCTTCTTATTCTTCTCATTTTAGTTTTTCTTCCTACCGAATCTCTGCCACTACTAAATGTTTTGAGAGGGCTTAGCAATGACACAAAACAAATATATATAAAGAAAAACTTATTTTTAATTAATTTGAAATATTTTTTATTTACTTATGAATACTCTAATAACATTTCATTTTTATTCACACTTTTAAAACACATTATTTCTTCAAAATTTCATACTCTTAACTCAAAAAATGCGAAAGATTCGGAGGAGGGGGAGGTGCAATACATTTGACCAATGGGCAAGAACAAAGTGAAGAAGTAAGCGTTTTCATCCTCCATTTCATTAATGTCTTGTGCTGCCGGTGAACTATTTGTTGAGATGTTAGTGAACCAATGAACAAGTACACAATTCTCTCTTTCAGGTTTAGAAATTCTAATTTTATTTTTGACGTCACCTCTGTTACCGGCCAATCTAAAGATCATCATCTTTTTTGTTATAGAAAAGATGAAGCAGAATTTTGTATTTGTATGTTAAAAAAAATTATTGTATTCGGTGATTGTTTAAATACAGTATGATCGAGGGTCTAAAATAGAAAGAAACTTCTTTAAATAGCAAAAAAAATATAATAAATAAATAAATAAATAAATAATAAAAATAAAATGAAAGGGTAGAGTCCACTTTCAAGACAAGAAAAATACAAAATTCTTAAAATGCACGAGTACGATTGACCGGCTGTACAACTCGGCTAAATTCTTGACACGCGTCTTATTTTTAATAATAAAGTACAAGTAGTTGTTGGGTAGTGTAAGAGCATCTACTATGCATCAAGTTTGTAAGATTTGATGCATTTAACATTTAATGCATAAAACATTTAGGGCCCGTTTGGTTTAGGGGTTTTGATTGGTTTTTGAGTTTCAAAAATGAAAGCCATTGTTTGTTTGATAATTTGGCATTAGGATTCGAGATTGAAAGTAAATTCGAGATTGAAAGTAAAAAAAAGATGCTGTATCAAATACTCGGCAAGAAGGTTGGTTTTATGACTGAATTTATGACATGTGGGGCCATTTTGGCAATATCTCTGCATCTTTCTTCAATAAATTAATAAAATTAATTTTATATACTTTTATTAATTATTAAATAACTTTTTTAATTTAATTATATTATTTTTTCTTACCTCATTTATTTTTCTCTCTTTTACATTAAATCCAAATCCAACTCTTAATCCAAATCCAAATTCAAATCCTAAACCCACATATATACCAAACGGATCCTTAGTGACCAAAACTTGGAGCAAAGACTTAAGCTTTACCAAATCTTTGTAGAAAAGCTTTTCAAAAAGCTTTGAGTGCAATGCAAAATTCTATTTAAAAAGTTTTTTTTTAAATAGTAAAAATATTTCTACCACTTGATCTATTGTGAATGCTTTAAGCCACCCCTAACTCGATTGAACCTTATATTTTTATATTTTTGTGCGACTAAATTTTTGTCTTTTCCTAAAAAGATTTTTTTTTTTTTAAACTTTGACTTTTTTGTTTTGTCAGTAGAATAAGATAAAATTTGATTGAACGAAAATACAATACTGAGGTCGTACAAAAATCATACCACCAACCATTAGTATTTTTTCGATTTAGAAATAAGACATGTATCAAAATATAAATAAAGTCGCACAAGTCAGTTAGTAGCTATTCGCACCGGTCGCACCGGTCTATTTAGAGAATTTGATTTTTCAAAGGTAGAAAATGTACTACTTTTTCATTTTTAAGCTATTTTGAGAATTTTTACAAAAATACAAGGCAAGCTGGTCACGTGGACCTTCGAATAAACATGTGAATCCGATCAAACCAAACAATGTAAACATCAAACAACCGCACTACTCATTTTCCTACCACTTTCCGAGCTTGGTTGATAGTTTAATACAAATAATTGGGTACTACTTGAATTACTGTATATTTGAATCGTTTTAGACACAATAAACGTTTGATTCCTACATTATTAAACTCTTGTTCTTAGAAACATAATTGGTTTGTATAAGTTTATATATAAATATAAATTTATGAATAACAAGTCAAGGAGGAATCATGTTTGATGTTTTCATCACCTGGATCTTGCAATGTAAAACAAAATCAATATATGCGAATAAACCAGTCGTGGCCTCAATAATTTTGTATTTAATAATTCAACTCTAACATTTTAATACCAAAAACTTATATTATTGATATATGTTTGTGTGAACGCATACATGTATAATTTTAATATTAAAGGTTCTTCCAAATGTATTGAGTCTAAGTGTAAATGAATTTATATAATTCAACTTGTACAAAAGTATCATATATAAGTAAATCTCAATTTTAAAATATATGGAATTATACTATACTAAAAGGCAAAAATGGTATATGAGTTTCTTCCTCACAAAAACACACACAACAGTATGACGCTATCATCTCTCTTAAAACACACACAACACCTCACTCGCCTCACTCTTCTCTCTCTAAACCAAAATGGGAATTCCAAAGAATGGCGGAGTATATTAAATGAACAAATACCTAATGTACTCTGGGAGATAATCCGATCACCTGATGGTATGCAAAGTCAGATTATTTTTTGTTTGTGTTTGAAGTTGTTTTGTGATTTTGTTTATAATTGTGTTTTATTTTTGTTTGAGTTTGTGTAAAAGGTTTTGGTTTGTGGGCACTACCTGAGCTGTTGCCATCCCGACCAACAGGTAAAACAATTTTGGATTTTCTTAAAATAGGTTTTTTTTTTTTTTTTTTTTTTTTTTTTTTTTTTTTTTTTTGATAATTAGGTTAAATCGAAATATGGGGTCATGAGGTTAGTTTGACCTTATATGATTATGGGAAAGCTCATAAGATCATTTTTATCTGCTTATGAGGTTGCTTGGTTTAGCTTATGGCTTATTCATAATACACAAGTTGAAATTAATTAGCTCAATCCCAAGAATAAAAACAAGCTAATAAGTTTTTTTCAAACTGAAATAAGGCCTTAAGGCAGCAAATTAAGGTAAGTAAGTGTTTGGGATTGCTTATATTTTCTGTTTATTGATGTGGTTATTTTATCAAATTGGAAAAAATATCAAATGTTGATTTGTGTTTTTGGTAATTGCTTTTTAGCCGTGAAGCTGGAGCCAAACATGTTTATGTTGTATGTATCGTGTTTACGGTGTCTTAATTAACAGACATACAAAATCCACAGACACGTTGATGTGGCCAGGCGTGCGGTGTTACAAAAGGAGGCAGTTGTTGCATCCATTGTGGCCGAGAGACCCGAATGAAGATCTTAAACAATAGACCCGAATGAAGATCCTAAACGATATCGCTGCAAAAAAAAGACATTGTTCTTAAAGAAGTAACATTAATCATTTGCTAATTCTATTTGTTGCAAGTATGTTCAATTTTAAAGCAAGATCCTAAAAAACAAAAGAACTTAAAAACATTCCAACGGTGGACATTTTGCCACTGAGGGAAGATCATATGATTAGAGGTTTGTTTTCTTATGAAACTGAGCATTATGTATTGTGAAATATATGCGTGGGTTCATCGTTTATGGAACTGTAGTGTAGGCATTATAAAGTTTGTCGTGCAAGCCCGACACTTTGTGTTTCTCTCAAGAACACCCTTAAGTTAGCCGCATGTGAGTTTCGTTTGACAATATAAGTCAATTAAAGTGTTAGTTTTTATTTCCCCAAAGAAAAATTCAGTTATGGGCTGCTGAATCAGGCAATATATGTGATCTTTTATTCTTTTAATTGCAGTTTAGAAGCGTTCAATGCCTTATACTTATAGAGTTCTGTTAATTGCAGTTTTGGTGCCCACGTCATACTTCTGTTAATGATAGAGCTTAGAGGCAAGCTGCTAAATGCCAAGATTTTTAGTCTCGAAATTGTCTAAAGAGTAGTGAATGGGAAAGATAAGGAATTTTGAATCGCTAACGAAAAACAAGATAAATCAAAAGGATACAATAAAGAATTAGAGAGTCAAATGGTCTTTTTGTGGATAAAGGGACTTGAATTCTCATGATTTTTGAAATCGACAGATTTTCCTATTAATATAAATTTCATTGTTGCCAGTATTGACATGTAGAACGTAGGAGCGCTTAGTACTTATGAATTTGAAAAGTTACTTCATTCGTTCAATATAATTTATGCTACTCGCATGAAACTAAATAAACTGAATGCCCATATGATATTTGCATAATAGCTAGGCTGATTACTAATCTATGTACATATGATTTTTGCACAATGAAAGTAGACATTGATCATAATTCCATACTTTAAACATTATGAAAATTCAATTATTCAAGTATTATGCTTCATTTCATCGATAACAATTTAACTTAGCTTTAAGGTTAAGCACCATGGTTGTCCTAGATTTGCCCGATACAATAGTGGCACACACGGGTAAGCAAAGTTAGAAAATCACAAAAGGAAATTTTTTATTACAATTTGGTATAACCTAAACTAGATACATATATGGGTATTAGTAGTTTCACTAAAATGATTAAATGTAATCTGATATAGTTTTTATGTGCAAGAATTGTGGTTGTAATCGTCGAGGTATGACAACGGTGACTACCCACTCTGAAGATGAAGAGACTTTCATCGAACCGTGAGTAGTTTGGAATTGTATATTTGATAAGGATTTAAAACATACGTTTTTAGAGGGTTATTTTAAGCCCTAAATCGATACATTTCCGTTATTGCTTAAAAACGTTCCTTTTCACATTTTAGGTCTTTTGGAAACAAATTGCTGGAATCAAGCACTTTTGGACGAAAAGGAGCGAAAACATGAAGAAAACGACAAAGTCAAGATTACAAGGCTGATTTTCATACCCGACGGCGTCCCAACCCATAGGGCGACGCCGTCGCTCACAAGGTTTTCTAAAAAGTCTCAAGCGCCGGCTCATGTCATATTTAGGTTCTAACGCATGCCGCCGTCACACCTTATTCCAGAAGGGCGTCGCCTTTACTTTTTCACCAGACGACCAAGACCCATTCCAAGACGACGTTCATAATGAAGCCAGATGGCATCACACTTCCTCACATGATGTCGTCCCGACGATGACTTGTCCATAACGAAACCCTAATGACGGTGACCAAACGGCGTCACCATCAAAAGGCGACGCCGTCGCAAGTGTAAATCTATATATAGATTTCGAGTTTTCTGTATTTTAAGTGTAGTATTTTGGAGAGTAAACCCTAGTTCGTTCATAGTCTGACTTGGACAGTATTTTAGGGTTCCAAACCCTTCTTTACACTCAAAGATAAGTTTGTTTATCCATTCTATCACCATGTTTGTTCTATGTTCAATTGTTTGTTTGTGTTCTTGCTTATCTATCATGCGTAACTAAATTAATCTAGTGTTTGCTTAGATCCAATGAAACCTAGTTGTTGATTATTGTTAGGTTGTCTCTTGTTTTAATTGGTAGACGCTAGAGTAAGGAAAACTGGCTTATTTTTTAATTGTTGCAAGCTTGAACGTCCTAAATAGCAAAAAGCTTTAGAATGCACTTAAGCCATCGTTGTGTTTATTGCGCGAGTTGTAGCTTTAGGATAATAGAGTATTTGGGGGAGATACTACGGTACTTGGCAATCCTGGATAGTCTAGAAGAGAGTTACAATTCATAGAACTAGGGAATTAGGCACCCCCTATGACTAACACAGAATACAACGCACCAATTAGAATGAGGATATGACAATTCAACTGACCAATAAGAGATAACTAGGGAGTAAGAAAATCTAAGTAAACATGTTTTATAATTAACATAAGAACTCCTTCAATCGACCATAGCTCTTTTCCTTTACATTAGTTAATTAGTTTTAATTTTAATTGTTTAGTAGTTTAAATTGGTAGAATTACCAAACCCCCACTTTTCAAACTCCGAGATTTTTACTTGCTTTCTAAAAAATAGAAAAAGATAAAAATAATCACCTTCAACCTCACTTTTTCGTCATACATCTCTACTAGCATCTCTATTCCCCTAGAGAATGATCAACCCCCTGGGCTTAACCATACTACACTGCAACGATTAGGTACACTACCTAGTGGATTGTAAAGCTTGCTCGTTAAAAAGGAAGTCTTTCGACCTCGAACCACGCATCAATATTTCCTTTGGAGAGGCTTGGTGACATGACAAAGTAGCAACCAACAGAAGATGGGCATGTTAGTGAGCTGGTCTGCAAACGAATCGCACATGAGCCTACACATTCTTATTGCTTTGTATTAATACATAGTTATACTAATCTAGATCATTTTGTAATGAACTACTTGAGGTATACAAAAATGCAGAATAATATAACAAAAAAATTAAAAAAAATGTAGCAACGCGTGAGCAAACCCACTCGTATATGATACAAGTTTTGGCCTTTGGAAGATATACGGTATATGATGCACTGATGCACAATAACCTCTATTATTGTTTGCAATAATAACCTTATAAATTTATGGCTTTGTTTCTACAGGCCTTTTGAGAAATAGAAATACTCGTAGTAGTTTACTTAATGCCTGGTTGTCAAGTTTTTTTTAATAAATAAATCAAAAGTAAATATTTTTAGTCTAATTTTAGAGAAAATAATTTATCACAAAATTAATCAAATCACTCTTTTTTTCAGTCACTTTCTTTTTCTCCTCAAGTAATCGAGAATACAACTTTCTTTGTTTCACTTCATTATCTAGTTGTGGATGTCGCACATGCATACCCGTCTAACAAACAGAGAAAATACAAACAACGCTTGCAAAAAGTAAAGACACGAGATATAACGTGGTATCTACGACTAGGGAAGTCGTAGCAGTCCACGGGGTCGAACCAGAGAGATTTGTATTGAGTACACACACAAAATATATCAGTTTACAATTACAATGAGAGGGGTATTTATAAGTGTGAAAACCCTAATCCTAACTTGCTCTACAAGATTGCATCTTCAAACCTGGACTAACTAAATATGGGCCAAGCCCATGTTCCAGAAGTTTCTGCCCAACGGGGAGGGAGCCTCTGACCGCCTGTCAAAGCCTCCACTCGGAGCCTAGCTTCGGAGCCTCTATCTCGGAGCCTTCGTGAATCCTCTTCTCTCTACTTAAGAGTAGGATCCCAAGGAGCTTTTGCTTAACTAGAGTCCTACCTCTATTACGCAACATTTGATTAACGTCGGAGCCTTTGTAGGCTTCTACTCGGAGCATACTGCTCGGAGCCTAGATCAGTCTCCACAACACAACATATCTCTATTTTCCTTCCTTAACTGATACTCGAAGACACAATGTCAAAGTTATAACTTTGACTTAGTCTCATATGTTTGTTTCAAAGTATTAATTGACATGTTTAATTGGTATGAGTATGACTAATTTTCTATAAAAACTTATTTAAAAGTTCACTCTTGGTGACAACAATATGACTCATTTCTTCATAAACCAATAAATTATTATCATGTTAATTTAGAAATAAAATTAGTCACTTTTATATCTCATAATCATTTTCTTTAGTTTCTTACTCATTTCTACATTTTAAGTATTTCAATAGTTGTTAGAGTGGTGCATACTTATTTAAAATGTTGGTTTTCTTTACCCGCGTGTTGTTGTGTTGAGGAGCGGGCATAGATCGCTTCTAGAATCAATAGCTAGTTACAAAGACTATTTCTTCAATACTATGTTAAATAAATAGTCACCAGATTTAACTCATGAATTGTTTATGTAATTGCAAGTAACGACATGAACAATATTTGCAACTTTTATGAGACTGTTTCTGCAACGCAAGTAAAGTAGAAGGACATTTATGTAACATTTTATTACACAAACAAGTCATATATTTAACTAACGAAGTGTTTCATTAATTGTAAGCAAACGGCAAAAAGTATTTTGCAAGTTTTTTGAGACTTTGTTACTGCAATACGAGTAAATCGAAAGGATTGTTTTTGTCAACCTTCCTCAGCTTTTACTCTTGAGTGAACCACAATTTTCTCGTGAATATTGTTATATTTTAAAACTAAAACTTGAAATTTCATAATCACACTTTGCCATACTTTTCAACCCGGTATAAATTTCAGCAGCAAGTTTTGAATGGTAAACTCCCAACTCTAAAAGTCCAAGTGCTACCACCTGAACAAAGTTTATTTAATTAGTAATACTTCATACAAGTTTTCTCCGCTATACTTTTTTATTCTCAATTACTGGTTGTGGTCTAGTGTCAAAAATACTGGTGACCATTATAAAAAATTGAATAAGATCTAAAATTCAATAATGATAGTTGCAAACAATTTTAAAATGTTCATGAATGCTAACCTGTTTAAAAAAGAGATTTAACTGGTTCGAGTTCACGTGACAAAATTTCAAAGGCTAATAACTTAGGGTGCGTTTGGTATCTGCCTTTTGGCCCTGTTGGAATGGATTGAGGTGATAGATAATTGTTTGGTAGGAAAAATGTTGAAATAAGTCAATCTTATGAAAGTCTAAGGGCTTATTGGTATTTATTTTAGTCTATGCTTTCTAATATTCAAGTTTGTGTTTGTTTTTGTTAGTTTGTATTGTGTAGGGGTTGATATGAAACTTCTCAGGCTATATATGCTGCTTATCTCTCCTAGGGTTTCAATCATCTTTTCACATACTTGTTTCATCTCTCTGGTTTCCTCTGGCGATCTTGGTTCAGTTGATATTGTTCTTGGTTTCATTGTTTTACTGGGTTATTGTTTAGTTTCAGTTAAGATCATCTTGATCTTAACAGTTTGGTTTAGTGTGTGAGTATTGTATGATAGCACCTTATAGAGGGACTATCTCTTTTCTTTTGTATTGTTTGCTTGCATCCGTGTTGGGGACAAGCTATCTATGTATATTGTTATAATAAAAGATTATATCACCAAGGGGTGGTTGGTTGGGTGATTACACCTTGTGTTCTGATTTTTTTGATACCATTTTTACATGGTATCAGAGCCCTAGGTTTTGATTACGGTTTGATTTGGGGATCTTGATTTGAATCGATCGATTCGAGTTTGAGGTTCTTGGATCTGGTTACGTTCGTGGTTAATTGGAGTTCTTGAGGTTTAATTGAAGAATTAGGGTTTTTTATTGAAACCCTAATTTTTGGGGGTTTTGATTCTTATGGTTGATTTGAACAATTGTTGGTGGATTACGGTGATTCTTGAGACCAATTGTTGATTTCTTGAATCAATTGTTGGTTTCTTGGTTCGATTGGTAAAAACCCTAATTGCTAATTTGGGGTTTTTTGCTTTACTGGGAATTGTGTGGTTCTTGGGCTAAGTTCTTGGTATTTTCCGCTGCTGGTATTCTTATAGCACTGTAAGTGATTTCTCTTCTCTTAGATATTTCTGAGTTGAGTGTAGTGGGCGTAAACGGACTGGTTAACATCTTGATCTGCCACCAATAGTGGTACGAATACCTGCTCTGACCAGTCACAGTCTGCAAGCTTGACTTATGAAGTATCTGGGTGTGTGTTGTGTTTTGGATAGTTTTTTTTGTGTCTAGGTCGAAGGAGGATAGGTTTTGGTTTATTGGAAGTTGTGATTGGTTTCTTGGTTGTGGCTAGTGTTTAGGGTTTTTCTTGGTTTATCTTGTTTGGTCTGAGTGTTTATTTTTCTGTTTTGCATCATGGCTATTATGATTAGTAGTTTGGATCAGAGTAATCCTCTGCATCTTCATCATAATGATTCTAATTGTGCATCTATTGTTACTGTGAAGTTATCTAGTGTTGAAATTATAGAGTTTGGTCTAGTGCTATTAAATTGGCTATGCAAATTAAAAATAAGATGGGGTTTCTTGATGGTAATTGTTTTAGAACTGCTTATGATGCTAGTCCTTTGTTAGAGGCACAATGGGATATATGCAATGCTGTTGTGTTAAATTGGTTGTTGAGTTCTTTATCTCAAGATGTGTATCTTGGTCATGTGTTTTCTGATTCTACTGCATCTGTTTGGAAAGATTTAAAGGATACATATGATAGAATTGATGGTTCTGTGGTGTTTAATTTGATGCAAAAGATTAATTCCTTTAAACAAGGAGGTTTGCCTGTGTCTGAATATTTTCATAAGTTGAATTTTTTGTGGAGGGAATTTGATACTTTGACTAAACTTCCTGATTGTGTTTGTGAGGCTAGAATAGAGTTAGTTGATCATGCTAAACTGTTAAAACTTATGCAATTTCTAATGGGTCTTGATGACATTTATCAACCTATTAGAAGCTCTATTCTAACTAGGGAAATCCTTCCTGAGGTTAAAGATGCTTTTGTGATTGTATCTAGGGAAGAATCCCATAGGGGGATTCCTTCCACTTCTGCTAAAACTGAGAAACCACAAATATCTGTTTTTGTTTCTAGGCCTAATGGTAATAACAGGAACAATTTTAATAACAATAGGCTTGGGAACAATAATAATAATGGAAATTATGATAATCTGTTGTGTAAAAACTGTGGTTTAAAAGGGCATACTATTGAAAGATGTTTTGAGCTGATTAGTTATCCTCCTGGTTTTAAAAAGAATCCTAATTTGAAACCTTCAACTGGTTTTAATAATGGTAAAAATAATAATGCTGAGGTTAAGGGTATGCCTAATCTAGGTGGTGATGTTAAAAACACTCGTACTGTTTCTTTCACTAATGAGCAGGTTATGAAGTTGATGAATCTTTTGAATAATAAAACCTGTTCTGCTGCTCATACTAGTATGGCAGGTAGTGGTTCTTGTTCCTTCTTTAACTGCAATGTGTTTTTTAATCAACATTTCTATCAGTTCTTTTGTGCTAAGATAAATGTTAAGGGTGTTTCTTATCATTTGGGATGGATCATAGATTCAGGGGCTAACCAACATATGACTAATAATACTGATAAGATGTTTGGCTTACTTGATATATCTGATCTGAACTTAACTGTTGGCCATCCTAATGGTACCCTTGCTAAGATTACTCATGTTGGTAATCTAAGACTTAACAAGAATGTTGTTTTGTTTGATGTGTTAGTTGTGCAGTATTGTGTTAGTCTCTTATCAGTGCATAAAATGATTAAAGACAGTAAGTTGACTGTTGGGTTTGATGAAACTAAATGTTAAATTCAGGATTTGAAAAAGCAGAGTGTTCTGGAGACTGGTAGCGAGTTTGGTGGTTTATATCTGTTTGATAGAGATTGTGATAAGTCTGTTGTGGTTAATCAAAGTGAGTTTTTTGCTTGTCATGTTTCTAAAGAAGTCTGGCACAATAGAATAGGACATCCTGCTAACCAAGTTTTAAAAATGCTTAATCAATCTTTAAATCTGACTAATATTGATCATGAAGGTCCTTGTGAGGTTTTTCATAAGGCAAAACAAACAAGGGATTCTTTTCCTTTAAGTGAAAACAAATCTTTGGTTTTTGGACAATTAATACATCTTGATGTCTGGGGTCCTTATAAAGTGGTTAGCAGAGAAGGTTTTAGATATTTCTTGACTGTTGTGGATGATTATAGTAGGTCTGTCTGGGTGTATATTCTTAAAACTAAAGATGAAGTTTTTTATATGTTTGTGAGTTTTTATAATCTTGGGCTTACTCAGTATAATAAAAAGATTAAAATGATAAGGTCTGATAATGGTAATGAGTTTTTGAATAACAGAATGTCAGATTTTTTAAATACCATGGGTATTATACATCAAACCACTTGTGCATATACACCTCAGCAGAATGGTATTGCTGAAAGGAAACATAATGATAAGGTTTTAAAATGTACCTTTTTGAGGGGTCGTTTAAGCCCTTATTTGATCACTTTTGTATCTGTTATTTCTTAATATCGTTTCTTTTCACTTTTTAGGTCTCTTGAAGGCAAATTGCTGGAATGACACTTATTCGGACGAAAAGGCACGAATATACGAAGAAAATGGCCAAAGTCAAGAATTGAGACACTCAAGCTTCTGAATTGAAAGGGGACGGCGTCAGGTTATACTTGTGACGCCGTCGGAACAAGTCTTGTGACGATACAATAGCCAAATTGCTTATTTTCAAGTGACGGCATCAGGTTTTAAAAGAGTAGGGTGTCGCATCTCAGACGGCCTAGATTTGATCCAGACGGCGTCAGAGACTTAAGGAGACGGCGTCACGGACATAAGGTGACACCGTCACAATGATAACGTGGCCAAGACGAAACCCTAATGAGGGCGACCCGACGGCGTCACAAATCAAAGGGTGACGCCGTCGCGATTGTAACATTATATATAGAATCCGAATTTTTTAGTTTTCAGTGTGTAGTTTTGTGGAGTAAAAACCTAAACCGAACCAAGGCTGTCTTGTACAGTATTTTAGGGTTCCATACCCTATCTTACATCAAGATAAGTGTTTTACTTCATTAATTTAATTATGTCTTCAATTGATTGTGTGTATGCTTGCATGTTCCCCATGTCCGGCTAATTTACTTGTGTGTTTGCTTAGGTAATATTAAACTTAGTTTTTGAATATTTTAATTGGTTGTCTCTTATCTTAGCTGTGATTGACCTAGTATTGTGATAGGTCATTCGTTGTGTTGTTAATGCTTGATTAATCTTTGTTGAACCTTAGTTTATAATCACCTAGAGTAATTGTAGGCTATATATCCAAAGAATACCTTAGTGTTAAGTTTATAAATCCTAGAGATTTTGTAGTCATTAACCTTTGGTAGCTTCAAAGAGTTAGGGATAAACGCATACCCTACGACCTTAGAGACACAACGCGATTAAGAATAAGGACGTGACAATTCAACCATCAATAGGAGATAACTAGAGAGTAATAAAGCCTAAGCAAATATATTTTTAATCATCATACGAGCACACAACAATAGACACAGACTCACCTTAGTTTAGTTAATCAGATAATCAGATAAGTAGAAGTAATCGGTAGAAATACCAACCCCCAAATCCAAACCCCAAGATTCGTACATTTCAATTTCCTAAAAAACATAAAAAGATAAAAGAATAATCTTCCTCAACCCCAACCTTAGCGTAGTAACTTCTCACTAGCATTCCTATTCCCCTAGAGAACGATATCAATTCCCGTGGCTTACCCTAATACTACACTACAACGATTAGGTTCACTGCCTAGGGTGTTGAAAAACTTGATCGACGAAAAGGAAGTTCCTTTGACCCCGAACGCGCTGTGTAAGCGTATCAAGTTTTTGACGCCGCTGCCGCAGAATAGAATAGCTAATTAGGAGTCCACATCGTTTAGGTTTCCTTGCTTAATTCCTATCAAGTAAACTTTTTTTTTCCATTTTTAGCTTCCTCGTAGTCTATCCACCTTCTTCATGACCTTTGTTAGTAATCCCATCACTTTTCATCATGGAAGGTGATAACCAACCACCACTCATCAACCCACCACCAAATGACCCGCCAAGAGATCGTACTCTTGGTGAATACTCAAGACCAAGCCACCTAGGCTATAGGAACACCATTGAGCTTCCCGACCAAGCCCAAACTACGGCCCTGTGATCCGACACCATCCGGTTGGTGAAAAACGGATGTGCATTCCATGGACTTCGTTCCGAAGATCCTAATCAGCATCTTAAGGATTTCCTTAAAATTGTCGATTCCATCGACCTCGATGCTACTACTCGGGAGACCACGCGCTTGCGTCTCTTCCAATTCTATCTACGGGACCAAGCTAGTAATTTGCTTGAGCGACTTCCCGCCGGCTCCATCTCAAGTTGGGATGATCTCACCTCTCGTTTCCTTGCTCAATGTTTCCCACCAGGAAGAACTACTAAGCTTAGGAATGATATCTTATGTTCCAAAAACATCAAGGTTAATCTCTCTACGAAGCATGGACTCAATTCAAGGACTTAATCCATAGAGTCCCTCACCACGGCATTGATCTTTGGCTTCAAGTCCAAATCTTCTACGATCACGTCAACCCCTCCCTCTGACAAACCATTAATTATGCCGTCGGTGGAAGGCTAAGTAATCTCAATGTTGAAGCATGTTGGGAGGTCATCGAGGACCTAGCTCAATATGAAGAGGAAGGTTGGAAAATTCCAGTAGTCCAGGAGAACGGGCCAACTTCCCAAGCACAAGCAATTATGAATATGGAGGCGCAAGTGAATGCGTTAATGGAAGTAACCACCCATGCTGATAAGCATGTGAATTCGGTCAAGGAATTTTTGCTCCCAAGAAAATCCCGGCAAGATGAATTCGAGGACATAATGTTGACATTTGTCCACAAGAAAGAAAAGGAAATAAAACGCCTCGAAGCTTAAATGCGAAAAACTCACGATACTTTCTTGGGACTAGCCAACAACTTCATGCTGAAAATCCATGAAGAAATTGCAAAGAACAATATACCTAAAAAGATAGAAAAGGTATTTGCGATGCCGGAACACGTTGGGGTGACTCCCAAACCCTCTCCAATTCCATTCAGCAAGGCAAAACGCCTCAAGGAATCACATCCTTGTTTGAATTCTTGCCTTAACACTCCCCGCTTGTTCCCTAGGAACATATTTATTGGAATGGTTCACGTGTCACTTCCCGAATTTCCAAATGTTAGGAAAAGTTCTTTTGGTTTTAAACCAGGGTCAAAGAATCCTCACCCCCAATACTTTGGAATTTCTAGGATCACAATTGAAAGACAATTTGACATATGCATCACTTACCTTCGTGGAGATTATGGGTGGATTGACGAAATAAACCTTAAAATAAAAACCAAAATCTTTGTCAAAAATAGTAATCAGATTTTTGATCCGGGCGGATTAGCAAAACCGTGTTCTTTTGCAAAAATTTGGGCGTGACGCCGTCACACGTAAAGAGTGACGCCGTCACTAAGCCAGGTCAGACGGATAAAAACATCACCCATCTCTTTCATTCTCTACCCTACACATTTTATCCGCCCCACACCACCCCACCGCGTTTTCTCCACATCAAATTCACGATTTTGCTGCATCAATCTCCATAAGGTAAGTAACATACATTGATCTTTGTCTAGTCAATTGCTCGATTACATGCTCAATTTTAATTTTTCCTTCTCAATCCGAAAACCCCCAATTGGTTTGATTAATGCTAGGGCAAATCGCATAAAAAGGTACTCATCTTATGTCCAATTTCAATTAAAGGTATTATTTTTTTTTTTATCTCAATTTAAGGTACCCGACTTTTTTTTGGGGCCGATTTAGGTTTTTTCTAACTTCCGTTAACTTTTTTGTTAGTAAATTACATGTTTGGTCCTTGAGTTTGTATAGGCATTTCATGTTTGGTCTATTTTCATCCGTTTTCATACGCTTGCATACGTTTTCGTCCGTTTTTACACGTTTTCATCCGTTTTTGCACGTTTTCGTCCGTTTTTACACGTTTTCATCCGTTTTTGCACGTTTCCGTCTTTTTTTGCATGTTTCTGTCTGTTTTTACACGTTTTCGTCCGTTTTTACACGTTTCCGTCTGTTTTACACGTTTTCATCCGTTTTTGCACGTTTTCTTCCGTTTTTGAACGTTTGCGTCCGTTTTTGCACGTTTCGGTTCGTTTTTGCACGTTTTCGTCCGTTTTTACATGTTTCTGTACATTTTTACACGTTTTTGCACGTTTTGGTCTGTTTTTACACATTCCCGTCTGTTTTTACATGTTTCTAAACAAGGATCTCGAACAAGGATCTCGAAGAAAACATGGAAAAAGGATGGAATCGTGCAAAAACGAACAAAACGTCAAAAACAGATGAAAACGTGTAAAAACAGACGAAAACATGCAAAAACATGTAATATGGACGAAAACGTGTAAAAACGGACGAAAACGTGCAAAAACGAACCGAAACGTGCAAAAACGGTCGCAAACGTGCAAAAACGGAAGAAAACGTGCAAAAACGGACGGAAACGTATAAAAACAGAAAAAAAAACGTGTAAAAACAGACAAAAAAATGTATAAAACCAGACAGAAACGTGCAAAAACATGCGGAAACGTGTAAAAACAAACGAAAACGTGGAAAAACGAACGAAAACGTGTAAAAACTGAAGAAAAACGTGCAAAAACGGATGAAAACGTGTAAAACAAACGAAAACGTGTAAAAACGGATGAAAACGTGTAAAAACAGACAGAAACGTGCAAAAACAGACGGAAACGTGCAAAAACGGACGAAAACGTGTAAAAACGGACGAAAACGGACGAAAACGTATGCAAGCGTATGAAAACGGACGAAAACAGACCAAACATGAAATGCTTATACAAACTCAAGGACCAAACATGTAATTTACTAACGAAATGGTTAACGGAAGTTAGAAAAAAACCTAAATCGGCCCCAAAAAAAAGTCGGGTAACTTAAATTGAGAAAAAAAAAAGAATAGTACATTTAAATGAAATTGGACATAAGATGAGTACCTTTTTATGCGATTTGCCCTTAATGTTAAATGTCGCCCATGAATCTTGTTAATTAGGCTTAAGATTAGGCGAATGGTAGTGTTATCATATGGGGTTAACTTTTCGAGAAGCCTTGATGGATTAGGAACTAAAACTACCTAGTCAATATACCATTATTGCTGCAACAAGGGTGTTTGGGTCAAGGGTTATGGTTAAAAACCTGGATTTTTCCCTCGCAAATGTCGGATTCAAAATTTTGTCGGGGTGACGGCGTCAGGTTATTGTTGCGACACCGTCAGAACCTTCTGACGTCATCCTTAGCATCACGAATGTTACTCATTTGTTCCCCATCTATTTGGTTTCCTGTTTCAGATGAGCAGAAGAACAAAGAGAACTAGGGGACAGTCTTCTGGTACCCAGGAAAACATTGCTGACACGATTGCTGGGTGGGGAGTATTTGTTGAGGAAGAGTGCCAAACCCGTTACAATGATTTGCTTCATCAAACTATTGACTCAGGGGCTGTTGTGGACTTGGGATTCCTTGAGGAGCATGATCTGGCTAGGGAGTTCTCGAATAGTTTTAGGAGGGACAAGTTCACTGACCCCCATTGGGAAAGGCTGTTTAGGATGCGTGAGCCCATGTATGGCGAGTTGGTGTGTGAATTCCACGCATCTTATATGATGGATATTAATTCATGTCGGGATAACACTGAGTTGCAGGGGGTCCGATTTAGATTAGGTGAAGAATGGAGGGCTATGTCGGTACTTGAGTTTGGATGGAGATTGGGATTGTATGCTGCTGGAAATGCTGAGAGCGATGCTTTTAGGGCTAGATTGGCAGCCGGGATTACCCATAGGGATGACATGTTGGGTATTCAGTTTTGGAACACAATAGCTAACGGGGAGTACGTTACTGGGAGTACCCTCGCCTCTCAGATCCGGGATCCACGAATTAGGCTCGTGCACCGTTGCCTCACTTTCTCTATCACATGGCGCCAAAGCACGAGTCATCGGGTCACTTTACTAGATCTATTCTATCTCTACTGCATATTGGCCGAGGGTGTGCACTGTAACATCCCATTCTGGTTGGCCGATTACTTGAGGACTGCTAGTGGGATGAGGTTTGAGGATAAGGTGTATGGAAGCATGTTTGTCACCTGGTTGGCCCAGTCCTTTGGCATTTTGGCAAGGGAGGCACCCGCATACCTGAATGTGGTGGCAGCACCAATGGTCGTCAAAGCTAAGTCCCTAAAAGCTATGGATGTCATCATGGATTATGGTAGGGGCTTTGCATGGTTCTGTGCTCAGCCCGATGTTCAGGTTGGTGATGATGACGATGATGACGAGCCGCAGATGCCAACACACCAGAAGGGGGATGGAGTAGGAGGCTCCGCTGACGCCTACCGACATATGTCCAGTGGAGATTGGCAGGCCTACCAGGGAGCGTGGATGGGCCGCATGGACACTTGGATGGCACAACAGGATCAGAGGGCTAGCTGGACCTACAATCATACCGTCAGACAGATGCAACATCTGTCCATGCGTGATCAGCTTGACCCACACCTGCAGATCGATCCATTCCCAGGGCGAGAGGAGGATTACCCCCTTATGGGTATTTGGGCCATCTTTCCCCTGGTTATGACTACCGTTATGGACCCCCTCCCCAGTGACTCATGTGTTTGTTTATGGATTTGTATGCTTGGTTGTTGAGACAATTTAATTCGGGCATGTAATAATTTAGGTTATCTTGACTGTGTGGTGAACTTTAAACAATTTGGGGCGTATGTATATTTGCATTTGGCATGGTTTATCTATAACTTGTGTGGTTGGACTATCTTGTTTGTATGTCGTGTATTTTTTATTTATTGTTTATTCTCATGTTTAAATTTGTAAAAATGCTTTATTTTGTCTTTAACCTCTTCTTAATTACATATAAAGGTATTTTACATAAGGGATAAGTGTAGGGAGGATTACACACGTTTTCAAAAGAAACGTAAAGAATTACAATTAATTAAAAGATACACATGTGTGTTTGTTCGAGTCAAATGCTTGTATCGAGTCATAATGGATGTTTTGCAGAAAATTTTTCTAGATTCTAAAGATGTAAATTTTTCAGAATTTTTTTCTAGAAAATCGCATACCAGTTTCTGTCAGGATAACCTGACGGCGTCAGGATCGCAACCTGACGGCGTCAGGAGGAGCAGAAACAACTTATCTTACTTTTTCTCGTTTTCTGAGCTACTTATAAATTTTTAGAATTTTCCAGGTCTTAATTTTCCAGAAAATCTGTAAACATCCATTCCACAAGCATTATATCCTAGTTTAGTAGAGTCTTATATATATATTGTTACCGCCGATTTTACGCGAAGGTTTCGTTTGTTTTCTTCAAGTTGGCAAGTTTAATTTACCAAGAAGAAGATACATAAGATGAGAAGGAGCTTTTAACGCAAACGTTCTTCTTGAAGAAAGATGTAACCACCACTTTACACGGATCCTACCGAGCTAATCAAGGGTGTATTAGTTTCTTTCGTCTTTTATTACCTTCCATTATCATAACTTTGATACTTTCGGGGAACATTGGGGACAATGTTCAGTTTAAGTGTAGGGAGGGAAAATAAAACGGGAACTTTAAAACTATGCTTATCCTTGACTATTTGCTTTGTCCAATTTCATTTGTGTAATAAACCATGAGAAATATCGGTTAGGGTAATTTTGGCACCAAATTTAAAATTATTCATGACATGTAGGAGTGAGCCATTAGTCTTAATAAAGCGTCTTATGGATAGGAAATTATATGACTAGCACAAAAACCCTTTACCACTTAAATTCCACCCAAAATGTGAGGATCGCCCTTAGATTAGTAGGAATTAAAGCATTCATCTTTAATGCTTAGAGTGTGAACCGGTAGTATAATAGATTCTAGAACTTGTTTTGTGATGCATTCCGAGAGCGCTAGTAAGACTACACTTGTGTAGTTAGGAATAACTAAATGATAAGAGGCATTAGGATAACCCTTGTTTGATACCTGTAATATAATTACTTCTTCCACATTGGTCGAGTAATTCCCCCACACCTTTGCGTTGTACTCATATTTAGTGCATGATACCCCTAGTTAACCCCTTAGAGCCTATCCTTTTCGCGGTTCTCGTGATGTTTCGGTTTTCCGAAATATCAATGAAGAGCATTGTTTACAATCCACCCCCAAATGTACACCCAAATCGCCTTAGCCTACCTTGTATGCACTCACTTTTAGTGCATTATTTTTATCACACTAAACCCTTAGTTCAATTATCTTGTTGCTTGCATAAGTTGCTAAGTCGAGTCATATCCTTTGTACACAGTTTTGGGACGATTGGGACTCATGGGAAAAGTTAAATTTTATGAAATGACGGGAAGGGAACGTTAAATTCAAATTCCCTTTATTTGCGTAATAATGTACTCCAAGTGTTTTGATCTTTTCAATTCGGGTCAAATTAGTGTTAGAGTAATAAAAACTCAAGTGTAGGGATGTGCCTATAAATCTCTATCATTTTGATGTTATCGTAGAGGATGGTAGAGTAAAAGTGTATGAAAAAAAGAAAAAAAATAAAAAAAAAAAAAAAAAAAAAGAAAAAGAAAAAAAAAATAGAGTGTTGAAAAAAAAGGGCAACCATCCTACATCTATCTTTAAATTTATGTTTGTTTGTTTCAGTTATCTAGAGTTTAGAATGTCGAGTCTTGGCTTATCAACGCCATTCTTCGCATGCTTGTAACATAAAGATTTTTGACTTGCCACCACTAAATCGCCTATCCCACCAAACCCTTTGTTTCCCTACCGTAAGCCTATCATTACAACCCTTTAAAAGACCTCTTGGATAGTCTTTCCTAGGTACTTACGCCAAAGCGATGCAGGTTTGATCTAGTCTCAAGCCTATGGTAATCTATGTACTAGGAACGGTTAATGAGTGTTTATCTTCCATTTCCAACTTGTTATATTTCATATACACCCGAGAGATGTGAGTATCCAACACCCCATTTGAGGCGCTAGTATGTAATTTCCGTCCTTGTTATGACTTTTGCGGGGCTTATATGTGTTACAGATCGTTCTAAACTAATGCTTCATGACCCCTAACTTATAAATTAATTGGCTAAAAGCACATTTGCTTGAGGACAAGCAAATACCAAGTGTAGGGATATTTGATAAGGTTTTAAAATGTACCTTTTTGAGGGGACGTTTAAGCCTTTATTTGATCACTTTTGTAGCCGTTATTACTTAATATCGTTCCTTTTCACTTTTTAGGTCTCTTGAAGGCAAATTGCTGGAATGACACTTATTTAGGCGAAAATGCGCGAATATACGAAGAAAATGGCCAAAGTCAAGAATCGAGACACTCAAGCTGCTGAATTGAAAGGGGACGACGTCAGGTTATACCTGTGACGCCGTCAGAACAAGTCTTGTGACGATACAGTAGCCAAATTGCTTATTTTCAAGTGACGGCATTAGGTTTTAAAAGAGTAGGGCGTCGCAGCTCAGACGGCCTAGATTTGATCCAGACGGCGTCAGAGACTCAAGGCGACGGCGTCACGGACATAAGGTGACGCCGTCACAATGGTAACGTGGCCAAGACGAAACCCTAATGACGACGACCCGACGGCGTCACAAATCAAAAGGTGACGCCGTCGCGATCGTAACATTATATATGGAATCCGAAATTTTTAGTTTTCAGTGTGCAGTTTTGTGGAGTAAAAACCTAAACCGAACCAAGGCTGTCTTGTACAGTATTTTAGGGTTCCATACCCTATCTTACATCAAGATAAGTGTTTTACTTCATTAATTTAATTATGTCTTCAATTGATTGTGTGTATGCTTGCATGTTCCCCATGTCCGGCTAATTTACTTGTGTGTTTGCTTAGGTAATATTAAACTTAGTTATTGAATATTGATTGGTTGTCTCTTATCTTAGTTGAGATTGACCTAGTATTGCGATAGGTCATTCGTTGTGTTGTTAATGCTTGATTAATCTTTGTTGAACCTTAGTTTATAATCACCTAGAGTAATTGTAGGCTATACATCCAAAGAATACCTTAGTGTTAAGTTTATAAATCCTAGAGATTTTGTAGTCATTAACCTTTGGTAGCTTCAAAGAGTTAGGGATAAACGCGTACCCTACAACCTTAGAGACACAAGGCGATTAAGAATAAGGACGTGACAATTTAACCATCAATAGGAGATAACTTGGGAGTAATAAAGCCTAAGCAAATACATTTTTAATCATCATACGAGCACACAACAATAGACATAGACTCACCTTAGTTTAGTTAATTAGATAATTAGATAAGTAGAAGTAATCGGTAGAAATACCAACCCCCAAATCCAAACCCCGAGATTCGTACCTTTCAATTTCCTAAAAAACATAAAAAGATAAAAAATAATCTTCCTCAGCCCCAACCTTAGCGTAGTAACTTCTCACTAGCATTCGTATTCCCCTAGAGAACGATATCAGTTCTCGTGGCTTACCCTAATACTACACTACAATGATTAGGTTCACTGCCTAGGGTGTTGAAAAACTTGCTCGAAGAAAAGAAAGTTCCTTTGACCCCGAACGCGCTGTGTAAGCGTATCAATAGACATATGCTAAATGTTGCTAGAAGTCTTATGTTCCAGGGGGAGATTCCTCTTGTTTATTGGCCTGATTGTGTTCTTACTGCTACTTATTTGATTAACAGGCTTCCTTCCTCTGTTTTAAAGGGTAATTCACCTTTTTCTTTGGTCTATAATAGGAACCTAACTTGTCTCGTCTTAGGAGTTTTGGGTGTCTGTGTTTTGTTGCTATTGTCAAAGGGTCTGATAAGTTTTCTGAAAAATCTGAAAAATGTGTTTTAATTGGATATGCTGCAGGAAAGAAAGCTTATAAGCTTCTAAGTCTTGAAAACAGAAGTATTTTGTATTCAAGAGATGTTAAATTCTATGAAACTATTTTTCCATATAAAATGAATCAGAATGATAGTTTTAAAGAAGACTTAGAAGTATCAAACTTAAACTTTTTTGATTTTGTTGATTCTGAATATATGTTAAAACCCAAAAGTCCTGTCCCTACTCCCAATGACGATAGTGTGGATAAGGAAGTATCATCTGTAGGTAGAGATGGTAGGATCCATCAACTAGATGATGTGGCAAACATTGATCAGGATGTAAATGTAGAACAGATACATCATTCTGATAGTTTGGTACCATCTGGAGATGATGTGCATTCTGCAACTCCTTTAGATGAAAATATAAGTTCTGAGGGAAATGTTGTTCCAAATGTATCTGATGAGAATAGGTTTCAAAATGTTTTGCAAAATCAATTTGAGAAAGGGTCTGTTAGTCATAAGAGATCTTCCAGGTCTTTTAAGTTGCCTGAAAGATTGAATGATTATGTGTTAGACACTAAGATTAAATATGGTTTGAATAAGTATGTTAATCATGCTGTTTTGAGTGCTGAGAATTGTTGTTTTGTGTCTAATCTGAATAAGACCATAGAGCCTAGTAGTTATAATGAAGCCAGTAAAGATCCTAAATGGGTTAATGCTATGAATGAGGAAATCTATGCTTTACTTGAGAATGATACTTGGGAAGAAACTGAGCTGCCTGTGGGTAGAAAACCTATAGGTAGCAAATGGGTTTGGAAAATTAAGTATAAGTCCACTGGTGAGATTGAAAGATATAAGGCTAGGCTTGTTGCTCAGGGTTATGGTCAGAAAGAGGGTATTGATTATGAGGAAACCTTTAGTCCTGTTGTGAGAATGGGCACTGTTAGATGTTTGTTGAGTATTGCTGTTAAGTATGATTGGTGTATATATCAAATGGATGTTAATAATGCATATCTTTATGGTGACTTTAATGAGGAAGTATATATGCTTCATCCCCCTGGTTATTCTACTAAAGGTCAGAATAAAGTATGCAGGTTGAAAAAATCTTTGTATAGGGCTTAAACAGGCTCCTAGACAATGGAATCACAAATTGTCTGAAGCTTTGTTTGAAGCTAAGTTTGTTCAGTCTAAAAATGATCACTCATTCTTTATTAAAATAAATGGTAATACAGTTGTATTTCTTTTAGTATATGTAGATGATTTGATTATTACTGGTAATAATGTTGAAGAAATTGAAAAAGTGAAACAGTTTTTAAAGACTAAGTTCAAAATAAAGGACTTGGGTGAATTAAAGTTTTTTTTGGGAATTGAAGTTTTGAAGACCAAAACTGGTCTTTGCTTAAATCAGAGGAAATATTGTCTTGAGCTGTTAAATGATTATGGATTACTTGCATGTAGTCCTGTTATGACTCCTTTACCTGAGAATTATGTCTTGGCTCATAAAGAAAGTGATTATGATAAGCTATTAAAGAATATTACTGGTTATCAGAAATTGGTAGGAAAGCTTATTTACTTAACTATGACCAGACCTGATATTTCATATGTTGTTCAATGCTTGAGTCAGTACATGCATGATCCTCTGCAGTCTCATATGAGTCTTGGTTTAAGGGGTTTGAAATACTTGAAACTTGCTCCTGGTAATGGCATAGGATTTAATAAATCTGAGGACAAGTTTGGAATTATTGCTTATTCTGATTCTGATTAGGCAAAATGTCCAGTTACTAGAAGATCTATTTCAGGTTATTGTGTTTTTGTAAATGGAAATCTAGTTTCTTGGAAAAGCAAGAAACAAGTTACTTTGTCTAAATCTTCTGCTGAGGCAGAATATAGAAGCATGGCTTTTGTAACTTGTGAAGTTATGTGGATTTTAAAAGTGTTGGAGGATTTGGGAGAAACTGGGTTATTACCTGTTAGTCTATGCTGTGATAATAGGTCTGCAATTCAGATTGCTGCTAACCCAGTCATGCATGAAAAAACTAAGCATTTTGATATTGATGTTCATCTTGTTAGAGAAAAAGTTGCATCTGGTTTGATCAAAACTGTGAATGTTGACTCTAAAAGTCAAATTGCTGATATTTTAACTAAAGGCCTTGGATCAGTGCAACATGGGTTTCTGGTAAAGAAACTGGGAATGATAAACTTATTCCTTTCATGAGATTGAGGAAGGGTGTTGAAATAAGTCAATCTTATGAAAGTCTAAGGGCTTATTTGTATTTATTTTAGTCTATGTTTTCTAATATTCAAGATTGTGTCTGTTTTTATTAGTTTGTATTGTGCAGGGGTTGATATGAAACTTCTCAGGCTATATATGCTGCTTATCTCTCCTAGGGTTTCAATCATCTTTTCACATACTTGTTTCATCTCTCTGGTTTCCTCTGGCGATATTGGTTCAGTTGATATTGTTCTTGGTTTCATTGTTTCACTGGGTTATTGTTTAGTTTCAGTTAAGATCATCTTGATCTTAACAGTTTGGTTTAGTGTGTGAGTATTGTATGATAGCACCTTATAGAGGGACTATCTCTTTTCTTTTGTATTGTTTGCTTGCATCCGTGTTGGGGACAAGCTATCTGTGTATATTGTTATAATAAAAGATTATATCACCAAGGGGTGGTTGGTTGGGTGATTACACCTTGTGTTCTGATTGTTTTGATACCATTTTTACAAAAAATTGGTTTGGAATTTAGCTATCACACCCTCAAATGTGATGTTTCGTGAAAGATATATAATATGTGGGGTTTACTGACAAAAATCATGCAATGCTTTTGGAAGTATGTGATATAACTTTTGTTTTTAGTTACTTATATATTTTTTAATTATATTTATGTCATATCTAGTGGGACCTCATCATTATAATATATTTGTTTTAATTATTTTAGATTTAATATAAATTTAATAAGTTATATATTATTATATATAATAATATGTTTTCTCTCTCTTATTTTTTATCAAACCTTTATTAAAATTTTCAAACCTTTTCCAAATCCAAATCTAAACACACCTACAAACCAAACGGGCCCTTAGTCAGCTAAAATATTAAATACCATGATTACCTAAAAGTGAGTATATATTCTTAGCAGTTACAGATTTATGTCTTAATCACAAGGCATCTAAAATGGGAAGTTAAAGAGTATGTCACTAAAAAGTTTATCTTTTGTTTGAACGATAATAAACTTTACTCCTATCTTATTTCTATCTTGCATTAAGATGTCTCAAATGTTGAACATAACGAGTGTGAAACCCGCCGCGATGCGGCAGGGGCATTTTACTAACATTTTTAATCCGCAGTCGCGTTGTTTTAACAATAGCTTTTTTGTTTCGATTTTTTTTTAACGATAGTTAGGTATTTCTTTTTCCTTTTTATATGACCCTTTTTTGATACCTTTTTTTTGGTTTGCGTTTGTAAAAAAGAACCTTATATGTGGGTTAGGACTTATTTTTCAACCTTTTTGCTATCCGAACTTTTCGTTTTACGCCCACCCTCTTTAACCGTTTCAACATGAGTGCGATGCTTAATATTGATGAGATCAAGGCTGTTAGTGGATCTGAGAGCCTCCCATCAGCCTTTAAGTATCTATTTAGCACTGAGGTTAGTGAAGACCGTGCTTTCTTGCTGCGTATGGAGAGGGAGCGTCAGCAATTGGTTGGGAAAATTGAGAAGCGTGGGAGGACCATTACAGAACTCAGTGGTATGGGTCGTTTGATAGTGATGCGATTGATGGCCTGCAGGGACTCGTGGAGTTGCAGTGTGCATATCGTGAATCATTGCTTGCGCTCGACACTCTTATCGATAGCATACGTGGTGGGATAGCTACTAAGGAAGAGCAGGTGGGTTTCATGGAAGTTAATGAGCGGGCATTTGATGATTAGTGTGGTTGGAACCAGGTTTTCTTAATATTTTGTGGAAGTTCTTTATGGTAGTAGTAATTAGTAGCTATTTTAGGTATCCTCTGTATCTATGTATTGTTAAGGGATGGCCGTAGCTTGTAGCAGGTTATAATTTTGGTATCATCGTCACCTATATTATGTTGGTTAAACATTGTTGTAACTATGACATTGTTAATGGAATGATATATTAGTGGATTTTTCCTTTGTTATATTGTTGTGGTTGAAATTTTGTTAGTATGGGGTTGTGGCTGCGTACAATGTGTTTCGTATTGCTTTTATATTTGTTTGCCGTTGTATGCATTGATTGTTGCATTCATAGTTGGTGACATTCTAGGATGTTTTTAGAACAGATATTACTTATCGCTTGGAATTTTGTATATTTGGTTTTTGATGTGTGGTGATAAATTGGTTGCAAACTTGTAAGGAATAAGGAATATATTTGTAGTTGCAATTATGGTTGAGGGTTATTTAGATAAATGGTATGTGAGAATGACAGGATTATTAGTGTTTGATGCTATAGTTGAGATGATTTGGCAGATGACATTTTCTGTTGTATTTTGCATGCCTCTGTGATATATGCCTTTTTCTTTTTGACTCAACATTGGTAGTGTGTTTTCTGGAATCCACAGCTTTATTTGTGGTGGAATGGTTCAGGTTTGTTGTTAATGGTGCACGCCATTGATTATTAAAGTACATGTGTTGTGATGGTGTCAACACTATTGTTAGTGGGGGATGTGATGTACCCCTTTTTTGTGTATAAATGTAGGTTTGGTTGTTTGTCCATTTCCATTTGTTTTTGCTGTGTCATAAGTCCTTTGTCGCAAATATGTCACGGACAGATTGCTTGGATGAACTTGGTTTCGCTTGTCATAGTGATGACTTACAGGATCAGATGTGTTTATTTTTTGAAATGGAGGTTATTGCGGCACGTGATTGGGAAGCCATGGTGCGCGCACGTTGCTTTGAAATTTGAGCTCGTATCAGATATCTGGAGGACCTCATCCAAGAGGTTCTTCAAGAAGGACCTGGGATTGTCGCCACCACTGCTGTCACATATCTGAGACAGGTTGAAGCACGCGAGCTTTCGAAACAGGTTGCTTTTCAGACAATGGTGCATGAGGCGCATGTTGCTCTTCGTGCAGCTGCAGGGTGCATCAATAGTATTCGAGCGCTTTGATGTTGTTGTTTGTATTTGTGCTAGGAATTTATTTGGCTTTCTTATTTGTCGTGTTTGCTTTATCATGTGTTGTGAGTGCTTCTTTTGGTTTGTATTATGTATGTGATGTTTGCATTTAATAAAAGTATGTGTGTTAATCATATTCTTTAGATTTTTTTCATCTGTTGGGATGGCCGTGATTTGTAGCCAGGTGCCAGTTTTCACTGCCAATTGTTAATGATCCTGGGTTTTTAATGTGGTGGTAATTGTATCTGTATTCACTATGCATGTGTAGCCGGAGCACGCATAGGTTATAGTGTTAGTTTTGATGGGAGTCTTTTGTAGGAAAATTAGTGGTTTTATAAATACCACTGGATATACCTTTTTTACATGCCTGCCTATTGCGGTTCGGTGAATACAAAATGTACAGGATAAGACCCTGATTTTACACACATCAGGTATTTGGTACTGTTGTTAGATTAGCATCTTAGACATTACATACATTCCGCTACCTATTTTATATATTTCCTAGGAGGGTGGTTGCGCTTCGTTCATACTGTTTTTGAAGGCTTTAGCAGAGTGAAAATCAGCCTTTCTGGCAGATGTTGCCTATTCGCGCTTGAGTTTCTTGGCCTGATGGTCGACTTCCTCTGGTTCTTCAGGGGGAAATAATTCCTTGCGCGCTGCTGTAGGGAGCTTTTCAGTGACCTACTGCGCTTTTTCTGGTGGGTCGTCTGTCATGGGAGGTCGAGGTATGGTTCCTCTAGGAGTGGTGGCTTCAATTGTTTCATGTATGACTGGTTTTTCTATTGAGGAAGATGTTGCCTCTTGTTCTGTAGCTGGGATTGCCGGAAGTAGTGGAGGAAGGCTATCAGCAGCATGGTCAAGTACAAATTTAGGATACCCTCGCCTGCTCCCTGTCCCTAGATGTAGCTGGAACACGTGCCTTGTGTTAAGAAGGTCTCTGATGATGGGTGGTAATGTGTAAGGATCTGGATCTTGACTATAGCTTATGACTTCACCGCACAGTGGGAGCAACGATTCAGCAGCAGGGCTGAAACAGGTCATGGTTATGTCTCCAGTACCATCTCCAACGACCACCTTAAAGCAATAGCTGCATGCGAAAATGTTTGCACAATTGATGGTCTGTAACGGTTTGATCAAGACATGAAGTAGTAGTTGTACATACCTATAATTTGGCGTCATTTTTGTACCAACTTGTTGGCAGTGCCAATGTGGGAGGCCATCCTCTATCTTGGTATGGCATGTTCGACAACGATTGAAGTACCATCCCTTCTCCTCATCGATATGGATTATTGTTGCCTCTGTTGTGAACACTTGTTGCTGATGACAGGCGGTGATGGTCAGTTTAATTTTACGTAATATATATAGGTGATGGGTAGGTGTTCACATACCGTGTGTGTTTCTGGGTTCATTGACATCAATGTTGCTAGTGAGACCGGTCCTCGATGCATTTCTGCAACCTGGCTTTCTGTGTCACCCGGCGGTATAGTTAGTAGGATTGGTGGGCCCATGAATTGGCTATACCTGTAGGAGTAACAATTTTAAAGACTTTAGTTATCTGCTATCTTTTTACAAAAAATGCCTGGCTAAATATTTATAGCACTTACAATTCCCTTATGTGATCCGCCTCTTCTATTTCTAGGTTTAAATAGTAGGCTGTAGCAGGTGTGGCAGATAGTTGGACTCCTCCTACATTTATCTGGTTTGTTAATGTGGGTTAATCGAATAATGGAATGTGTTTCTCAGTGTTGAAGTGTTCATGTTCCTGCAAAATGTTTTGCCCAACATGAACTGACTGCAATCACCACTGGTTGTTGTAGCTGCGTGCATAAGCCTACTTCAAATCCTCTTGCAGCCTCATTCCAGAGTGTGAATGTCACCACATTACCACTGTCATAAATTACAATTATGTTAATGTTCCAAAGTATATTTAAAAGTGTTTAGCAAGGTAGTGATGAGTGTTACTTCAGGTTTTGTATGTCGATATTTCTCCTCGCAATGCGATTTGTTGTGGCGTCCCCAAACTCTCTTATCGCTCCAATATTGCGTATGATCCCTATATAGTCTGATGTACAAATTCATATGAGTTATGTTTTCTGTTTGTCTATGACATTTATAATTCTTGGATATACATGTCAATATAGAGTCCCTGTTATCAGCTCTGCGACTAACTTCGTTGTAGGATGCGAAATTGAAGTAATGCTCCGGGAAGCCTGCCTTTTCTATGGGTGTAGCCTGTGTGTACTTTCCAAACAGGAGTGTCATTTTGTTGGGAACTGTTCTTTGCCATTTCTCCGTCTTCTTGCACCCATACCCTTGGACACGGTACCATGTACCTACTTGCAGTTTAGTATCCAGTAGGCGCATGTCCCATAACTGGACGTTAGCCTGGATAGCGTCACCCTGTAATTTTAACCGTTTGTTAAATATGTCATTTTAATAGGTAGGATTTTTTGCTGACTTTTGAGTTTAAAGAATTGTAGTTAACATGTCACCCTTTTGTCCAAAAGGATCAGGCATAGGCCTGTCGGATTTGGGTCAGGGACATTCCTCGATAACCATTTTCTGTAAACCTTAAGTTCCAAGGGTTTGTTTAAGTCCTGGGGCTTTAGGTCCATCAAGTCTATGATGTCTTCTTCTATCGCAATTTCTTTTCCAGTATCTCTACGCACATCTGTCGTTGCACTTTCACCAGCTCCTGGCGAGCCGGTTACAGCAGCTACAGTTACACCTTTTGCTGGGTCATCCATTGTTCTGCAAAATAGAAAAACAAAAGTTCTAAGAAGTTAATGTACCCTACTTTTGTCAGCACATGTGTTGATGCAGTTGGGTAATTAATATTTGAATTGTAAGATTAGCATGGTTGCAGGCAAGTGGAAAGCAGTTATGTTATTGCTTAAAGTGTCGATGGTCGATGCATGCATATTATTTGTCGGATAGGATTCAGGACATTTTAGTCGCTTTGTTTTGTGATAGGGTAGGACTTAGTATAAGTATCTAGCTAAAGGTGACATGTTGTGAGGGGTGTGGATAGCGTCCCTGCAAGACAACAAACAGAAATACGCATGTTGTTAGATCAAATAGGCATACCGATCCTGTACAGTAAACATATTTATTGAAAGCCATTGTTTCAAGGGAAGTAAAAAATGGATGGAACCTGTCGCTTTTTAATTTTCACCAAAAAATCCTTGTACACTATATTTTTAGTGTTATTCCGCTGCTTCCCTAAGGCGTCTGCGATGACCATCTTCAAGCCGTCAGGAGTCGTCGCTCTTGACAAAGCCACGTACAACTGGCCATGACCAAATATTGGCTCCGAAAGATAGATACCAATTTTTTTCAACGACTGCCCTTGACTTTTGTTGATCGTCATGGCATAACAAATCTTTATGGGAAACTGCTTGCGTTTAAATACAAATGGCATTTTATCATCTTTCATTGTGAGCACGATCCTGGGGATGAATACCTTTTAGGATACCCTTGTATCAGTTATTATCTTCGCCTCTATCAAACGTGTTAAGATTTGGGCGATGATCATTCTTGTCCCATTACAAAGACCACCGGCAAGATTCAGGTTCCTGAGTAGCATGATTGGGGTGCCGATTTAAAGCTCTAATAGGTGTGGGGGAAACCCACTCAAATTGATGGAATTTAGATATTCAACAGGATACAACAATTATGAGGCGCCGCCATCATTTCCTACGGGGACTGCATGGTCGTTGCTCGTGTAATATTTGCTTATGTCCGGTAACGTTTTTGGGATGTCAAGGTTGATCACGTCGGCTGTCTCATTTTTAGGACATACTATAGCTTTGTCCTCAAACGATTTTGCTAAAGGGGAATTTAATGTTTGATCATCATAAATAAATTTTATGAGTTGCCACTTACCTTCTTCTGTTGGTGGATAACAATATCTGTCTGGGATATGGATCCATGATGCATTTTGTGGGTCCTCCTCATCTGGTATGCCCATGTTACCGTCACCAATGTCTAGTAGCCATTTTGAAAATGCCCGCGTGTTTGCTCTTTGTACTGCGTCCATGCCATCTCTTTGTAGGCGCATATTTTCTTGTAGAAAAAATATCTTCAGATGTTGCCACAGGTATGATTCAGATATGGATGATGCAATGACCTCATCCTTTGTCCCCTTTTTTTTACCGGCATCGTTTGTCGAAAGTCGCCACCGAACATGACTGTTTTTCCGCCGAACAATTTTGTAGGTGTCTCGCAAATGTTACGTAACGTGCGATCAAGAGCCTCAAAACATCGTCTGTCATTCATGGGTGCCTCGTCCCAAATGATAAGGTCAGTTTGCTGCAATAGCTCAGCCAACTGCGTCTTTCTCTTTATGCTGCATAAGGTTTCGTCAGTTAAGTTTAAGGGCAACTTGAACCTGGAATGAGCCGTTCTTCCTGCAGGTAACAATAGGGATGCAATGCCTGATGATGCCACCGCTAGAACGATCCTTGCCTCTGACCTTAAAGCCGTAATTATAGTTTTCCATAAAAATGTTTTTCAAGTCCCGCCGTGTCCATATACAAACATGAGTTCTTGTATCCCATCATTGATGGAATGCATTATCATTTCAAATATTTCTCGCTGTTCATTATTTAGCTTCGGAACCAAAGTGTCCCTTTCCTTCGCTAACTCTTCTCTATTATAGCACTTTTCCTCCATTATCATTTTGTTTGTCAGGATGTTCAATAGACCCTCTAGCGGTGGTTGTATTCCAAAGTCCTCCAATGATTTCCCATAAAAATTAAGGGCTGATTCTAGCTCATAGAGGACCCCCCTTTTAACTCGGGTTCATTTAGATATGTGATACGCGCCCCAAAAAGCTGACCTAGTATCCGAGGTATGTCGTGTGCCATGTGTTCCCAAAAGGAATTGAAGAGGGTTACTGGATCTGAAACATCACAAAAGACTAGTATTTGTACGAAAAGTGCACGCAACTCTGACGCAGTCGCTGTTGCAGCAGCCTCTTCTAATGCGACGGACCATTCACCATCGTTCTCAGAAGACCCATTGCCTTTACAACAGCTCTGTTTGTGGGATACGTGTGATTGTTGACAATCCGAATACATGGAAAAGATGTGCACCCTTTTTGGTGAAAAAGTAGCAGCCTTTGGAAGAAAAGGTCCCCTGCGGCTAGATGAATGTATGTGAGTCTTCCGATTGATGGTTTGTTAGTGTTCTGCCTCGGATACCACTCTTTATCCCTCAATGACCAAACAAATTCCGAGGGAAAGTTAACATATGTAAGGTGCCTGCCAACAGTGGAACCACGGTTAAAACTCAGCCATTGGGTAAGCATTGTTTTATGAGTCCCTGGATTGTCAACGACTGATTGCAGCGATTGTGTGCCCCTGAAGATGACCCGTTGCATATTTTCCAAATGGACTGCCAGGATTTGAACAGCCGGCTCCCTACTATGGATATCAAAATTAAGAATACGCCAACATGCCTCATGTGGTCCTATATACCTTGCATCAATGAAATTTTTTATTTCATCAACCACTGTAACGTGCCCGGAGTTTGCAGCCGTTGATGTAGATGGTTGTGAGTTGCCAACGCTGAATGGGCCGGTCGCTCTTGTAATTCGAGCAACAATCTTGTCAGTCCCCTTAGATACGTATTTGAATAAGTATTTTATAACCAATTTCCAACCACAACATTCCACGTTTATGTGAGCGTAAAACTTCATTGACGATGAACGGTTGTAGGGAACAACATACCCATTATCTAGGCGCATATTGTTTCTCATAGACCTGAAAAGTATGTCCCGTCTGCGAGAGTGTACGTACCCTGATTTGTCGATATAGGTGTTGTTGCAATAACTTTTCGGAAAGGATTTTTTGCACGTCGAACGGTCACACATACATGGAGCATTGGGCGCCGCCGCACCACATGGACCGTGTATCATAAACTCTGATACAACTCTAAAACCCTCAGGATCAGTGTCCTTGTCAGGCAACTCTGCCGAGACATATTTATCAACATCCTCCGGTGACCTTATTTTCGAAGCAGCGTCATTCCAAAAGAGCATGTGGCAGTGAGGTAAACCGCATTTTTGGAATTCCACCGTGTATAGAACTGCATAGGACGTACATGTTAATAAGTAATGTGACAAAAATGACTTTTAAGAACCGGCTGAGATATAAAAATAGGCACTTTACCAGGTAGAATTGCAATAGATACTTATATTTTATAAACAGTACATTAAAAGGCATGAGAATAATAAATGGATGACATTGTGATCACATGGTCATTTACCTGCACATATATTTCCGAAAGGTCTCTGGTCTCGCACGTACTTTATAAGCAAATGTAACTTGCGTTCGAAGACCCTGTCAACAACATCTGGCCTGTCTGCAGTAGTTAAGGTGGGGAACGGCTCCATGAATTCTTGTATCTCTGGCCAATGGGCATTACATGTGAATGTAACAAAAAATGTAGGATTCCCATGAATGCGGCAGATTGCCAGGGCATCTAAATAATGGCTGTACATGTATCTTGGCCCTCCAGTAAACGAAGCAGGCAAAATGATTCTGCTTTCAATGTCAGAGCCATCATTGTCCCCTCTGGACATAGCGTCGTAAAAACCCCTTAGAAAGTCCCCTATGATGTTAGCCTGCTTCTTTCGGATAAATTCCATCCTACTTTGTTCGATGGCACAATATGCAGTCACCACATATTGCTGGAACAGCTGGCCGCCCCTCATCAGTAAATTATATTTATTGACACGGTCATGCAACATGTACGCGTAATATGCATTCATTGTAACCCGCTTGTCGCTGTCTGTATCATCTCCTGAACAGTCAATCAATTTCTGGTCTTTGTCGTATCCTTGTTCACCGTATACAAACATCAAAGGGAACTGCAGTGACATATAGCATGGATGCAGTTTGTTGATCCGTTCTGGTTCATCAGAATGTAGTTGAATAACAACATCGAAATCTGTAGCTGATTCTGGACCACTTTCATATACAATCGCTCCTATTGAGTTTGTTGTGGGTAACTCATGCCGCGGTGAACCAAAAGCAGAAAACAGCCGCACCCTAAACTCTGGGACATCACCATCGTTCAGTTTGTCCCGCGCCGTTCTGAAAAGCTGCACCAATGCGTTGTTATGATCAAGGAAGTGGATAAAGCCTTCAACCATCTCCGGTCTGAGTGTCGCTCTTGCATTTTCACCAAAGTGAGTTAGTCTGTTTTTGACCTCGTTATCAGTATCGTAAATATATAATTGTAAAAACCTTGGAGTTTCTCCAGGATCTGGACAAAGTTTCCCGATGCGATGGTATATGTTTCCCGAAAGTTTGAACACATAAGGTCCCCTCCCAACATTAATCGACTCATCTATGCTTACGCCCAGAGATGTATGGAAAACATCTGGTTATACGCCCTGATGTTGTCAATAAAATGCTGGTCGTTGAAAAGGTTGCGTACATATATGCAGGATACTCCGCGGGTACAAATATCTGGACCCTTCCACCCATGCAACAACGATGATAAAGAGGCCCCGAATATCTTGTTGAAATAGTTAACCTCTCTTCATACCAAAACCTGGCTTGGCAATGAGAACATACACACGTGCACGGACCAAAAGGAATGTACTCTATTGGAGGTCCTGACAAACGAATTCAGAAATATTAATAGGCCAAATAATACATGCTGTAACAAAAATAAAGAGATCGAATATCAACTGAATCAGGCTAAGTTTCATGTCAAATAACAATGCAGCACCACAAACCTGCTCGACGATGCTGTGGATCAGTGTGATGAGCTGGGTCAGCTGCACTAGGCTCACCATTGTTCCTGGTGCACCTATTCCGCCTCCTTCTCCTAACGGGAGGTGTATTAATGGCCGGGACATCTGCATATCAAATATTATAACAGGTGAGAATGTACTGCGGCTATGTCAATTATACATCACAAACAATATTGGATCATTAAACAAAGTGACACGACATTGAAAAAATAAATGTTGACCTTCTATTTCCCGTAAAGTTGGTTCATGTGCAGGCTGGGCTGTGCTTGGAAATGGTCCATATTCAGGACCATCGCGCTGACGAAGGCCATGTACATTGGGCTCAACATTGCTCGTGTTCATGTCATCTCGTCTCCTTCTCCTTGCGGGGCGTACATTTGTGTCCACTAAATCTGCAAATCAGATGTCACAAAACTTAAGAACATCTGGTGATCTGGTCATTGACAATGAAGAAACATCGATAAATTATTAAGGAAGGATAGAACCTGTTGACAGAATAAATATTTACCTTCTGATCCTCGTGAACGTGGCTCGTGTGGCACTTGGGCGGTACTTGTTGACGGTCCATACTGATGTCGATTAGCTGAGGATTCGCCAACAAACATCTAGCCAGATATTCTTTGCAACGGTGTTACTGAAACAATGGAAGATTAAGAAATTATGTACATGTAAGAGCGTCCATAACACAAAGATGTACAGCAACGGCCAAAACTCAACCTGAACGAAACTGACTGAAAGTTCTTTTCACTCTATTCTGATTTTCGCTCTGATAACCTAGAGCTCGTTCAACAAAAAAAAGCCGTTGTCAAGAAAAGTCATTAAATGATCGAAGTAAATGTAACCAACAACATAACTGGAGCATTTACCCACGATCTGATTGTCCATGTCCCGTACAACCTTCGGGCCAGAATTTGCTGAAATTCCAAAATAACGATACGCAGTAAAATAATAGAAGTAGACTGAAAAAAGCAAAAATACCAAATAAAGGACCATGTCAATAAGGATAGTGGCCTACGTGAATCTGGCCACACACCTGCATTCCTGGTAAAAAAATGGCGACATAACGACCAATAAACATTGTCAATACTGTCTGTAGTATCTCCTAAAGCACTTACTGGTTCCGGTACATGGTGTACAACATTACTGGAATAAAGCCAACGATGATGAACTGACCCAGTGCCAAAATCCCACACTACCTCCTTTAACCCGGTATCAAACGCATTCACGTCTACACACTCATACTCATTCAATAGGCCTTTTAACTCACATGCCAAAGGCTGGTCCAACCGATGCAAAGGGATCTGCAAAACACAGGAACATGTGGCTGACAACCTAAGCAATAGTGAGCGGAACATAAAACTGAAAAGATCGTTACACACTTTCAACGTTCAATTATCGCGCGGCTGCATGTCAACGTGTTCATCAGCTCCTGAAAAGCCATATATAAGTATCAGGGACACACAACTAAACCACCAAGTAACACAACATCAAAAGCTTGAAACGAAAATCCTTGCGCCTGTACAACGGAAAAACCCTCGTCATTATACGTCTTTCTCCTAACGTTCCTATATCCGTGACCCTCTTCCAAATAAGCACGTTTCCGCTAAGAAGCACCCTCTTGACACGCCACAGGCACAAACGGCGGGACAGTCGAAACGGCAACGAATAACGACCTATCCTCATCAACATGGCCACCCAACCCCCCAACCCTCTCACCCATGTCACATGGCTCTTGATGGCCAAAGCTAGGCATAGGAACCGTTTTTTTTTATCTCATTCCAGTACACAATATTGGACCAAGAAAAATGGACAAAACTAACATGCATATACTCTAGGAAGCATGAGGTTGGGATAACACTTTTAAGAACATATCAAGGATAGTCTAGTAACAACGTTATGCAACATGCCTAACCCAGAAGGCTAAGTTAAGGAAAAAAAAGCAACATGCAGAACAAAAAAAAAAAAAAAAAAAAAACACGACATGCAAGTAACAAAGGATCAAAACAGTACTCAAACGGCTGTACATGACACCTAAAGAAAAACGAAACACGGAAAGCAGACCCCATACATGCACGCAATCAAGGAACCCTAATGGATATGGAGAAACTACCTGCCTCGAGTTTAGCGAAGAGTCTACCTTGCTTCTGGAAGAAGCAGGTAGAATACGTAAAGCCTATATTAGCTCCATACTGGACCAATACTGGGCTAAAATGAACCGGAAGAGTTGGAAAGAAAAGCCGGCCCCAAATAAAACCGGTTTATCGCATGCATTATTTTCGAGTATGTGGGCACGTATCCATAGGTTCTTTGACAAATGTATTATATATATATATATATATATATATATATATATATATATGGTAGGGTTAAAATGAAAAGTTTCTTATAATGAAAAGAATGAGAAGGCATGTGGAGGTGACATGTGTCACCTTTGCCACATCACCATGCCATGTGTCACCCCACCCCACCCCCCCCCCCCCTGCAAAAAAAAATTTTCCCCGCAAAAAAAAAAAAAAAAAATTCCCGCTAAAAAATTCCCGCCAAAAATTTATTACTGCATCACAGTTATAAAAATACTGCATCACAATCATGATTATGATGCAGTAAATTTATAACCGTGATGCAGTAACTTATAACCTTAATGCACTAATAAGTTTTGGTGCATCTTTATTATAAGTTACTGCGTCATTCCACAAAAGGTGTAGATTGGCGGGAACACCCTGACCCCGGGTGAATTTTGGCACCAGCCATTGTCCACCCCACAAGGAATAGCTCCGGCAACTCTCCTGGCCTAGTGGGGCACCAACTGGAGTGAGCCCGAGCCAAGACTCGGACCCCTAAGCTCTTATTCCACAAAGTCTCTCCAGTGTGCCCATAGGTTTTGCGGAGGTGGGTACCTATATGAAGCAAATGCCAAGGATGGGACTTGAACTTGGGTCAATTTACTCAAGCACAAGTGCTCCAACCATTGGAGTAATGCTCCATAGGTGGTTCGAATTGTGATTGTGAGGATTGGGTTTGTAGTTGTGATTGTTGATTGAATTGTGGTGGGTTTTGTTGTAAATTTTGAAAATTGCGTTTAGCATTTGATTTTGTTGCCACATTAGAATCGCTTGTTGTTGTTGATAAAGTTGTTCGGGAGTCATGAAGAGTGGGTTGGAGAAACCGGATGAGGATGTTGGAGGGTTTGACGAAGAAGACGTGTTCGGGGTTCATCATACTGAGGAGGTTCATAAAACTATCGTTAGGAAATCCTAACAATTTTGTTTTGAGAATGGAAGTATATAAAGTTGTGTTTGAGTTGTGGAAGTGTGTAAAAAATTTATGAAAAAGAGGGTATTTATATTGTAGCGTAGCCTTTGTTTTGGCGTTTCGTCTGAGGTTGCTAGGGCAACTCAAACAACAACGCCGTTGCAAAATTTAAGAGGCCGGTATCATAACGTCACCGAACGTCGTGCCACGTAGGCATAACGCCGGATGAGACGTTATGATACCGTGCGCCCTTAAAACATCTCAAAATAATTTTATTATTTTATAATTTGATGATTTACGGTTTAGGATTTTCATACAAACTTTTAAAAAAGATAATTACCCTAAGTTTGATAGGTCAAATTTACAAGTATTTCAAAATGTTACCATTGTGAGGCTCCTTTAATATTAACTAAATTCTTCTTGCATTGCATTTATTTTATGGTTGAACTGGGTTTACAAAACAATGTTTGTGGATCTGACCTTTTAATAGAACTAATACAAATATGTGGATGTGAATATTTTGACAACATTTACACGTATTATCTTAGTAGCTTGATTAAGTTTATACAAATCCATAATTAATCTAATGTTTAATGTTGCATTTCGTGGAGTGGATAAATAGCTTTTTATAGTATTACGTGTCGTGACAACTTATGTTAATGTTTTGATGAAAATGATGAGGTGTTAATACTAATTAAATGAAAGTGGGTGTATTCGTGTCATGTTTATAGTGCAACCAAGAATTCTGTGTGCCCTAAGGCCATAATATCCTGTTTGGTGCAGTTTCATTTGGATCTTACACATCTCCAAATCTGTACATTTTTTAGTGCATGTAATCTAATCCACTTAGTTATGTTGTAATTACAAACCAAATCCTAACAGTATGAAATCAAGGTTATAAATGAATATCGTATACAAGTGTGACATGAAATATTTAATCATCATGCTTATAACTTAAGCTTTAGATTGTTTTATTCGAATTTTAACTTGTTATAAAAACCATTACTAAAATAGCCATTTGTTTTATTGGTAAATAAGGCCATCTTTAATGCAACACTTGTTAATGATCTTTTTTTTTCCCATCAAACTGGTCATAAAAAAGCTTTGTTCACTTGTTATGACTGTGAATATGTAGCTGCAGTTATGACTGTGAGTGATTGTCTTAGCTTAGGTCTCTGGTGAGATGGATTTGACATGAATTGATGATGCCAAATGTGTATACATTAGTATAATGGTAAGTGTGAGGGGTTATACTATCTTGTATAGTATGGATAGCTTCGGAGTGTAGTCAATGTCATGTTTATCCTTAAGAGTTTTAGGTGAATCGGCTTAGTTAAAAGGACAATGTACACTAATGTACACTATGTCATTGATCCTTTTGCTGAAGCTTTGATAAATTAATCACGGATTACTACTTCTAGTAGTGTATTGTATTTTGTTTCATGTATGTCATGTTGTGGAAGTAATTTGGCATGTCATTGCACTTCCACACTGTCTTTGTATACAGTTTTGAAATATTAACCATTCACCTGAAAAAACATAGTTTTTCATTCCCATTCGACCCGTGAGTGTATTCAGATCATGATACATGTCATTAACATAGGTGTCAATATTTTTATGTACATTAGAGGTCCTCTAAAGCTCAACTTATCTCATCCATCTGGAAACTATTCCGACTCTAGCTGTATGGAAAGCCATTGGCTGTATTAGCAACACCAGGCTTGGGCGAACCACATTGTACCCTTTTTCTTGACGGACCGGCCGTGTCGTCCAAAACTACATCTGGACTATATATCACCTTGTGAGGTGAAAATAAAGTGTTCACAATATCATGCTGTAATTCTAAGAAGACAACAACATGACCTTCAAGTAAGAATACATGGCACATGTTTTCTCATGGCAAATACATAATAGACCAACAAAAAGTTAATTACCCCTTAATCTATTACCAGCACTTTTTTCTTATTCATTCAAGCATATTCCATGCCAAGTCACTTGGAGTCTCAATGCATTGTAACCGCTCAAGGGTGGCCTAGTGGCAAAAGGGCTTGTGAGTATCACTCTAAAATGTGTGAGGTCTCAAGTTCAATTCCTACTAGGTGCAAACAACCTTGAAATCTTGGCCCATGCCAACCTCTTGAAAAGGGAGGGCTTTACCTGGTTTGAGTATGTGTGGCGGTGGGTTCAAAACCCTATGGATTAGTTGGCCAAAAGGTCGGAAAACATGGTTAACCGAAAAAAAAAGTCTCAATGCATTATGACAACTTATTTAGCATAAATAAGGCTTCTATTTGTTAACGCTGGGTTGCCGAGACTTAATAGAGCAAAAGAAATCTATCTGACCCATCTTTCATTGAATTTGCTGAAAAAAAGAAAAGAAAAGGTGAAGTGGTGCAAGAAGTTTCAAGGCCTCACCTATAGATAGAACTGGAAAAGGGACAAGGGCATTCGACATTGAATCTACTGCAAATGAAACCCAATCCACTAACATACTACAGTATACTAAATTTTTAATTAATGATTAATGAAATCAAATTAACAAGTATCCAACAAGCAACAATGCAAAATAGTTGTGCATACCTGTTAAGGTGAATGAATGTTATGTTGGGACTTGGGACACAAGATCTAATAGGATATTAATTATGCAGTATAGTACAGAAGTACATATGTGTTTTTGCTCAATTGAAACTATTTTAGGCATGAAGGGTGCTAATAAAATTTCAACTAGCTTTTGAAGCGAGAGATATAAAAAAGTTGGATGAAAATAAAAAGTTGTGTTTATCCTAGTTGCAAGAAGAAGTAAAAAAGAGGCCGAGTGCTCGAGTCTACTGTCTGTATAGTGCATCTTTAATAGGCCATCCTTTGAAGAGAATAGAGTTCTAGCATGAAAGAGAAGAGCTTGTCCAGATAGCCAGGTTGATATGCCAGAAACCAACCAAAAGATCCAAAATCGAGAGATAAAGATCAATCGTAATGAAGCTGGCAAGTCATCCTTGGCTACTAAACAAAATGCTCTTTCTCTTCATGTAAGAACCTCCTTTCTCATGAGATCATATAGAAGATTAAACCCGTGGCTTAATATTCATCTCTAATCTGTAAGTACTCTATCAACATTTAAAATCTCTATTTATAGGCAAGAAGAAACAGTTTTTGACAACTTGTATGCTCATCCACTGCTCATTTTGCATCTCTATCTTAATATTTGGAGAATATATTCTCTTTATCTATATCCTCATTTACCATCATAGTTGGACCATGCTTTGATGATAGAATAAAAATGGAATTTCAAACCCTAATTGAGGAGTCAATGGGTCTCATGAAAAGCATAAAAAATGTCACTTTGCTTCCTCTTAGCCAAGTTGCTACTGAACCATATTAAAATCTTGACACTTTTCATATACAACAGGATATAACATGTAGCATATTTTCAGTACACATATTCAATTGACTTTGTATATAATCTTATATTCATTCCAACAAGATTGGGTACGAATGATTGACAAATGGTCTTGTGAATTCATTCCAACAAGATAGGGTACGAATGATTGATAAATGGTCTTGTGATTCGCGGTATACTTTCAAGTGGCCAAATTTAGGTCAGATAACGCAAGTAAACGTAAAATGAACCAAAGATTTCTCCAATTATTATATTCTTTCTGCATTATGTCGAAACTCTTTCTGCATTAAGTCAAACCGAATAGAAGCTTATTCAACTTGTTCAAAGGGATCATGAAGAAGTAGCACAAGCTTAAGTAATTTGTACGTAGAGTTGTAGATATCAATGGTAGTTTGCTTAAGTAATTTGTACGTAGAGTTGTAGATATCAATGGTAGTTTACAATATATGGATATATTCTCGCAAAGGTGGAATATATTGAAGAAGCTTGGAAAGTTTAAAAGATAACGAAATGTGATTTAGCATTGTCTATAAATAAGATAGTTTGTGTGAATACAGATTACCAAGTCGAATAAACTTATAAACGGATATGAAGAGAGGTTCATACATGACGAGAAGAGCGTTCTTATTAGGTTGCCAAGAATGATTTGCCTAATGACAAGTCAAGGTTTATTAAAGCATAACTCCTTACTTAGTTCATTAGGTGATCATATCTTGGCTAACTTAATCCGCTCTTCTTTTTCATGTTAGAACTTCTCATCTTTCAAAACTTCCCATATACTATGGCAACCCCAACTCACCCACCAACCAAACATGTCACGCAAGAGGTAAATTAAGCTCACACAGCGGCCCGCTCAGATGGTTACCGAACAACTAATATATCATCACAAGGGATTAATTTAATAAATTAAAGCTTTGGATCGACTAATCTTTAGTTTGCTACTGGATCGACTAATGTCTAATTTAGTTTGCTACTGGATCGACTAATCTTATTGAACTGGAGATAATGGTATGGATACCATAGTAACGGACCGAATATGCTAACCCTATTGACAGTCAGGGCAGATGAACTAGACCATGATGGGTTGATGATATGGAAACCAAGGTATGTATTCTTACTTTACATATAAGGGTCTATGTCATGTACCTTTTTTCATGTACAGTATAGGTAAATATATTTAGAAGGTGACTTAAACTTTACGGGTTGTTTGGTGAATTTGATTTTGGATAAATATTAATTAGCTTTAGTTTGGTACCTTTGAATTTAGTTGGTAACTTGAATAAAACTTCCGGTTCGTTTGTCAGTTTTGTTATTTGTTTCGTCTTTGAATTACCAACATATAATTATAGGATAATATAGCTTCAGGTTCAACAATCATAGAGTTCTTGCCAAATGATTAAAATGAACGTTTGGGGCTTTGGGCACGATCATAATTAAAGCTTAAACTATAACCTGTCCCAAACTTAAAACATAAGCGGGCCTTGAACCACGCTATGATCTAAACCAATCTGTAACAGGTTATAACCGGGGTGCAAATCAAAATGCTATAATTATTTTGCAATGCATCATGGCTAACTGGGCTTTGGTCGATCGAACTTAGGCTGTGGCCCGTTTGTGGAAACAATGACTTAATTAAAGCTCTTTTAGACCAGTTGGTTCGCGTGTAGGTGCACTTATGTTAGATGGGCAAGATTCCTCCGTCCCATAATAAGTGTTCAGTTTGACTTTTCAGAGTCAAACTGGTTCAATTTTGACCGTAAATATTTTTTTTGTGTTATATAATAATTGATGAAAAACTATACCAATGAAAAATAAACTTAAAACCAAATCAATTCATATATTTTGCATCAAGTATTATAAAACACTCGCAAAAATAGATAAAGTCAAAGTTGATCCAATTTGACTTTGAAAAGTCAAACTGGACACTTATTTAGGGACATAGGTAGTACATATTTAGAAAAAAACCACCTAGTAAGACACTAGGAAGCCAAGAGTACAAAGGTTAATTACAAAGAGTGTTACAAGGGTTATCGAACCAATCAATCCAACTTAAGTGAGCCTTTCTAAGCCTACAATAGATCCAATTAAATGAAGAGAGCTTGATTTTGTTGAGGATCAACTCCTTAGAAGGGCGCTTTTTGGAAAAAGACATCTCGTTCCTCAATCTCCAAATAGTCCAAAGGGTAGTTTCAACAACTAAATCAAAGGGGACTCTAAGTTTAGTCGTTAAGGTGACATTATCAGCTAGATTAAAAGCATCTTTGAGAGGGGAGATTAAGATGTAGTTTGAACTACTACATCAAAGGGAAGTTTGTTCCCTTGGTTCTTAGTTTCTTACCAACCCCTTGTGTATCATGGAGCACGGCCATGCCATAACGTTTCTTGTGTTTTAAAAAAATCCATGTCATTAACTAGTATTTCCCGAGTTTATGCAAAATTTCATCCCAAGGACTGATCATACTAGAGAGCCTAAAAATAATAGAATAAGTAAAAAATTACTCCCTCCGTCCCATATTAAGTGTCCGCTTACATCATGCACAAAGTTTTAGAAAATTCCACTAACTATACTCTCCACCAATCAAATATCATTTTTACCCACTAAAATCTCATCTCATTGGTTGAAATAGAATATGGACACTTAATATGGGACATCCAAAGATTCCATTGTGGACATTTAAATTGGGACGGAGGGAGTAACTCTTTCCATCCCAAAATTATTGTACCCAATCAAAAAACATACAGTTTAAGAAAAGTAAGTCCACTATACTCTTCAACCAATCAAATATAATACCCACTAACTAAACTCCTTTATGATTGGTCGACACAAGAAGATTTTTTTTGGGTAAAGGGCATTCCACCCGGTAAAATATAAGGCAAATATTTTAAAAGGTAACATACTTGCCACCGTTTGCTTTTGGGGGTAGTGAACAAATTTTTTTGCTTTTGTGGGTACTTTTCTTTCAAATTCATCATTTTTAGGGTATTATGTGACATTTTTGCACTTCGAGAAAAAAAAAATCGATTAGCTAAGAGGGGTAAAAATGTCCAAAAGTTTCTCAAAATACCCGGATGAATTTGAAAGAAAAGTACTTACAAAAGCAAAATAATTTGTTCGCTACCCACAAAAGCAAATGGTGACAAGTATGATACATTTTAAAAACAGTTACCCTAAATTGTATTAATCCAAAAACGTTTAAGTACAGAAACGTGACTGAAGTACCACATTAACCGCAAGCAATCGCTTGACACAACCACTAAATCATTTATGACAGACCATAAATGACAACTAGCTACAACCAACTAAACCACCGAACCAAAACCAACATAAAATAAGATACATCAGAAATTTTATGCAAAAAAATAAAAATAAAATAGAAAATAACCTAGTTAAGACAAAAATCTTGAATTTCAACAGCCTTTAATTGTGCAGGAGAGATGCCAAAATCATCATCATCATAATTATTGTCATCACCCGTATCCGCTTTCCATTGCTCATAAAAACTATACTCCTTACCTCCACTTCCATAATACAACGTCCCAATGTGATCATCAAAAACTTCATCATCATCGCTGTCAAAAACTACCACATTGCCCACCTTAGAGAATGAGTTACCCACCTTAGTTGAAGAATCAACCTTTTTAAGAGGTTTACCATCATCATCCACAAGAGTAAATTTCCCTTCAATAATTAGCTTTTCAAGCTTCTCAATTTTCTCAACAATAGGAGTAGTACTAGTGCTATCATAATGGCCCAAAGCAGAAGTACACGGACTCCACGGAGAGAAAGAAGTACTAGGCTTAGTAGCCGTATCCTGCTCCTTCTCCTTATCATTCGAAGGAAAACCATCAACACCCTCCTCACCCAAAGAATTTAAAACATCAAAAGGATTGGAAGAGTTAGTATTCGTACCCGATTTATCATTAGAAGAAGTCTCTTTTTGAACCTTAGGATCCGAACCTTGCTTGGTAACTGTCGTCGATATAGGTTTCCAAAACTTAGGTTTTGGCTTGTTAAGCCTAATACCACCAATGGGCAGAGATTGAGACGAATCAGCCACACTCTTCCCTTTATTCTTTCGATTTCTAACTTCAATGAAGCCCTCTTCATGATTATCCACCGGATTAGAAACCTTGGCTGTCACATTAATGTCATTTCGAACACTCTCCTTGACACATTTAGGACAATCATAAAGAGCATGCCCAAATGATTTACAATCAATATAATGAGGATGCTTACATTCATATTCGAAGTTAATAATTTCAGTAGCATAACCATTACCTTCTTCATTCGGAATAGCCATTGTAACTTGGCTCTTCAATTCAGAATATGTGCTTAATTCAACTAAGGCACGAGTAAAACTAATACGTCCCCATGAATCAACACACATAGAACTTGTGAATGCATCCAACATAATAGGTTTCCATACGCAATCATGCTCAAACCATCCTCTGAATAAGCAACTAAAGGAACTTTAAGCAGTTTAATCCAAACCGAAACCTTGGTTACCTCGTTTCTATTAAGGGATAAAGTAGGAGTCCATTTGTTAAGAATGATAGGCGAGTTACGAATTAACCAAGGACCTAGTTCCAAAACACGGTCCAAACCATCTTTGGTAGCGAACTTAAAAAAATACACACCATTACCATTTTTCATTAGCATTTGTAATCCAAATTTCCTCCAGGTATTAGTGACATAACTTTTAACATTAGGGAAAGCAATGGTCTTACCGAGGAAATAACCCACCAAAGTGTTATCGTAACGACTCAAAACCTTCTCCATAGCAGCCCTAGGTAGCAATGTGTGATGTTTATCCACACGCTCCTCATTGACCAAAGACCGAAAATGAACTTTTTGCATTGTACGGTCCACACGAGCAGCAGTCACAACATTAGCAAATTATGGGCTCTGCAAAGGAGTGTCACCCTCGTTAGGGGAAGCAACAAGTGCAACAAATGTATTAACATGACCCTCATTAGTAACCACGTTCCCATCGTTAATGTTTTGACCACACGTAACATCACCAACATATTCACTCACTTTTAAACCCATAGAATCACGAGTTTTGTTGAAAAATCCTTTTTCCATCTCTCAAACCCCACAAACCACAACAGACCACTCGAATACACCAAAACCAAGCGAATAACATGCAGCAAATACAAATAAAAAAAAGGATAAAGCCCTAACACAAAGTTAGGGTTTCATAAACGTTAAAATGCAGCTTCCTGTCCACCATCACAATGCTAAGAATCAGATAATAGTTATAACGACTAAGCAATCCCAAAGTAATAATGAATCGACTTCAAATCAGTCGATGATCGGACGGTCAAAGTTCAATCCCAAAAACCGTTTACAAATGCTATATAATATTCGATCAATAATAAATAATAAGTACAACCAGCGAATGAATGAATAATATATACCCTACAAAGTGCAATCTATAATTTAGAACTTCAACAGCCACCTACCCACGTTAGAAACCTAAATTACTTTAAAAATTGTTTATGGACCGATTGAGAGAAGAGTAAATTAAAGATCAACCAATAGGATTTTTAGGGAATCGTCTTTATTCGCCGCTGCTATAGAGAGAGTTTTTCTTAGGGTTTTTTAGGGAATCACCAATTCCTCTGAATATTATTTTGGGACATCCTAAAATGGAAATAAAGACTATAATTTTGAGACAGAGGGTGTAACTTTAAGTCGCCTTTCATGAACCATTATTGTTTCACTATTACAAATTTGAGAATAAAGCCTGACTTTACTGAAAACGGTCTCTAAAGGGAATCCGTGTTTAGATAAAGGGTATAGAGCCATGCTTTCTTACATAAAGCCGGTCTTTATGTTGTAAAAAGGATAAAGCCATGTGTAGACTTGTAGTTGGAAATATCAAATATGTTTAAAATGGAATACATTATGCTAGATGTGCAAGCATGTTAAGAATATTACTACATCATGCACTGTTGATTCTTATCTGTAAACGAAAGAGAATAAATATTATAAAGAAAATGAAAATGTTCTCCAATTCAGTAGCACAAAATCTTGCATTCTGACTTTGAATCTGACTTGAACTTTCGTTTAAAAGATAATCCATGTTGAACATGCATATTGCGGATACCCTGAAGAGTTTGTAATTTTTGAGCACGTAAATCAACTTAGATTTGGGTTCATAAATTACTGTAATGCTGGTGTATATACATATATCATCAAAAATCTCTATAATTCTAGCTATATCAGTATGTTGCCACATTTACCGTTATGTAGTAGGGGCAACACCCGACCAAGTACCCGTTTTCATTGCATACCAAAAATCCATTGAAACGCGTTACCCAACCTGTTTGATCCATCTGTATTTTGCCACATTTACCGTTAAGTATTAGTCATGTTGGCGAGTCAAGGAGGAAGAAGAAAAGCTCTATCATGAAAGAGAAGAGCTTGTCAAGATAGCCAGGTTGACTGCCAGAAACCAACCAAACGATCCAAAAACCGAGAGATATATAAAGATCACTCGTAATGGGGCTGGCAAGTCATCCTTGGCTACTAAACAAAAAGCTCTCTCTCTTCATGTAAGAACCTCCCTTCTCGTAACAAACTTCTTCTTATCTGTGGCAATCTACATTTGCAGACCGGTATTTATAAGGATGAGGAAAAAAATGGATTATTTAATTGTATGTGGATTTAGTCATCTACAACCCCATTTTACATCTCTATCTGATCGTTAGAATATATTCCCAAACTCTATTCTCTTCTATCACCATCCGATTCAGACCATACATAAAGATATATATGGAATGTCAAACCCTGAAGAGTCGTATACGATTTGAAGATTCAAGTTTTTCCCTTTGAAAAAAGTAAACACTAAAAATTCTTGTTTTGGCATGAATATATCACCTCTATAATTAAGAGATCAAGTTTGATATAATCTTATAAGTTATAACACCTGCACGGCTATACTTATAAAAAAATTAGTAACTCATGAAACACGTATGAGTAAATGAAGTAATGAACCAATAAGAACCCGATCAATGAATATATAGAAATTGCTTGTTAATTATTAGAAAAACCAAATTTAGATATTACCGAACTCCAAATTAGACTAAGCGATGGAGATAATCATACAATGATCATGGGTGTCTTAACTTGAAAAATCAAGCAACAAAAAACCTACTAGTGTAAAATTTTGAATGCATGTGGCTTGTAGTTTTCAAAGAATGCAAAGAAGCATAAAATCCAGAAAAGCTTTGTCTAAAAGTGTTGGAGATACCAAATTAAAAGTCAAACTTCAGGCTTAACTATGTCAATTGCAGATGCTGCCAAGTCCTTCATGAGAATATGAGTACAACTTTCTTTCTTTATATGATGCTATTAAGATGAATCATAATCAGTCATACTGACTTTCGAAAATATACCAAATCGACTTCAGATAAACAAGAAAATGACCGTGGACCCCAATGATTCTAGTTTACTATCAGGTTACCAAAGGCCAAGGCCAGATCGTTAAAGTCAACGTACCATGATGTAAGATTACCGTATTAACCGAATAAATTTTGTTCCTTGACTCTTCAATATATACTCTTTTTCGTGTGAGAAAGATCCTGGAACTTATTCTGACTTGTCTGTGAGATATGGTGTGTGATTCTTGGCTAAGTTGGCATTTTCTTCATGTTTGGTTTTATTCTAATTTTCATTGTATGTTTGAAGGAAAAAGTACGTGTCCACATGTATCATCATGTACCATTTAATGAATAATACATTTTCTCCGATTTTAAATGATAAACCATTAGTGTTCATCCATTTGCGTTCATTTACCTATCGTTTACTTTAGATTACTTGACCAATAATACTAATTAGCAAACTTTTATGTATATTTCCAAGCTTTCACTTCAATTATATTTTGCTTCTGCTAAGTAGCCCTCTTTCGAGTCGCATAACACACACAAAACTACTTTTTTTTACAGTACCTGGTACCCAACACCAGGGGCTCCTGATCAGATATACCCACACACATATTGTTAACTTGTGTAACAAACTATGGTGGCCGGTACAAATTTCTGAGTGATTTTGTCGATCATTATTATTTAATATATATAGCTTAATCAGAGATGCTATTAGTAAAAAAAACTGATTACACAGATGATCCATATAGATGTACAAGCTAAGCTTCTAAAGTAATGGCCGTGCTTTTGTAAATTGAACCTTGTGGTCTCCTTTATTATCAATACATTTTCAACCCTAATGAGAGTAACTGCCTCGGGTCTTATATTTCATCCCTTTTTATGTTCCCTTTCTTTTAGATTACGTTGATTAACAACCTCATCAGAACTCTTTTCCTTCTATTCCTCTATGTACTATCAAGGAAACAAGTTTGGCTAGCATGGATTGAAGAGATTCATTGATTAGATGTACAAGCCTAGAAAGATATCATTAAATTTTGCGAAACATTAAAATAGATCACTCAAGTTTTGCCGGTTAGAAAACAAAAAGAAGTTAACTAAGGTTTCAAATCCAAATGACCATTAGACCATATAGGTATGGTGGTTTCACCAATATTGAGAATAGATTTTTATTCTTCTAGTTTGTGCAAGATATGATAGGCTAGTTATGTTCAAGACGAAACTTTGAAGGGGCATGGAGGGGTCAATCCCTCCGCCCCGAGTGTTAAGGTTGTTGTTAGTGACGTATCTCGAAATTTTCTTTTGAATGGGCGAAATAACTTCTTAAACATTACTAGCATTTTTAACAGCCTTCGATCTTAAACATTAATTAATAGCAAATGTATTAGCTTTCGGCTATGCTAAACTAAAGAAAGACATCTAGTTAATCTGTGTATCCGCTAGTGAATTGGCATTAGTCTCTATTACAATCCAATAAGCATGATTATTGAGATTGTGATGATGATAATGAGAAAAAATTAAACATCAAATGCGTGAGAATTTGGTATATCCACACATATCAATAGATAGACAGCAAAAAAATCTTACAAAGTAAACGAAAAATTAACAAAAATTCATAAATGTTATCTTGTTTCGCTTTAACTAAGATGACACAAGAAATTATAAAAACTGAAACTTTTTATTTATTTTTTACCACTTGATACCGCATATATAAATGCATATAGGTCGGAAATCAATAACATCTTTAATTCGCTTACTCATTTACATAATGCTCATTCTCAAAGAACCAACCATGGATGACCATGGCTAGGATATGTGTGAAATGAAAACCATATGTCTAGATCTCATTTCAATTATCTTTAAGAAAGAAGTGAGGTTCTAGCATGGAAAAGAAGAGCTTGTTAAGTAAGCACAAGGAATGACCGCCTAAACAATATAGAAGTATTAAAACAAAAATACTTTGGTATAAAATTGGGCAAGCCATATCCTTGGCTACCAAACAAGATGACTCCTCTCTTCATGTAAGAATTCGCTTCTCATTATCTTATCGATGTGCTTATCCATAACTATCCATTCGCTGGAAACTTGCTATTTGTAGACAATAAGAATGCAAAAGGTCAACATGGAATTCACCTTTTGCATATGATTCTTTCATTTTTTTTTTACAATGAATATCAACTGTGTTATCCTCAAAAAAATTCGGTATTTGAATTTTTAGACATAAGGATGTGCTGTTCTAATATGTGTTTCATTTGCTCAATACAAATTAGTCTATTAGGTTGTTAAAGGGCACTAAAATTTCACCCGCATTCGTTGTAGTTAATTATTTTTTTGGAGTAATAATTTACCGGGGAAACCTTAGCCAAAAAAAAAAAAAAAAAAAAATGACTATTGTTTCCATTAATTGTTGATAGGTACAATGGGAAAGTATTAATGGACACGAATGCAAACTAATATGCTTGATGTGAAACAACATGAGTCGAATGGATATCTACTAGGAAACCCGATTTACTCTTGGCAACATGATTGTCTTGATAATGGACAAGCGAACTTAACTACTATGCATGTTATTAGCCAATAAATTAGGTTTGAAACCTGTGGACCAGAGATCTTTTGGAATTAATTTTGCATTCCATTATTGAAAAAACAACGTAGATTTATTTTCTTAATAAAGATATTGAGGCTGGCGGGGCTTCTATAGAGAACAAGATTAAGGGAAATAAGCTTTTGGCGGCTCTTTTTATTGTTACAACTCATTACCGCAGCGAAGCACGGCTCTATAAACTGTTGGTGGTGAGAGCCCAGTATCAGGGTTAAGACAATCAATGACAGTAGCAATACCACTAGGTGGTTACCGGATATCACTTGGAATCGTGTGATCACTTTCCAAAGTAAACTATTCGACCCTAATGCCTGGGTATCACGAATATCTACTTGGGATAAGACCAAATGCAGTTATGGAATTAGGCACAATTCTATAACTCTTTCGCTAATAAGTGTTTACGTTTAATGTGTTCGTTTTAGGAGTATGTGTTTTTGTGTGTGAATGGGCATTCTAACAAGTTTGTTAACGGTTTATGATTTCCAATTATCAGCATATCCGATATGTCTAAGTTCTACACATATATATGGAAGGAGATGAGTATCTCAAAGCAGAAAATAGTCGGGAATTTGCATTCTCAAGCTTTCATATTTGTTCCTTACTCGTTCGGTTATAAGCTAGAAGAAGTACCTGGTTTATTCTTATCTCCTAATGAAGTATATTGGCTGTTGGCGGATATCTCCCAGAAGAGGGTGTAGATAATCAACTTCAGTAGAAATGCTCAACTGTTTCAGCAGAAACAAACAATGGTCAGCAGTAACAGATACCACTAGGTGGTTACCGGATATCAATTGGAATCGTGTAATCACTTTCCAAAGTAAACTATTCGACCCTAATGTCTGGGTATCACGAATATCTACTTGGGATAAGACCAAATGCAGTTAGAGAATTAGGCACAATTCTTTAACCCTTGCGCTTATAAGTGTTTAGTGTTTTCTGTGTGTTCCTCATGCATGTTCAGATCTCCTATATATAGGAGGTTACTCTTGAGCTGTTCCAATGGAATTATGAGTATTAATCGGCCCATTAATAGCCTCATAATTATCCCCATTATAGCCGTTAGTGGTTACATGACCAATTAAACGTGGTCATAAAGAAGTTGTAACTGCCATTTAGCAGTACTTTTCATAAGCAGTACTTTCCACTAACAGTACTTTCACTTGCAGTGGAAGTACAGCCTATCAGTGGAAACACTGCTTATCAGTACTTTCATAGCACTATCAGTGGATATACCATTTTAGTGGAAACACTGCCTATCAGTGGAAACCACAAACAGTACTTTCCACAAGCAGTACTTTCACCAGTACTACCAATACAAACCACTATAAGAGTCAGGGTGTTCATGGACCTTATGGGTGTACACTCCGTACCTCCTAACCCATTACAAGGTGTGAACTAATCCCACAAGTGCACTAAATTTTCCAACAATCCTCCCCAAATTTAGTTCACTTCCTTTGCATGAAAAATAAACATCAATCAAAACATGTGCATAAACGAAAATGTCCTGAGGATTGAATTTCCATCTTAGTAAATTACACGTTCAAATATTCGAGAATCAGGGTATTCTAAGAATTGAACCCTTCAACCCATTTGAATACCTGAAGATAAAATACACACAATTTTTCAAACACTTAAAAGCTCCTGACACTATACAAGCCATGTGTCCATATCCAAATTCATAAATGTTGTAAAAGCTAAAAGTCCAAAGCTTCCTGAAGCGGCAAAACTTCAACATTTACATAGGTGGTACCTCTTTAGTCATGCTCCTGCCAAGCACTTTTTCAAAGAAAATTAACCATTAAGAAGTAAAGACTTCATCCTCCTTTCAGCAGGTTCTGAGCACAACCTTGGGATGTAAATAAAACATGTGCTCCAGTCCACTGAATGTTCAGCTTTCCACATTGAACTCAGCTCCTAAGTTTCCTCAGGAGGGAGTTGGGTGTCCTAGCATTCAGTGACTAAGTTGGACTTAAACCCATCCCTTTAGCAGACTTTATAACCAAGTCTCTAGCCAGACCCTTCGTCAAGTGATCAGCTAAGTTCTGTTGAGATCTAACAAACTCTATAGATACCACCCCATTCATGATAAGCTCAAGAATCATGCTATGTCTGACACCTAAGTGTCTAGACTTACCATTGTACATTTGAATATAAGCCTTAGCCAATGTAGCTGCACTATCACACCGGATAGAAATAGGTGCTATAGGTTTAGGCCACAATGGAATCTCAAGAAGCAAGTTTTTCAACCATTCAGCTTCTTTACCAGCAGCTTCTAGAGCCACAAATTCAGATTCCATTGTTGAACTGGTGATGCAAGTTTGTTTCTTGGATGCCCAAGAAATTGCACCTCCACCAAGTAGGAATACCCAACCACTGGTAGACGAATTGTCTTCAGTGTTACTGATCCAACTTGCATCAGTGTAACCTTCCAACACTGATGGGTAACCAGTATATGAGAGACTATAATCCATAGTTCTTTTCAAATACTTCAGTACCCTCTGAACTGCTTGCCAGTGATGAGCACTAGGATTATTAGTATACCTGCTCAATTTTCCCACTGCAAAACCAATATCAGGCCTTGTACAAGTCATGGCATACATCAGGCAGCCAATTACCCTAGAATACTCAAGTTGAGATACAGCCTTGCCATGATTAGGCATCAGCTTCTCACAAGTATCCATAGGTGTACTCACTGGAGTACAATCAAAGTAATTGAATTTCCTCAGTACCTTCTCAATATAATGAGACTGAGAGATAGAAATTCTTTTACTTTCATGTTTAATCCTTATACCAAGGATAACATCAGCCTCCCCCATGTCTTTCATGGAGAACCTTGATGACAAAAATTCCTTTGTCAGGTCAACCTGATTTTGGTCAGTGCCAAAGATCAACATGTCATCAACATATAGACAAATGATGACTTCTTTACCAGATTCATCAAATTTGCTATATACACATTTGTCAGCTTGATTAAGAACATAACCACTAGACAAAACCACTTCACCAAACTTTTGATGCCATTGCTTAGGTGCCTGCTTAAGTCCATAAAGAGACTTAATCAGTTTACACACCTTGTTTTCATTGCCAGGCATGATGAAGCCCTGAGGTTGGTTCATATAAACCTCCTCTTCCAATTCACCATTCAAGAAAGCTGTTTTCACATCCATCTGATGAATAACCAGATTGTGAATAGATGCCATAGCAATCAGCAGTCTTATGGTACTGATACGAGCCACAGGGGCATAAGTATCAAAATAGTCTATTCATGACTTTTGTTTAAAGCCCTGAATGACTAGTCTAGCCTTGAACTTTTCAATAGTTCCATATACCTTCATTTTCCTTTTGAAAATCCATTTGCAACCCAGAGGTTTGCAACCTGGTGGTAGATCAACCAACACCCAAGTGTTGTTGCCCATGATGGAATCCATCTCATCATTGATTGCTTCTTTCCAGAAAGCAATATCCTGGGACTTCATTGCTTCTTCAAATGTTTTGAGGTCATCCTCAACAATGAAGCAATAGGAGTATTGGTCTGAGACCTCATCCCTGGTACCTTCAACTAAGTATAGTTGAAACTCAGGTCCAAATGACTTTGGAGTCCTGACCCTTTTGCTTTTCCTGAGCACAGGTTCAGGTTGATGAACCATAACCTCATCAGGGACCACTGATGGTTCATCATCAGGTACCTCTGATACACCAGTGTCATGAGTTCCATTAAGAATCCTCTGACTTGGTCTAGGAACTGATGAGAATCTATTCTCATCAAAGTCTGCATCCCTTGATTCAATAATGGAGTTAATTGAAACATATTCATTAGGTTCAATAACATAGAACCTAAAAGCCTTGGAATGCTCAGCATATCCAACAAAGATGCAGTCAATGCCTCTTTCACCCAAAGTCTTTTGCTTTGGATCAGGGAGTCTTACGACAGCCCTACAACCTCAGACCCTGAGATAGTTCAGGTTGGGTTTCCTTTTAGTCCAGAGTTCATAAGGGGTAACTTTGTTCCTTTTGTTGGGAACCCTATTTAGCAAATAGCAAGCTGTTAACATAGCTTCACCCCAGAACCCTTGACTCAGTCCTGAATAGGACAACATGGAATTAACCATCTCCTTCAGCACCCTGTTTTTCCTTTCAGAAATACCATTTTGCTGAGGAGTATAAGGGGCAGTCGTTTCATGGATTATTCCAACAGACTGAAAGTACTGAGTATCCATGTACTCACCTCCCCTATCAGTCCTTAATCTTTTGATCAAAGACCCAAGTTGTAATTCAACTTCAGTTTTAAACACTTTGAATTTATCTAATGCTTCATCCTTGGTATGTAATAGATAGACATAACAAAATCTAGAAGCATCATCAATAAATGTCACAAAGTACTTCTTATTCCCCAAAGAAGGAGTGGCATGCAAATCACACAGGTCACTGTGAATAAGCTCCAAGATCTTAGTCTCACGACTAACACCCTGAAAGGGTTTCTTGGTTATCTTGGTCAACATGCAAGTTTTACACTTTTCAGTGTCCATGTCAAAAGCATGGATTAAACCATCCCTAGACATATCTTGCATCCTTTTATAGTGAACATGACCAAGTATGGCATGCCAAAGGTTAGAATCACTCTGATCATATGTGGTCACAAAAGCTGAAATAACACTGTCAGTGGTAATATTAAGCCTGAACATTTGATTAAATAAATAACCAAAAACAATAAAAACACCACATTTAGAAAGAACAAATTTATCAGATTCAATAACTTGTTTATATCCATGATTATTCAAAACACTACTTGAAACCAAGTTCTTCCTAATATCAGGAACATGAATAACATTAAACAAAGTTACAATCTTTCCAGAACTAAACCTAAGATCTACACAACCACGACTATGCACCAAGGCTGTTGACTCATTTCCCATGTGAAGAATAGAACCATCATTCAGTGACTCATAAGTATTGAACCAGCTTCTATCTTTGCACACATGAACTGTTGCACCAGAGTCAACCCACCATGCAACATCATCATCCTGCACATAAAAAGATTCAGATACATATGTAACATAATAAATCTGAAAAGACTTATTAAACATATTCTGACCTTTCAGTGAGTTGGCTGAACCACCACTCCCTGAACCATTAGTGCCTAATCCATTGGCTTTACCACCAATTTTAACACCCTTGCAGTCCCTTTTAATGTGATCAGTCTTGCCACATTTCCAACAAGTAGGTGTTGCCTTCTTGTTTGGATCTGCCCTTGTGTTGTCATGATACTTGCGTTTGCCTTTGTTGTCATTGTACCTGGTGGAGTTGTTATGTTCCACCATATTGACAACAGATGGTCCAGCAGCATTGCCACTCTTTGGCTTGTCATTATCCTGCACCTTGAGAGATTCCTCAATGCGCAGATGACTGCCCAACTCAACCAGAGTTAACTACTCCTTCTTATGTTTCAAGGTATGCTTGAAATCTTTCCAAGAAGGAGGGAGTTTGTCAATAACACAAGAGACTGAAATAGCCTCATCCATGTGCATATTGTGTTGTGTAAACCTTCCAAGTATTCCAAGAAGTTCATTGTATTGTTCCATAACTGGTCTTGAATCAGTCATTTTGTAATTTGTGAAATTACTAACAAGGAACTTCTTACTTGATGCATCCTCAGCCATATATTTGGCATCCAAGGAATCCCACAGTTCTTTGGAAGATTCAAAGTTCTGATAAATATCAAACAGAGAATCAGACATACCATTGAGAATAAGACCTCTGCATATGTAGTCATCATTCTCCCATTTGCTTCTCCTCCTGATCTGCTCCACAGTAGCATCATCCCCATCATCAGGAATTGGAGTAGTCAGCACATAAACCACACTCATGCTTGATAGCAAGAAGTGCATCTTCTTCTGCCACCTCCTAAAATCCACCTCTTCAAACTTATCAAGCTTGGCAAAGTTTGAAGCCATGTGTTTCATTGCAGCAGCAGCCATTGATTATCACAAATAGTTTACTTTGATTGTTGGTGGTGAGAGCCCAGTATCAGGGTTAAGACAATCAATGACAGTAGCAATATCACTAGGTGGTTACCGGATATCACTTGGAATCGTGTGATCACTTTCCAAAGTAAACTATTCGACCCTAATGCCTGGGTATCACGAATATCTACTTGGGATAAGACCAAATGCAGTTATGGAATTAGGCACAATTCTATAACCCTTTCGCTAATAAGTGTTTACGTTTACTGTGTGTCTCTCATGCATGTTCAGATCTCCTATATATAGGAGGTTACTCTTGAGCTATTCCAATGGAATTATGAGTATTAATCGGCCCATTAATAGCCTCTTAATTATCCCCATTATAGCCGTTAGTGGTTATATGCCCAATTAAACGTGGTCATAAAGAAGTTGTAACTGCCATTTAGCAGTACTTTCCATAAGCAGTACTTTCCACTAGCAGTACTTTCACTTGCAGTGGAAGTACAGCCTATCAGTGGAAACACTGCTTATCACTACTTTCATAGCACTATCAGTGGATATACCACTTCAGTGGAAACACTGCCTATCAGTGGAAACCACAAGCAGTACTTTCCACAAGCAGTACTTTCACCAGTACTACCAATACAAACCACTATAAAAGTCAGGGTGTTCATGGACCTTATGGGTGTACACTCCGTACCTCCTAACCCATTACAAGGTGTGAACTAATCCCACAAGTGCACTAAATTTTCCAACATAAACCTCATATAATACATTCTGCTAGGTGTGCAGCATTAAGATGTTAAGATATCAATACACGAGTGATATTATGCGTCTTCAAGGCCTACAATTCATGTACTTCTTCAATACACGAGTGATATTTGGTTCCTTATATATGTATTTGTTGCCTTTCAAAAAAATAAAAATAAACCTCATATAATACATTCTGCTAGGTGTGCAGCATTCGATAGGAATACATCATGCACTGTTGATTCTTATCTTAATCTAAATGAAAGAGAACAAAGTTTAAACAAAAAACGAAAATGTTCACATAGTCTTTGCATTTTCGACTTCGACTATGACCTTGTTTTTCGGATTTTCCATTTAGAACATATATATTGTGGATACTCTGAAGATTTTGTAATGTCTGAATGTGTAAATCAACCTATAGATTTGGGTAAATAGATTAGTTTAATGTTACCATACATTCACTGAATTTCTAATTAAATCAGAAGCCTTTCATAAGTAAAACTGAATCATAAAATTTGTAGACAAAATCATATAAAAACAAGATGACAGCACAAACACAAGGTGTGCTTTTGGGCCAACCTAACCCGGCCAACCTTTTATCCTGCATACCAAAATTTACTTGTCTTTTTCAAAAAAAATCCATTGAAACATGTAATCCAACACGTCCGATCCATCTATATGTTGGCAAGTCGGTCACCAGGGAAGAAGAGAAGATCTAGCATGAAAGAGAAGAGCTTGTCAAGATAGCCAGGTTGACTGCCAGAAACCAATCAAATGATCCAAACACCGAGAGATATATAAAGATCACTCGTATTAGAGCTGGCAAGTCATCCTTGGCTACTAAACAAAAAGCTCTTTCTCTTCATGTAAGAACCTCCCTTCTCATAACAAACATCTTATTTGTGACTATCTACATTTTCAGACCTCTATTTATACCGATAATAAAACAATTATGGATTTTTTGTATGTGGGTCTAGTCATCTACAACCTCATTTTACATCTCTATCCGATTGTTAGAATATATTCTCCCAAAGTCTCCTCTTCTACCCATTCCATTCAGACCATGCGATATGGAATGTCAACCCCTGAAGAGTCAATCAGTCAAATAAGATTTAAGATTCAAGTATTTCCCTATAAGAGATGTAAAAGCTAGAAATTCTTGTTTTGGTATGAATATATCACTTTTATAATTAAGAGATCAAGTTTGATATAATCTTATGACACCTACATGGCTACATTTATAATAATTTTATTAGCTCATGAAGGACGAACTAGTAAAGGAAGTAATGAACCAATAAGAACTCGATCAATGAATATAAAGAAATCGCTTGTTATTAGAAAAACCAAATTTATATATTACCGAACTCCAAATAAGACTAAACGGTGAATATAATCATAAAATTCATGGGTGTCTGAACTAGAAAATTCAAGCAACTAAAAACCTACTAACATTTTGCATGCACGTGGCTTGTAGTTTACAAAGAAGCATTAAATCCAGAAAAGCTTTGTCTAGTGTTGGAGATACCAAATTAAAAAACAAACTTCAGGCTTAAAAATATCAACTGCATATGCTGCCAAGTCCTTCATGAGAATATGAATGCAATTTTATTTCTTTATATGATGCTATTAAGATGAATCATTATCAGTCATACGGACTTTCAAAAATATACCAAATCAACTTCAATTCAGATAAACAAGAAAATGACCGTGGACCCCTATGATTCTAGTTTACTATCAGGTTACCAAAGGCCAAGGCCAGATTGATAAAGTCAACGTACCATGATGCATGATTACCGCAGTAACCGAATAAATTTTGTTCCTTGACTCTTCAATATTTACTCTTTTTCGGTGTGAGAAAGATCCTGGAACTTATTCTGTGTCTGTGAGATATGGTGTGTGATTCTTGGTTAAGTCGGCATTTTCTTCATGTTTGGTTTTATTCTATTTTCATTGTATGTTTGAAGGAAAAAGTATGTGTCCACATGTATCATCATGTACACCATTTAATGAATAATACATTTTCTCCGATTTTAAATGATAAACCATTAGTGTTCATCCATTTGCGTTCATTTACCTATCGTTTACTTTAGATTACTTGACCAATAATACTAATTAGCAAACTTTTATGTATATTTCATTATTTCCCAGCTTTCACTGCAATTATAGTTTGCTTCTGCTAAGCTAGTAGCCCTCTTTCGAGTCGCATAACACACACAAAACTACCTTTTTTTACAGTACGTGGTACCCAACACCAGGGGCTCCTGATCAGATATACCCACACACATATTGTTAACTTGTGTAACAAACTATGGTGGCCGGTACAAATTTCTGAGTGATTTTGTCGATCATTATTATTCAATATATATACCTTAATCAGAGATGCTATTAGTAAAAAAAACTGTGTACAAGCTAAGCTTCTAAAGTAATGACGTGCTTTTGTAGATTGAACGTTGTGGTCTCCTTTATTATCAATACATTTTCAACCCTAATGAGAGTAACTGCTTCGGGTCTTATATTTCATCCCTTTTTATGTTCCCTTTCTTTTAGATTACGTTGATTAACAACCTCATCAGAACTCTTTTCATTCTATTCCTCTATGTACTATCAAGGAAACAAGTTTGGCTAGCATGGATTGAAGAGATTCATTGATTAGATGTACAAGCCTACAAAGATATCATTAAATTTTGCGAAACATTAAAATAGATCACTCAAGTTTTGCCGGTTAGAAAACAAAAAGAAGTTAACTAAGGTTTCAAATCCAAATGACCATTAGACCATATAGGTATGGTGGTTTCACCAATATTGAGAATATATTTTTATTCTTCTAGTTTGTGCAAGATATTATAGGCTAGTTATGTTCAAGACGAAACTTTGAAGGGGCATGGAGGGGTCAATCCCTCCGTCCCGAGTGTTAAGGTTGTTGTTAGTGACGTATCTCGAAATTTTCTTTTGAATGGGCGAAATAACTTCTTAAACATTACTAGCATTTTTTAACAGCCTTCGATCTTAAACATTAATTAATAGCAAATGTATTAGCTTTCGGCTATGCTAAACTAAAGAAAGACATCTAGTTAATCTGTGTATCCGCTAGTGAATTGGCATTAGTCTCTATTACAATCCAATAAGCATGATTATTGAGATTGTGATGATGATAATGAGAAAAAATTAAACATCAAATGCGTGAGAATTTGGTATATCCATACATATCAATAGATAGACAGCAAAAGAATCTTACAAAGTAAACGAAAAATTAACAAAAATTCATAAATGTTATCTTGTTTCGCTTTAACTAAGATGACACAAGAAATTATAAAAACTGAAACTGTTTATTTATTTTTTACCACTTGATACCATATATAAAAGCTATTGGATACTAATTTATCTAATCCATGAAGGTCAAACATGAAAGTCAAGTATTTAGAGTCGTTTATGTAAAGTGTAAAGTATAGGGTCCTAGTGTGTCAAAAGTAAAGTCCATAACCGAATGACAGTTATTTTCGGTTATGCAGTTAAACTTGAAAGGTTGTGTCGGTTCATAGTGTCGTTTAGAAAGTTATAAATACCATGTAAATCAAAGTCTGTAACCAACGATTCCTATATATCAAATAAACTTAGTATACCTTTTATATTCGATTGTTCATAGATAGAAGATTAGACTAACAATTGGCATCAGCGCCAAAAGATTCGAACCAGAGAAGAGAAACATAACTGATTGATTCACTGATTGATTCAGGGAATCAATCAAGAGACTGAAAAGAAAGACAACGATTTAGGGAATCGTTTTAGAGAAGAAAACCAAAAGGTTTAGGGAACCAGAGACAGAGAAGAAGTACTAACGATTCAGGGAATCGTTCCAGAAAAGAAGAAGAGATTGATTCAGGGAATCAATCAAGAGAAAGAGAAGAAAAAGAAACGTACCCGGTTGTGCAAAAACCACCACCGTGTGCCTTGAAACAAGAACAGACAAGAAACCACCGCCGGAGAAGAAAGAAATAACCACCGCCGCCGCCGTCATCGGAAAAGTAACAAGAATCTTAACCACCATCGATTACCAGAAAAGAAGAGGACCATCATCATTACAGTGATTTGCCCTAATTAGTGTAGAAGAAAGAAGCGGTTTTATTTGGAGAAAAAAAAGAAGCAGAAGCCAGTTTTTATTTGGGAACATAAAACAGTACGCAACTTAAAAAGCCCACAAGATATCTAGAAGCCCAAGAGAAATTACAGGTTTTATTTCAATACTTGTCGTTTCTATTAGTAGAATAGATTTCTCCCATTGCAATTTGCCTTAGAAAAAAGTTAGAATCATTTGAGAATTACTGTAATTAGGCAGAAATTTAAGTTCGACTGTTTATTAAAATTATATTGGTTTTAGAAGTTGCATATTATTATTGTGGTTAGAAAGAAGGATTTAAGATTCGACTATTATTAGAATTATATTGGTCTTAGAAGAAAACCAAAACAAAAGATATGACGGGAGATAAAAATGAAAACAAAGTTGTTTTCACCACATCGTTACCATCATATCAATGCCCAGTTTTAAGCAACACAAATTATACATTATGGGCATTAAGAATGAAGAAGATATTAACGGCGAATGAAGTATGGGATTTAGTAGAAGGAGTAAGTACATCAAAAGAGATTGATGTAAAAAATGATAGTTCGGCGTCAGCATACCTATTTCAAGGGTTACCAGAAGATTTGCAAATGCAAGTTGCGGGATGTGAAACAGCGAAAGAAATTTGGGACTCTTTAAAGTCCAGATTTATTGGAACAGAAGATGTACAACAAGCACACTCGCAACAACTTAAATAAGAATTTGAGAGACTTGTGATGAAAGAAGATGAATCAATAGATTCATTTGCTGGGAGGTTGATGAGTATTATTACAAAGGCTGCTACATGTGGATTGACGTTTGATGAACAAACAAAAGTACGAAAATTATTGAATGCAGTGCCAGATAAGTTTGTGTCACAATTCTCAATTTCCGGTCATTTCTCAAACTCCATATTCATCATTTCATATGAATTTATGCATGGTTTTGCATTTTTTCATTAAACGCATAATTTCATATTAAATAAACGTTATCGCGTAATAAATTATTTTGAACATTTGATCCGTTACTTCCAAAAATTCATCACAATATATTTTTATACTCATATTAAGTTTGTAAAAATATTATTATTAGTTTACCCGGTGTTTTAAATTTAATTCGTATATAAATTGTTAAGTTTATATAATTACGACGGTTTTCTTAAATTCAACCCGATAAAGATTATATCACTCAATTTTTGTAAGAAATGTATTTTTATAATTTTTATGACCTCAATATATTTTATCTTGACCCGTGAAAATTTATCTTTATTTAACGCTACCCAAAATGCTTAAATAAATATACAAGTTACTAATAATTCTTAACAAACTACACTTCTAATTATACATAGTAATTAAATATATCAAAACTTATTTAATTGTTCTTCTTTCATATATGTCGACACTCTCTATATGACTCACTTTAAAATTTGCCTAAATATCTTACATAATATCATATTATACTCAACTTGTACACATAGTTACTAATTTCTTGTTAGTGTAAATCAAAATATCCTCCCTCTTCCTCTCTTCACACAACCGGCCACCACAAGGACCATCAAGGTGATTATCAAAAAATTTCAAGACAAGTTTTTATTACTCTAGTTACACTCTTTGTATAGGTTTTGAAATAAAAACCTTGGGTGATTAGGAAAACCCTTTGTTCTCATAAACCTCATCAAGTATTCTTGTAAGCATCTCATGTTCATTTTTCATCTTTCATATTCATTGCATATTCATTTCATCATATTTGAGCAAAAACATGCAAGTCATGTGATGTTGTACCACTTTTTCATTGATTTTCAAGAGTTATGAATATATATGTCATCCTATAATTACTCCTTGTTATATATTATTTTTGGTGATGTCTAGGAAACCATGACACCCTAAGAAGGTGTATGGTAGGATTAGAATAGCTTCGGAGTTGTTTTGAATGGGTTAGAATAGGTTTGGCGCGAGAAAAACTTATTTCGACACATTTTAAATAGGGTCTGTCCATATTTTTAATTCTGGGAAAATCCGGAAGTGGGTATAATATTTTGGGCTAGATATTTAGAAAATACACTTTAAAACGAAAACGTGGCCGCTTGAACGGATTAAAACGGAGCTATAACGAAGAAGATATGAATTTTTCAAGTTTGACGATGAAAACTATTAATTTCAGAAATTTCAGCATGAAAATGTCACTCCTTACGAGTCAAAAATGAGTCTTAAGCTTTATAAATTGTGTCGACTTATCAAAAATATATTAGTATACTTTGACACGAATCTAAGGATGTAGAAAACGTAGAAAACGGACTTGTAACGATTAAATTACACGCGATAAACCAAGTTGCCGTAACTTTATTCTATTAGCAAAATTAATATATTCTCTATTAAAAACATACTACGGCAACTAAAGGACCATGTTGGCGGACGTTTTTAACAATGATGTAGAACTTTTTATAACGTGATGTCTTCTAGTAAAAGTAAGTTCGCCTAGCATATTTTCCAAAATGTTAAACCGTTTGTTGAGCGGAGTTGTAATGAATAACTTATAGTCACTCAAACTTGGCCGAAAACCACCCTTAGACTATATTTTTGGACTAAAGTACAATACTTAACCAATATTTTTCTTTGTGATCGAGACCTCTAGGATGGAAACTTAAATACTAAAACTTTGAGATAATCACACAAGCTTTCCAAAACTGTTGAGTTCGTTTCCTAACACCCGGTGTGCACCATTTTGCGACTATCATAGGAGGTTGTTTCAACATAACTACATGTAGAGTATTTTATTTAAACGATGGGATGTCATAAACATATATTTTGACGATAAACATTATTTCCAAAACGTACAAGTGGTATGGATATCATATGGATTTGCATGCACGACATTGTAACACGCATTCACGACAACATATCATAACTCAAGTCATAACATTCATTTTAGGTCGCGGATAGTTTCCGAGCCTCATTTTAGTGCACTTCATTTTGTTAGCATATCAATCATACCAGGTGAGTTCCATAGCCCCACTTTCAATTGTTTTTATACTACTTTTGGGGGAGATACATGCTCAACTATTTGCTTTTACTATCACAAATATTCTAAACTTTGACATATTACTGTGAGTTTCATAGCCCCTACTTTTATACGTTTTGAATTACTTTTGGGGGAGATACATGTTCAACAGTTTTCATTTACTTTCATAAGTACTCTAAAACTTTTACTGATTGTCGTGAGTTCATACCCCGCTTTTACTCGTTTAAATTCTTACAAACTCTTTGGGGGAGATACATGCTTAAATACTTGTTTTTACTCTTGCGAATACTCAAACCATTTATACAATTGTGTTACACTATACTTATACACTTTGGACATTATGTGTGGTTTATTGCGATATGTGCCTTAATTTGCTAAACTTGTTTTCAATTATGCCTCAACATACATACATTAGCAATTGGTTAACTCCTGCGGGAGTCGGCGGAGAGGTATTGATAGTACTATCGGGTTGATGCCCCCACCCTTAGGTCCTTGATGACGTGACCTGGGGTGAATATAATCTGTTATTCAATGAAACATAACAAACAATTTAGACTTGTCAAGAGGTTCAGTTGGCTGTGATTCTTTGCATTAAGTACATGTATATATCGTATGCACCTATGTCCTACTTACAAACAAGATTGACAATTCCACATTTTGGCAGTGGGTTGTGAACACACAGGTTGCAAGTTTTGTATGGGCGGAACTTGGAACTGATTGGATTTACAATGCCTTTGCTGCAAGAATATTCTTGAAAGGCTTTACATTTCAACTCAAACTCTATGAACTCACTCAACCATTGTGTTGACACTTTTAGCATGTTTTATCTCAGGTATCTAAGGCATTCACTTCATGGCATGCATATGGACATATCATAGAGTCGTGGTGACGACGCGTCACACATGGGATTTATGCATTTTAAAACATCTTTTGGCTTGTATCAACCTAATTTCCGTACATACTGATTTAATTTGGGACCTACACTTTGTAAACTCTGATTATTTTACTAAATCAAACGGTATTTTCAAAACGACACTTTAGGTCGTTCGATATAACTGTAACTTTGATGCTATGACAGTCCTCCCCAAGGTATTCCATTCCGCTGCAAAACAGGTAATTTGGGGGTGTGACAGATTGGTATCAGAGCGTCGGTTATAGAGAACTAGGTTGTATCATTGACCCTAGACTATAACCACATCATCATAGCATCTCATCATTTCATCGTAAGTGCATATTCTTTATACATGCGGACTTATGACTCAACACCAAACAGCATATGAGATGATTAGTCCAAGCATTTCATAATTACTCTTAAATTATACATAGCATGATCACCTATGTCTAATTCAGGAAGAATCATGCAATGAAGGGAGTAGTAGTCTCATATGTGTAAGCAATTCCGTAATCGAGCCAAATTTTCAAAAGATTTTCTTCAAACCACTTGCTTCCAGTTTGATCCGAGTGACAGTTCTTGTTTGATGAGTTGCAAAGATCAAGCTAGAAACAAGTTGTTACCTAAACCGATTTAGCCTAATCGTATGACAGTTCTTGTTTGATGAGTTGTGGGATTAAGTAAAAATCGGTTACCTAAAAGTCTTTTGAAAATTTTGCTCGAGAATGGGAAAGCCTGCCTCATCGAGCCTAATCGTAAGGGAGCATGTCTTTAGAATGGAATATAGTCACGATATATGCATGAGCATTGACATAATCATTTAGACCATACATGAGCATAAACTTTTAGAACTCTTGTCGAGATTCCAACTACTGCATCATTAATCGAATCACGAGGACGTGATTCCTCTGACATTGGAAGAATGTCACAATTCTCAATTTCCGGTCATTTCTCAAACTCCATATTCATCATTTCATATCAATTTATGCATGGTTTTGCATTTTTTCATTAAACGCATAATTTCATATTAAATAAACGTTATCGCGTAATAAATTATTTTGAACATTTGATCCGTTACTTCCAAAAATTTATCACAATATATTTTTATACTCATATTAAGTTTGTAAAAATATTATTATTAGTTTACCCGGTGTTTTAAATTTAATTCGTATATAAATTGTTAAGTTTATATAATTACGACGGTTTTCTTAAATTCAACCCGATAAAGATTATATCACTCAATTTTTGTAAGAAATGTATTTTTATAATTTTTATGACCTCAATATATTTTATCATGACCCGTGAAAATTTATCTTTATCTAACGCTACCCAAAATGCTTAAATAAATATACAAGTTACTAATAATTCTTAACAAACTACACTTCTAATTATGCATACAAAGTAATTAAATATTTCAAAACTTATTTAATTGTTCTTCTTTCATATATGTCGACACTCTCTATATGACTCACTTTAAAATTTGCCTAAATATCTTACATAATATCATATTATACTCAACTTGTACACATAGTTACTCATTTCTTGTTAGTGTAAATCAAAATATCATCCCTCTTCCTCTCTTCACACAACCTGCCACCACAAGGACCATCAAGGTGATTATCAAAAATTTTCAAGACAAGTTTTTATTACTCTAGTTACACTCTTTGTATAGGTTTTGAAATAAAAACCTTGGGTGATTAGGAAAACCCTTTGTTCTCATAAACCTCATCAAGTATTCTTGTAAGCATCTCATGTTCATTTTTCATCTTTCATATTCATTTCATATTCATTTCATCATATTTTAGCAAGAACATGCAAGTCATGTGATGTTGTACCACTTTTTCATTGATTTTCAAGAGTTATGAATATATATGTCATCCTATAATTACTCCTTGTTATATATTATTTTTGGTAATGTCTAGGAAACCATGACACCCTAAGAAGGTGTATGGTAGGATTAGAATAGCTTCGGAGTTGTTTTGAATGGGTTAGAATAGGTTTGGCGCGAGAAAAACTCATTTCGACACATTTTAAATAGGGTCTGTCCATATTTTTAATTCTGGGAAAATCCGGAAGTGGGTATAATATTTTGGGCTAGATATTTAGAAAATACACTTTAAAACGAAAACGTGGCCGCTTGAACGGATTAAAACGGAGCTATAACGAAGAAGATATGAATTTTTCAAGTTTGACGATGAAAACTATTAATTTCAGAAATTTCAGCATGAAAATGTCACTCCTTACGAGTCAAAAATGAGTCTTAAGCTTTATAAATTGTGTCGACTTATTAAAAATATATTAGTATACTTTGACACGAATCTAAGGATGTAGAAAACGTAGAAAACGGACTTGTAACGATTAAATTACACGCGATAAACCAAGTTGCCGTAACTTTATTCTATTAGCAAAATTAATATATTCTCTATTAAAAACATACTACGGCAACTAAAGGACCATGTTGGCGGACGTTTTTAACAATGATGTAGAACTTTTTATAACGTGATGTCTTCTAGTAAAAGTAAGTTCGCCTAGCATATTTTCCAAAATGTTAAACCGTTTGTTGAACGGAGTTGTAACGAATAACTTATAGTCACTCAAACTTGGCCGAAAACCACCCTTAAACTATATTTTTGGACTAAAGTACAATACTTAACCAATATTTTTCTTTGTGATCGAGACCTCTAGGATGGAAACTTAAATACTAAAACTTTGAGATAATCACACAAGCTTTCCAAAACTGTTGAGTTCGTTTCCTAACACCCGGTGTGCACCATTTTGCGACTATCATAGGAGGTTGTTTCAACATAACTACATGTAGAGTATTTTATTTAAACGATGGGATGTCATAAACATATATTTTGACGATAAACATTATTTCCAAAACGTACAAGTGGTATGGATATCCTATGGATTTGCATGCACGACATTGTAACACGCATTCACGACAACATATCATAACTCAAGTCATAACATTCATTTTAGGTCGCGGATAGTTTCCGAGCCTCATTTTAGTGCACTCCATTTTGTTAGCATATCAATCATACCAGGTGAGTTCCATAGCCCCACTTTCAATTGTTTTTATACTACTTTTGGGGGAGATACATGCTCAACTATTTGCTTTTACTATCACAAATATTCTAAACTTTGACATATTACTGTGAGTTTCATAGCCCCTACTTTTATACGTTTTGAATTACTTTTGGGGGAGATACATGTTCAACTGTTTTCATTTACTTTCATAAGTACTCTAAAACTTTTACTGATTATCATGAGTTCATACCCCGCTTTTACTCGTTTAAATTCTTACAAACTCTTTGGGGGAGATACATGCTTAAATACTCGTTTTTACTCTTGCGAATACTCAAACCATTTATACAATTGTGTTACACTATACTTATACACTTTGGACATTATGTGTGGTTTATTGCGATATGTGCCTTAATGTGCTAAACTTGTTTTCAATTATGCCTCAACATACATACATTAGCAACTGGTTAACTCCTGCAGGAGCCGGCGGAGAGGTATTGATAGTACTATCGGGTTGATGCCCCCACCCTTGGGTCCTTGATGACGTGACCTGGGGTGAATATAATCTGTTATTCAATGAAACATAACAAACAATTTAGACTTGTCAAGAGGTTCAGTTGGCTGTGATTCTTTGCATTAAGTACATGTATATATCGTATGCACCTATGTCCTGCTTACAAACAAGATTGACAATTCCACATTTTGGCAGTGGGTTGTGAACACACAGGTTGCAAGTTTTGTATGGGCGGAACTTGGAACTGAGTGGATTTACAATGCCTTTGCTGCAAGAATATTCTTGAAAGGCTTTACATTTCAACTCAAACTCTATGAACTCACTCAACCATTGTGTTGACACTTTTAACATGTTTTATCTCAGGTATCTAAGGCATTCACTTCATGGCATGCATATGGACATATCATAGAGTCGTGGTGACGACGCGTCACACATGGGATTTATGCATTTTAAAACATCTTTTGGCTTGTATCAAACTAATTTCCGTACATATTGATTTAATTTGGGACCTACACTTTGTAAACTCCGATTATTTTGCTAAATCAAACGGTATTTTCAAAACGACACTTTAGGTCGTTCGATATAACTGTAACTTTGATGCTATGACAGTCCTCCCCAAGGTATTCCATTCCGCTGCAAAACAGGTAATTTGGGGGTGTGACAGATTGGTATCAGAGCGTCGGTTATAGAGAACTAGGTTGTATCATTGACCCTAGACTATAACCACATCATCATAGCATCTGATCATTTCATCGTAAGTGCATATTCTTTATACATGCGGACTTATGACTCAACACCAAACATCATATGAGACGATTAGTCCAAGCATTTCATAATTACTCCTAAATTATACATAGCCTGATCACCTATGTCTAATTCAGGAAGAATCATGCAATGAAGGGAGTAGTAGTCTCATATGTGTAAGCAATTCCGTAATCGAGCCAAATTTTCAAAAGATTTTCTTCAAACCACTTGCTTCCAGTTTGATCCGAGTGACAGTTCTTGTTTGATGAGTTGCAAATATCAAGCTAGAAACAAGTTGTTACCTAAACCGATTTAGCCTAATCGTATGACAGTTCTTGTTTGATGAGTTGTGGGATTAAGTAAAAATCGGTTACCGAAAAGTCTTTTGAAAATTTTGCTCGAGAATGGGAAAGCCTGCCTCATCGAGCCTAATCATAAGGGAGCATGTATTTAGAATGGAATATAGTCACGATATATGCATGAGCATTGACATAATCATTTAGACCATACATGAGCATAAACTTTTAGAACTCTTGTCGAGATTCCAACTACTGCATCATTAATCGAATCACGAGGACGTGATTCCTCTGACATTGGAAGAATGTCACAATTCTCAATTTCCGGTCATTTCTCAAACTCCATATTCATCATTTCATATCAATTTATGCATGGTTTTGCATTTTTTCATTAAACGCATAATTTCATATTAAATAAACGTTATCGCGTAATAAATTATTTTGAACATTTGATCCGTTACTTCCAAAAATTTATCACAATATATTTTTATACTCATATTAAGTTTGTAAAAATATTATTATTAGTTTACCCGGTGTTTTAAATTTAATTCGTATATAAATTGTTAAGTTTATATAATTACGACGGTTTTCTTAAATTCAACCCGATAAAGATTATATCACTCAATTTTTGTAAGAAATGTATTTTTATAATTTTTATGACCTCAATATATTTTATCTTGACCCGTGAAAATTTATCTTTATTTAACGCTACCCAAAATGCTTAAATAAATATACAAGTTACTAATAATTCTTAACAAACTACACTTCTAATTATACATACAAAGTAATTAAATATATCAAAACTTATTTAATTGTTCTTCTTTCATATATGTCGACACTCTCTATATGACTCACTTTAAAATTTGCCTAAATATCTTACATAATATCATATTATACTCAACTTGTACACATAGTTACTCATTTCTTGTTAGTGTAAATCAAAATATCATCCCTCTTCCTCTCTTCACACAACCTGTCACCACAAGGACCATCAAGGTGATTATCAAAAATTTTCAAGACAAGTTTTTATTACTCTAGTTACACTCTTTGTATAGGTTTTGAAATAAAAACCTTGGGTGATTAGGAAAACCCTTTGTTCTCATAAACCTCATCAAGTATTCTTGTAAGCATCTCATGTTCATTTTTCATCTTTCATATTCATTTCATATTCATTTCATCATATTTTAGCAAAAACATGCAAGTCATGTGATGTTGTACCACTTTTTCATTGATTTTCAAGAGTTATGAATATATATGTCATCCTATAATTACTCCTTGTTATATATTATTTTTGGTGATGTCTAGGAAACCATGACACCCTAAGAAGGTGTATGGTAGGATTATAATAGCTTCGGAGTTGTTTTGAATGGGTTAGAATAGGTTTGGCGCGAGAAAAACTCATTTCGACACATTTTAAATAGGGTCTGTCCATATTTTTAATTCTGGGAAAATCCGACAGTGGGTATAATATTTTGGGCTAGATATTTAGAAAATACACTTTAAAACGAAAACGTGGCCGCTTGAACGGATTAAAACGGAGCTATAACGAAGAAGATATGAATTTTTCAAGTTTGACGATGAAAACTATTAATTTCAGAAATTTCAGCATGAAAATGTCACTCCTTACGAGTCAAAAATGAGTCTTAAGCTTTTTAAATTGTGTCGACTTATCAAAAATATATTAGTATACTTTGACACGAATCTAAGGATGTAGAAAACGTAGAAAACGGACTTGTAACGATTAAATTACACGCGATAAACCAAGTTGCCATAACTTTATTCTATTAGCAAAATTAATATATTCTCTATTAAAAACATATTACGGCAACTAAAGGACCATGTTGGCGGACGTTTTTAACAATGATGTAGAACTTTTTATAACGTGATGTCTTCTAGTAAAAGTAAGTTCGCCTAGCATATTTTCCAAAATGTTAAACCGTTTGTTGAGCGGAGTTGTAATGAATAACTTATAGTCACTCAAACTTGGCCGAAAACCACCCTTAGACTATATTTTTGGACTAAAGTACAATACTTAACCAATATTTTTCTTTGTGATCGAGACCTCTAGGATGGAAACTTAAATACTAAAACTTTGAGATAATCACACAAGCTTTCCAAAACTTTTGAGTTCGTTTCCTAACACCCGGTGTGCACCATTTTGCGACTATCATAGGAGGTTGTTTCAACATAACTACATGTAGAGTATTTTATTTAAACGATGTGATGTCATAAACATATATTTTGACGATAAACATTATTTCCAAAACGTACAAGTGGTATGGATATCATATGGATTTGCATGCACGACATTGTAACACGCATTCACGACAACATATCATAACTCAAGTCATAACATTCATTTTAGGTCGCGGATAGTTTCCGAGCCTCATTTTAGTGCACTCAATTTTGTTAGCATATCAATCATACCAGGTGAGTTCCATAGCCCCACTTTCAATTGTTTTTATACTACTTTTGGGGGAGATACATGCTCAACTATTTGCTTTTACTATCACAAATATTCTAAACTTTGACATATTACTGTGAGTTTCATAGCCCCTACTTTTATACGTTTTGAATTACTTTTGGGGGAGATACATGTTCAACTATTTTCATTTACTTTCATAAGTACTCTAAAACTTTTACTGATTATCGTGAGTTCATACCCCGCTTTTACTCGTTTAAATTCTTACAAACTCTTTGGGGGAGATATATGCTTAAATACTTGTTTTTACTCTTGCGAATACTCAAACCATTTATACAATTGTGTTACACTATACTTATACACTTTGGACATTATGTGTGGTTTATTGCGATATGTGCCTTAATGTGCTAAACTTGTTTTCAATTATGCCTCAACATACATACATTAGCAACTGGTTAACTCCTGCGGGAGCCGGCAGAGAGGTATTGATAGTACTATCGGGTTGATGCCCCCACCCTTGGGTCCTTGATGACGTGACCTGGGGTGAATATAATCTGTTATTCAATGAAACATAACAAACAATTTAGACTTGTCAAGAGGTTCAGTTGGCTGTGATTCTTTGCATTAAGTACATGTATATATCGTATGCACCTATGTCCTACTTACAAACAAGATTGACAATTCCACATTTTGGCAGTGGGTTGTGAACACACAGGTTGCAAGTTTTGTATGGGCGGAACTTGGAACTGAGTGGATTTACAATGCCTTTGCTGCAAGAATATTCTTGAAAGGCTTTACATTTCAACTCAAACTCTATGAACTCACTCAACCATTGTGTTGACACTTTTAGCATGTTTTATCTCAGGTATCTAAGGCATTCACTTCATGGCATGCATATGGACATATCATAGAGTCGTGGTGACGACGCGTCACACATGGGATTTATGCATTTTAAAACATCTTTTGGCTTGTATCAAACTAATTTCCGTACATATTGATTTAATTTGGGACCTACACTTTGTAAACTCTGATTATTTTACTAAATCAAACGGTATTTTCAAAATGACACTTTAGGTCGTTCGATATAACTGTAACTTTGATGCTATGACAGTCCTCCCCAAGGTATTCCATTCCGCTGCAAAATAGGTAATTTGGGGGTGTGACAGTTTGTACCAGTGGTAGCAACCATTGAAATGGTTGTTGATTTTAAGAAAGCAAAATTAGAGGAGTTTATTGGGAAACTTAAGACTTATGAAGAAAGGCTTAAGTTTAGAAAAGGAAGTGAGGAAGATAATAGTGAGAAATTGTTGTTCACACGTCAAGGGAATAATAGAAATTATGAACGCAACTATGGAAATGATAGACGAGGAGGTGGTAATCAGACACGAGGAAGAGGCCAAGGAAGATTCACAAGAGATAGTAAGAATGGAGATAGTTATGATAGAAACAAGAGAAACCATGGAGATCAAAACTACCATAAGAGAGACTTTAGAGAAATAGAGTGCTATAATTGTCATGAGTTTGGACACTTTGCTGCAAATTGTCCAAAACCAAACCGTAGAGAAGAAAAAGCAAACCTAGTGTTTGAAGATGACGAACCAACACTATTGATGGTTACTAGTAAAGATGAAAAGGAGATAAAGGAAGAACCGAAAAGAAAAGAGATAACATCCTTAAAGGATGAAATTCAAAAAGAAAAATTAGAAGATATGCGGTCAGAGATAGAAATTGATTTGAAGAGTAAATTAGAGTTTTGGAAGTTTGAAATGCTTCAAGAGTTAGAGATTGAAAAACAAGAGTTTGAAAAGAAAATAAGAAATAGAGAAATGGCATTTGAGAAACAAATGCAGAGAGAATCAGAGAACCTCAAGAAGTTGAGAGATTGCACAAGCAAAGAGATGAAAGAATTAAAGACAGTAAGAGAACAGTTTGAGAAAGAAAACCATGGAGTTATTTCAGATAAGAAACTCCTAGAAGAAGAAAGAGTTGACAAGGGCGAATGCAAGAAACATCGAGAGATGCCATCAAGATTTCAGAAGGAAAGCCAGATTGAGAAAGACATTAAATCATGCAACAAGAAAGTTGAACCAGAAGATCGTGATACGAGAAACAGATTATTGGAGACGCAAGATTATGAAATGATACAAATGAAGAAAGATAGTGACAAAGGAGACAAAGATGATCGAGATGAGATTAAAGACAAGGAAGAAAGAAGTCAGACCAAAAAGAAAGTTCAAGACATATTTAGCGTTGAAGATCAAGACAAAGGAAGTGGAAACAAGCCAAAGTTCAAAGATAAAGATGATGGAGCTTGAAGATATCAAAGACATGGATTAATAAATTAGGGAGGAGTATTGGATACTAATTTATCTAATCCATGAAGGTCAAACATGAAAGTCAAGTATTTAGAGTCGTTTATGTAAAGTGTAAAGTATAGGGTCCTAGTGTGTCAAAAGTAAAGTCCATAACCGAATGACAGTTATTTTCGGTTATGCAGTTAAACTTGAAAGGTTGTGTCGGTTCATAGTGTCGTTTAGAAAGTTATAAATACCATGTAAATCAAAGTCTGTAACCAACGATTCTTATATATCAAATAAACTTAGTATACCTTTTATATTCGATTGTTCATAGATAGAAGATTAGACTAACAAATGCATATAGGTCGGAAATCAATAACATCTTTAATTCGCTTACTCATTTACATAATGCTCATTCTCAAAGAACCAAGCATGGATGACCATGGCTAGGATATGTGTGAAATCAAAACCATATGTCTAGATCTCATTTCAATTATCTTTAAGAAAGAAGTGAGGTTCTAGCATGGAAAAGAAGAGCTTGTTAAGTAAGCACAAGGAATGACCGCCTAAACAATATAGAAGTATTAAAACAAAAATACTTTGGTATAAAATTGGGCAAGCCATCCTTGGCTACCAAACAAGATGACTCCTCTCTTCATGTAAGAATTCGCTTCTCATTATCTTATCGATGTGCTTATCCATAACTATCCATTCGCTGGAAACTTGCTATTTGTAGACAATACGAATGCAAAAGGTCAACATGGAATTCACCTTTTGCATATGATTCTTTCATTTTTTTTTACAATGAATATCAACTGTGTTATCCTCAAAAAAATTCGGTATTTGAATTTTTAGACATAAGGATGTGCTGTTCTAATATGTGTTTCATTTGCTCAATACAAATTAGTCTATTGGGTTTCGTTGTACTTAATTATTTTTTTGAGTAATAATTTACCAGCGAAACCTTTACCAAAAAATATAAATAAATAAATTAAAATAAATAAATAAATAAATAAAAATTGACTATTGTTTATATTAATTGTTGATAGGTACAATGGGAAAATATTAATGGACACGAATGCAAACTAATATGCTTGATGTGAAACAACATGAGTCAAATGGATATCTACTAGGAAACCCGATTTACTCTTGGCAACATGATTGTCTTGATAATGGACAAGCGAACTTAATTAACTACTATGCATGTTAGCCAATAAATTAGGTTTGAAACCTGTGGACCAGAGATTCTTTTGGAATTAATTTTGCATTCCATTATTGAAAAAACAACGTAGATTTATTTTCTTAATAAAGATATTGAGGCTGGCGGGGCTTCCATAGAGAACAAGATTAAGGGAAATAAGCTTTTGGCGGCTCTTTTTATTGTTACAACTCATTACCGCAGCGAAGCACGGCTCTATAAACCTCATATAATACATTCTGCTAGGTGTGCAGCATTAAGATGTTAAGATATCAATACACGAGTGATATTATGCGTCTTCAAGGCCTACAATTCGTGTACTTCTTCAATTATGGGATGTCAATGGTACTGATTTGTTTGGCTCATTGGTCTATCATCTTTTGTTTTACAAGTATGTGGCGGGTCATGTGTTTTTTGGGGTACCAGCTTGTGAGTTTCCTCATGATGGTAGGATAGTGGATCTTGTGTTTTGGCCTTTCTCTTCTACTAGTCTGGTTGTATTATCTCAATAGTTTTTGTTTTGTTCTTGGAACTCTTCCTTTTTAATTTTCTTGTTAAGGAGGAGGGTTGCCTTGGTTTTGGTTCCTTATATATGTATTTGTTGCCTTTCAAAAAAATAAAAATAAACCTCATATAATACATTCTGCTAGGTGTGCAGCATTAGATAGGAATACATCATGCACTGTTGATTCTTATCTTAAACTAAATGAAAGAGAACAAAGTTTAAACACAAAACGAAAATATTCACATAGTCTTAGCATTTTTGACTTCGACTATGACCTTGTTTTTCGGATTTTCCATTTAGAACATATATATTGTGGATACTCTGAAGATTTTGTAATGTCTGACTGTGTAAATCAACCTATAGATTTGGGTAAATAGATTACTTTAATGTTACCATACATTCATTGAATTTCTAATTAAATCAGAAGTCCTTCATAAGTAAAACTGAGTCATAAATTTGAAGGAAAAATCGTATTAAAAACAATATGAAAGCACAAACAAAAAGTGTGCTTTTGAGCCAACCTAACCCGGCCAACCTTTTATCCTGCATTCCAAAATTTACATGTCTTTTTCAAAAAAATCCATTGAAACATGTAATCCAACCCGTCTGATCCATCTATATGTTGGCAAGTCGATCACCGGGGAAGAAGAGAAGATCTAGCATGAAAGAGAAGAGCTTGTCAAGATAGCCAGGTTGACTGCCAGAAACCAACCAAACGATCCAAAAACCGAGAGATATATAAAGATCACTCGTAATGGAGCTGGCAAGTCATCCTTGGCTACTAAACAAAAAGCTCTTTCACTTCATGTAAGAACCTCCCTTCTCGTAACAAACATCTTATCTGTGACTATCTACATTTGCACACCTGTATTTATAGGGATGAGAAAACAATTATGGATTTTTTGTATGTGGGTCTAGTCATCTACAACCTCAATTTACATCTCTATCCGATTGTTAGGATATATTCTCCCGAAGTCTATATCCTATTCTACCACCATTCGATTCAGACCATGTGTAAAGATATGGAATGTCAAACCCTGAAGAGTCAAATACGATTTGAAGATTCATGTATTTCCCTATAAAAGATGTAAACGCTAAAAATTCTTGTTTTGGTATGAATATATCACCTCTATAATTAAGAGATCAAGTTTGATATAATCTTATGACACCTACATGGCTAAACTTATGAAATATTTATTAACTCATGAAACACATGTGAGAGAATGAACAAAAAAGAACCCGATGACCGAACATAAATTGCTTCTAATTAGAAAAACCACATTTATATATTACTGAACTACAAATTACAGCAAGCGATGGATATAATCATACATTTCATGGGTTTCTTAACATGAAAAATCAAGCAACTAAAAACCTTCTACAATTTTGCATGCATGTTTCTTAGCTTGTAGTTTACAAATAAAGCGTCTTAGCATAAAATCTGGACAAAGATTTGTCTAAAAATGTATAAGATTCCAAATCAGAATTCAGAAGTCAAACGTCAGGGTTAAAAATGTCAATTAAAGATGCTGCCAAGTTCTTCATGAGAATTTGGGTACAACTTTTTTTCTTCATATGATTCTAATAAGATAAATTGTAACCAGTCATATGTGTTGGAATGGTAGTTGGATTAGCTAGGTACGCTAAAGGTGTATGAGCCTATTGGGGGCACACACGTGAAACACGAGAATACGTTATATCGTTTATAGCTCGAACTTGACCCGAACTTTGACCCGTTAAAACTAGAACCGATTGTTTTTCAATGCCAATCCCATTGCCGGTTACAATGAGGGGCGTTTGGATTGGATTTGGGCTATAGGTAGAATTGTGAAAGAATAAGGAGTGTAAGCTAGCTTGGAGCACAAGTTTAAAGCCTAAGGATGTTAGGTTTTGAAGGCTATATATACACCTATACTAGCTTCTAAATCACATGACTAACACTATCTATTGCAGCAACTTATACCGACTCCATCATCATCTATTCAGTCGATCAAGAACCCTAAGTCGATTAGGGTTTTAATCTTGAATCTTCACTTAAAACCCTAATCTTGCATCTATTTGATCCAAGGTGTTTTACGGTTTAATTGTACTTGTTTTCCTGTGTTCCTGGTCGAATAAGAAGACAAGTAATTGGTGGTTTTGTTTGCTGTTCTCGGGCAGAAAAGAAAGCATACAACTATCCCTTTATCCGATATCGGACAAAGGGAGTGTTTGTTTCTCGGGTGCAACATCAGATCTCGGACATAAAGAGTTACTTGGTTCTAGGGTTTGGTTTGATCTCGGACATTCAAGGGCTGTTATGTTTTTCAGTTTTGGTTCGAGGGTTTGAGTTATTACAAGGGTTGTTTGGTTAAACGTGACACGACTAGCATATCGGGCGTATTCGGGTTACGTGTTTGTGTAAGCACTCGTAGAGGTAATCGCGTTGATTACTTGGTTTCTTGTTGATAACTTGCGGGTGACTACGAGGGTTAGTTTTCTTGTTTCCTTTTATATTTCTTTTGTTTATTTTACGTGTTAACGTAATTGCTTAAACTAGATTCATATTCCGCTGCGTACTCGTAGTGTCAAATGATTAACATGATTATAAAATCCCAACAATATGCACTTTCAAAAATATAGTAAATCAAATTCCGATATAAACAAAAAAAATGCCAGCACCATGGACACCTGAGATTCTTAATTTACTATCTGGTTACCAAAGGCCAAGGCCAGATCGTTAAAGTCAATGCACCATTATTCAAGATTTTCCGCATTAACTGAATAAATTTTGTTCCTTGACTCTTCAATATACGCTTTTCGGTATGAGACTGGTCTTGGAGCTTATTCTGACTTGTGTGTGAGATATAGTATGCAATTCTTATTTAAGCTGCCATTTTCTTCATGTTTGGTTTCGTTTGAAACTATATCAAAAGAATGACTAATAAATTAACTGTGATATAGAATGATAAACCATTAGTTTGCACTTAAATATCATCTATTTCTATTGTCTTGACCAATATATAGTGGGTTAGCAAACTGTTTTTTTGGCTAAAGGGCATCCACCCGGTAAAATATATTACTCCAAAAAACAGTTAAGTACAAAGGAATGTGGTTGAAATACCACATTAACCTCAAGCATTCGCTTGAACAGCCACTATATCATTCATGACATGCCATAAATGATCAACTAGCTACGCACAACTAGAAAACTAAAACAAAACAAGCATCAACTAAGACACATCAACCTTTATGCTAACAAAGGAAAACAACCTATCCAAGTCTAATGTCATGCATGGCGGCAACCTTTAATTGGGCTGCAGATAAACCAGAATCATCAAAATAATCATCATCATAATCATTGTAGTCACATGTACCATCTTTCCATTGTTCCAAAAGACTCCTCTCGTTCCCTCCACTATCGAAATAATTAGTGTCGTTAGGATGTTCCAGAACTTCATTATCGTCGCTATCAGAAACAACCACATTACCCACCTTAGAGAATGGGTTACCTAACTTGGTTGAAGAAGTACACGTAGAGGAAGAGATACTCGGATTAGTAGCCGCATCCTGCTCATTCTCTTTCAAATCAACCTTTTTTAGAGGTTTTTCATCATCATCCACAAGAGTAACCTTCCCTTCAATAAGTAGCTTTTCAATCTTCCCAATTTTCTCAACAATAGGAGTAGTACTTCCATTTCCACCCTTAGAAGAACTAGCAACAACAGGAATACCAGAGGCTAAAAAACTAGCCATATCGTTTTGACAATCAAGAACCTCATCATCACTATCTTCTTCAGCCACTTTAGTGGGTTAGCAAACTGTAATGTATACTTTTGTGCTTTCACCAATCTTGTATTTTGTTTGTACTAATTAACCCTCTTTCCTGATCTGAAGCACTGATGCAGGTTTTACTGACCAGGTTTTAATATTTATAATGTCTCGTTATACCTATGGTCTACCCTAATGCACTAACGGGCAGTGTACCCGGTCGTGTGTAGTGTAGTATTCGGTAAAACCGAGGTCGTCCCAAGAGCTATGTGAGCGGATTTTAACTAAGTCTAAGTGTCACAGATTTTAATTGGTTTTGAGGTCGAAATGATTAACTACTAAAGACAAGAAAATATAATAAAGAAAGCAAACAAAGGCGAGGGTTGTGATTAATAGAAGAGAAGTGTGCTAACATAGTTAGTCATCCTATCATATTAAGTTCACGTTTAATTACTTCTAATTGCTTCAAGTGGGGGTAAAATTTGCTAGGACATCATTTGGTCAGTTCGTCCTAACCTATCAGCAAAGGCCTTCCACCGGAGAACAAGCTACTACCCTTGTAAGTCCAGTTGTTTTTAGTCCCCTAAGCTGAGTCATTAAAGTTCCGCTACATGCAAGATTCATAACAATGAGTGCTCGGGCGCTAGCATCTTAAACACTCATCCCTAACTTCTTAAGTTCATCCAAACGGTAGGTGATCAGCTGGTCAAATCGTACAAGCGAAGAAGGGTCGTCAGTTGGTCAGTTATTACCCTTCCCACTCAGTCTAACTACTTAGGGTCAGTTGGTCATATCTCCTAAGTAACTAGCCACTACCGCCATTCAAAACTACCGAAACAAGGGTAGCTACCAACAAACTATGCATGCATACACTAGAAACAATTATACGGAAGCAAAGTAAACATAAACAAAACAATCAAGGAATCATAACTAGGCTATCACCAGAGGTGCTTAGCCGCTCATATTAACTAAAACAATCGATTCAATGTTTAACATATCGAAATACATGAATTGAAAGTAAAGAAATGATAAATTGCTAATGCTTATCGTAGGGGAGTGATTTCTCCCTTGGAGATGGCTCCGTATGCTCCTCAAGACCTGCCTTCCACCTTTTACCCACATTCTATGATTTGGTGTGTGAAGTGAATGAATAGAAATGCTGGAATTTGGGCGGTATTTATATGCCAGATCTGGTTACGGCGTAACTTAAGTTGAGAGTTACGCCGTAACATCTATTTCTTCGTAGTTTGCTCTAGAAAAGTTGGTTACGGCGTAACATCATAAATGAGTTACGTCGTATCTTCAATAAATCATGGTTACGCCATGTTTGTGGAATGAGTTACGGCGTAGCTTGCAGCGGCGCGGAACATCATTTGACCTAATTAGTTACGGCGTAATCCAAGGAGGGAGTTACGCCGTAATCTTCAGTTTATTTGGTTTTCTGAGCCACGCTTCTGTTACGGCGTAATGTGAGAGAAGAGTTACGCCGTAACATCTTCAAAATAGGCATACTATCATATATCTTCCATAAACTCTCCAAATCTGTGTCTCCTTAGCTCCAATACTCGTAATTAACCTGAAAGTGAAATATAGAGGAAAACAAGCGTAAATCCATATAACTGATATAAAATACGAGCATTATCGAGGGAAATTGACACTTAATATTCAGGACTATTTGATGTTATCAAGCACACACAAAGATCTTATTTTTTACGATAATACCATCACCGAGGCCTTCATAAATCCACACACATATGTTAAATTGTGTAACAAACGATGGTGAACATGTTACCATGTGATTTTGAGCTCAATTCAGGACGATTACTTAATTCTGGATGTTATTCATAGAGAAACTGAGTAAACAAATGATCCATGATATGTGTACAAGCTAATCTCTGAAACAATGGACTTTTTACAGATTCGTCCTTGTGGTCTCATTTGTTAGTAATACATTTCAAACCCTAATAAGTTACTTTAGTTCTTTTATTTGCATCCTGATGCGCGTATAACACGTTCGGGGTCAAAGGAACTTCCTTTTTGTCGAGCAAGTTTTTCAACACCCTAGGCAGTGAACCTAATCATTGTAGTGTAGTATTGGGTAAGCCTCAGGTATTGATATCGTTCTCTAGGGGAATAGGAATGCTAGTGAGAAGTGTATTACGTTAAGGTTGAGGTTGAGGAAGATTATTTTTTTTTATCTTTTTTATATTTTTTTAGAAAGTTAAGGGTAAAATCTCTGGGTTTGGATTTGGGGGTTTGGTACTTCTACCGATTACTTCTACTATCTAATTATCTAGACTAATGGGTAGTCTTATGTCCATTGATGTGTGCTCGTATGATGATTAAAAATATGTCTACCTAGATACTATTACTCCCTAGTTATCTTTTATTGGTGGTTGAATTATCACGTCCTTATTCTTAACGCGTTGTGTTTTCTAAGGTCGTAGGGTATGCGTTTCCCCTAACGCTTTGAGACTACCTTAAGGTTATTGCCTACGAAATCTCTAGGTTTTATAAACTAACTCTAAGGTTATCTTTGGATGCTTAACATACAATTCTGCTCCATGATTCATAAGCTAAGGTTCACAAAGATTACTCAAGCATTCAAATACAACGATGGCCTAATGCACTCCTAAGCTAATTACAATTAAGATAAGAGACAACCAATCAATAATTAATAACTAGGTTTCACAGATCTAAGCAAACACACAAGAAATTTAGCCGGACATGTTAAACACGCAAGCATACACACATTCAATCGAAGACATAATAAAATCAATGAAGTAAAACACTTATCTTGATGTAAAATAAGGTATGAGAACCGTAAGATACTGTCCAAACTGGACTACAACCGTTTTAGATTTTTACTCCACAAGTCTACCTCTCAAAATTCTGAAAATTCGATTTCTATATATAATTTTACATTCGCGACGGCGTCGCCTTATAGGTGGCACGCCATCAGATCGCCGTCATTAGGGTTTCGTCTTGGCCAAGTAATAGTTGGGACGTCGTCACGTTGTAGCTGTGACGCCGTCGGGCTTCAGCAGTGACGTCGTCTAATTCTGGATCTAGGCCGTCTGGGATGAAAAGTCTTCGTGACGCCCTTCCTCTTCAAAGCCTGATGCCGTCAGGTGTAATTTAGCAAAAAGTCTACTGAGCCATCACAAATTTAATTACGTATAAAGGGACGGAGTCGCCCTTGGATTGTGACGCCATCAGCTTCAATTCCAGCAGCTTGAGTGTCTTCAATCTTGACTTAGCCTTTTTCTTCATATATTCACTCCTTTTCATCCAAATATGCATCATTCCAACATTTTGCTTCCAAGAGACCTAAAAAGTGAAAATGAACGAAATTAAGCAGTAATGGATATAAAAGTGGGCAATTAAGGGCTTAAATGACCCTTTAAAAGTGTACGTTTTAAATCCTTATCACATCCACTTATTCTTTTAAATTTTTCTTTCTTTTGGATTACGTTGATTAGCAACCTCATAAGAACTTCGTTTTTCTTCGATTTTTCAACTTACAATCAAGGAAATAATTTTGACTATCATGGATTGAAGATATTCATTGATTAGATGTACATGCAAAGATATTCATTAAATCTTGGGAATCATTAAAATAGGTGCCCAAGTTCCGCCCTTTTTGTAAGAAAAGGTCACTCAAATATCAAATCCATATGACCATATAGGTTTGGCAATTTCAACGATATCAAGGATGAAATTCTATTCTTCTAGTGTGTGCAAAGATATGATAGCCATATATTTCCAACGTTGATTTTCTTGTAATTACGTTTTCAGGTGCACGTGGACATAATATATTCATTCTTGCCTTCTTAACAAGTGAATGTCGTTGTTAGCGACGTAGCTAGAAATTTACTTCTGGATGGGCAAACTAACTTCTTATACATTAACTAATAGCAAAGTAAGCCAGTCTAAATGTCATGTATTTGCTTTCGGCTACGCTAAACTAAAAAAAGACATCTAGTTAATCCATATATCCGCTAGTGTTTTTGGCTATTTATAGGATTAACTGATAAAGATACTAATTGGCTAATTAAGGTGTTATTTGCCTTTTCAGATATCTTTTGTCTGATCTGCAATATCAAGTCTGCGAAAAAGAGGTGTATTTGAAGTTTTTATGAAATAAGAAGTGGTTATTAGAGTTTTAAAAACTTCAAAATTAAAGTGGAAAAAGGTCATTGATTGTCTCTTATGTCTAAAAGAAACAAAGACACTCATTTCATTTCTTCTTTCACCTTGCAGACATAAGAGAAAAAAACAAATGCATTTCTTCATTTCCAATTCCCTCCTATAGACGTAAGAGGAAAAAACAAACACACTTATTTCATTTTCTCTTCACGCTCATGGAAAAAAGTGCAATAAAGGTTCTTTTTCAAGAAGAGGAGAAAAAAAAACGGCCTATTAGAAACAATCCAACAAGACATATATGATTGAGATTGTGATTGAAAAAAACCATCAAATGTATTGGAATTTGGTATATCCATCCCTCAATAGATAGACAACGAAAAATTACAAAGCAAATCAAGAGTTAACTAAAGTTTTTATGAATTTAACATGTTTTAACTTAGCTAGATAAAATGAAACTGTAACCGTTTAATTATTCTCTATTTACTTGATACGAGAAAAATGAATATAAATCGGAAATCAATAACATCTTTAGCTTAATTACTCATTCACATAATGCTCCTTCTTATAGAACCAAACATTGATGACCATGGCTAAGATACATGTGAAATGAAAACCAGATTTCTAGATCTCATTTCAATGATCTTTAAGAAAGAAGTGAGGTTCTAGCATGAAAAAGAAGAGCTTGTTAAGTAAGCACAAGGAGTGACTGCCTAAACCATATAAAAGTATCAAAACATAAGTACTTTCATTTAGGATTGAGCAAGCCATCCTTGGCTACCAAACAAGACGAATCGTCTCTTCATGTAAGAACTCGCTTCTCATTTTCTTATCGATGTGCTTATCCATAACTATCCACTCGTCGGAAACTTGCTATTTGTAGACAACACGAATGCATAAGGTCAACCTGGAATTTGGCTTTTTGTATAATATCTTCTCATGTTTGATTATATTTTGTTATTGTAGTTGAGCCAAATATTGAAAGGAATATATATATTCACTTGCTAGATTTGCAAGAATATTAAAAGGTTTTGATCGAAAACATTTAATATATCGATATATTTTGCACCAGCGATGGCTCGATATAACTGATAAGGACTAAAGGGGCAGAAAAGAAACTGTTCTTCAATTCAAAGGAAAATATATATGCTGACTTATATATTCAGGCCATGGCCTTTGTTCTCTTTCATAATGGAATGCTAAATATGCTACCCCATGATAAAGGTTTTAGCTAGTAAACATAATATATAGTCGTATTTAAACAAATAGGGGTAATTCATGAATGAAGAATTTGTGGAAAACTAGAAGGGGGGGTTGAATAGTTTTACCAATTAAAACTTCTTTTTAAACTATTTAGATCGACTTATGTCAATCTATTTGGTTGTGTGTGTTGGATGTTGATAAACAAGCATATAAAGATATGTAATGAAAAGATAAGAGTAAGAAGCACAAAACCACAACGCGAGTATTTATAGTGGTTAGGCTACAAGGACACCTTCCTTGCCCTACTCCACTCCCCGAGTCACCTACTCGAGAGTTTGTAAACACTACACCAATCTCCTTATGGCGGAGAAGCCTTCACAACGTCGCCTACCCTTTTTCCGGTGCTAGGCTAACCGCCGGGTTCTTTCTCTCCAAGGTGAACCAAACCTACACAACGTCGCCTACCCTTTATAAGGTACTAGGCTAAGTACCTAGTTCTTTCACTCCAAGGTGAACTACACCTTCACAACGTCGCCTACCCTTTATTAGGTACTAGTCTAAGCACCTGGTTCCATTGCAATGGAGGAACTACTACCACACTACACCAACGACTAATCCCAAAGGAGATGTCCTTTACAACATCATCAAGGACATCAATATCCTTGGATCTAATGCTAGTCTATCTAGTACATCGAAACACACCATATCGAATGTACATCTAAGGCACCTTTCACTAATGCCTTTTGACTAGATCTACAAGACACCTTTCACTAATGTCTTGTGTCTTCACTTCTAAGCACCTTTCACAAATGCTTCAAGTCCTGACTTCTAAGCACCTTTCACTAATGCTTCTTGTTATGACTTCTAAGCACCTACCACAAGTTCTTATGCTATAGATGATAGATACCCTTCACTAATATCTTCTTCTTGACACTTGAGACATCTTTCACTAATGTCTTCAACACTACACTTCTTTGAAGAAAGAAAGGAATCATCAACAAGAAGACTTCAGTAGCCTTGATGATGAGGAAGCTTGGCAACTCATGGACTTAAGCTTGCTCGACTTCAAAGGTGGTGATCTTGCCTTTAAGAAGAACCTAAAAGATCACACAAAAACAAAACTACAAACATAGATCTCTTGGATCAAAGGTTAGTGAGATTTAACTCAGGGGAGAAAGTGTGTTAGAAAGTGGTGGTGAATAATGAAGAAATGGCTCACTATTTATAGAGGAAAAATCCTACTGTTCCCCGGATCCCACGGATCCCTACCACAAGGGATCCGACTAGCACAAAGCTAGGGATCCGTGGAACGCTCCTCTTTGCCCATGGGTATTTTGGTTATGGGTCATGGGTTGAACCATGGATCTTTGGTTAGATACAATGTATCTTTGAGTGCAATGCACTTAGTCACTTGGGTATGGGTTGATCCATGGGTTATGGATATTATCCATGTATGATATAAGCATGATGTCATGCAATGGGTTATGGGTCAAGATCCATGGGTTATGGGCTTTGGGTTGTACCCAATTACATTCAATGTATTTGCCCAATGGGTTGTGATACTTAAGTTTCTACCCTTTATATTACCCAATATACTACATACTAGTTATGTGTATATTTTATCCAAATATATAAACACTAGTTGTTGTACATATGTATTACTTAAATCATAAAATCACTTATACTTGTTTTAGTGTTTTATGTGAAAATGTGAATATGTTAGAAACTATTAGTTCAAACCATTTACGTATTTTATTTGTTTCGTTAATATGATTTTACATTTGTTATCGACAAAACATTAGAAGATCGTAAAATATAAATAAATGTTTTTACGGCTTATTTGTACTAACAATCTCCCCCTTTTTGTTGATGACAAAACATAAAATTATTTTAAGGAAAAGCTAAAATTCGTAAAAGTTTGAATTTGTAGTTTTTACTTTCTTCTCCCCCTTTTTGTCGAAACAAAAAGTGTTTGAAGGAAAGCAACACATCGTTTTTAAGAAAAACATGTGAAAGAAGTAAAAGTAAAAAGAAATAGAGAGCAAGTAACGGGAAAGGATCTCGTCGTTACTCCCCCTTGACGAGTCCATCCCTAAGAAAGGGCGTCAAGAAACTAATTCTAATCTAGTTCATTTGCAACTAACTTTTGCAAAAGATTACGTCTATGTGACGGGTGTGCTCCCCCTAGATGATTGCAATTTTGCAACGGGAAGTCATGAAATATAAATCTAAGATTGCAAGTAATTTTTCAATGTATTGTTTTGACACCAAGCTCCCCCTAGCTTTAGGGTGTCAAATTCTTCATGTGTAAATTGAATAACTACAAAAAACGATTATGTTAGTGCAAATATTACGATATTTAATCTATACATTCTCATTTGTTTTGATGATGACAAACATGTAACTTGTAATACATAACGTAAAATGTATAAGTTACTTGTAATTATATCTTGTCTCAACATACTCTCAACACCTCTCGACAACTCAAGTCCTTGTATGCTACAACAAAGGTTCGTACATGTTTGTTATGTTGCATTATGATCAAACCCCTAACAAACCATTAAACATGTTTAGTTAAATAGTTTATAAAACACTTAAGTAAACATAAGTCATATATGGATATTATCCATGACCCATGGTATTGACCCATACCCATAAGTCTAGATATATTGTACCTTGGTGGGTACTCAAAACCATAACCCATAACCCATGGTTTCAACCCAAAAACAATGGGTAAAGAGGAGCGTGCACGGATCCCTCAGATGACCCACGGATCCCTTGGATTTACAAAGCCGGATCCCTCCAGAAGGGATCCTTGGGGGCAGAACATGGTTTTGATCTTTTTGCCTATAAATAGCAAACCACTTCTTACCATTTCTTCACACCTTCACATATAGTTTCTCTCCACCAAATCTAGGATAGTTAGATCATTAGGAAACATGTAAACCACCCTCATCTCATATGATCATAATGCTTCTAACTCTCATTTGTTGTAAGCATACTCCCGAAGTGATCCTCCAAAGCAAGCTTAGAGATCTTGCTTCCTTACCTACTGAAGTGATCACCCATCACAAGATACAAGCACATGAAGATCTTATACAACAAGCTTGGGAAACTTGTCATCTTCATTCATAAGAAGACTAACTACATCATGCTTTGGGTTCTTGATGTTTAGTCTAGGAGTTCATATCCATTAGACACATTGTCTTGGATATTGTCTAGTATCATATTCTTGTATCTATGACTAGACTAGATGGTTTATGTGTTTGTACCATAAAACACAAGGTTTGTTATGTTGGGCCACAAAACATAACGAGTGTCAAAGATGTGTCAAAGGCATTAGTGAAGAGTGCCGAAGATCCGTGTTGAAGGCATTAGTGAAAGGTGCTGAAGGATCGTATAAATGGCATTAGTGATGAATGCCTAGGTTGTATAATCGATGAGGTGCATCGTTATACATATAGTATTTGTTTAGATCCAAGGATGGTGATATCCTTGATGGTGTTGTAACAAGGAGTGGATCTCCTTAAGATTAGGTGTTGTGTCGTGAAGGGTAGTAGTTCCTCCATAGTAATGGAACTAGGTGCTTAGCCTAGTACCTAATAAAGGGTAGGCGACGTTCTGAAGGATTAGTTCTCCTAAGTTGTGAAAGAACTCGGTGGTTAGCCTAGCACCGTATAAAGGTTAGGCGACGTTGTGTTAGGTGTGGTTCGCCTTGGTGTGAAAGAACTCGGTATTTAGCTTTGTACCGGAAAAAGGTTAAGCGACATTGTGAAGGCTTCTCCGCCATAAGGAGTTGGTGTAGTGATTACGAACTCTCGAGTAGGTGACTCGGGGAGTGGAGTAGGGCAAGGAATGTGACCTTGTAGCCGAACCACTATAAATCCTCGTGTTGGTTTGTCTATCCTTTTACTTATCGCTTTACTTTTATTCTTGCATTACTTTGTTTATTTTCTATGTGGTTTATGTCTATGTTTGTGATGCATACTTGGTCTTTCATATAGTCACAAACTATATTCAACACTTTACGTATTATGACACGCTTGATCAAGAAAAAGCAACCGGACTAATAATGGTGAAACTTGATTTATAATGAACCATTAATCTTGCGGAATCTTATGTGATGTCAAGGGGTTGGCCTTACATGCCGTAATGCGTTAAATGCATCCTCGCGTCGAGATTAGTAAATGCAATGGTTTATGCTATATTTGATACGAAAGTTTTAAGTTTGAAACGGAAACGTATTCACCCCCCCCCCTACGTTTTCACAATTGGTATCAGAGCGGGTTGGCTCTAGTTTTTAAAACAAATGGTTTTCAAAACGAGTAAGGTCCTCGTATCAAATTTTTGATGAAGTCAAGCATAATATGAAAAGTGTTTTGTTGATCTTTTTCTCTTTGAAGTTTTGTTGTTAGATATCTTGTTAATCAAGCTTGAATAAAGGCTAAAATGGTTAATTTAACTTCACTTAAAAGTCTACAAAGACTAAACCTTTTTGTCGGGTCAAAACGCACATTTTTGTAATTTTGTGTCAGATCCGCGGATCCCTCAGGTTACACTGGACGGATCCCTCAAGCAAGGGATCCAGGGATCCGTGGGATCCGTAGGTACAGAAGACAGTTTTTGTCTGAAATTTAAAAATTCATAACTTTTTAACCGTAAGTCGTTAGAAGTCGTGCCACCCATCGTTTTAAAGGTATTTGAGTCTACTTTCATTTAAAAATGATTTCATAAACTGATTCAAAACAATAATTTACTGAATCATTGATTTATAATAGAAAGTCATTTTTCGGTCATAACTTTTGCACAAACTTTTGATCTAATTAGAGACGGATGTTTTCGCTTTTGAATAACAATGTGTCCTCTATTGAAATTAAGGTTTTGATCATATTTATAAATATAAAAGAAACTAATCAAGCTTGGTATACATGTTTATATTTAACACAAAGCTATGAAAAGAACTTTCGTATGCTATGCTAAATGATAAGTTGTCTTCCTTGCATTACTTGATTGTTTGCTTATCTCAAATAGCTTTTGTGCTTGTTTGATTGAATAACATATGTGGTTTCCTTACCTTGCTATTCATTCTCTTGTTTGTCGATTTAGTAATAGTTTACTAATCAATGTGCTATTTGAAGGAGTGTTTGGGATAACATCTAGTTGTGTCGAAAATGTTAGTTTTATAAGTTGAAAAATGTTTAAAACATATAACACACTAAATGGCCTTTTGATTGAGTTTGTCATGTGTGCAACATAAATGTTTTATGTTCTTATATGATTTCTTGATTTCATATTTTCTTGTATCATTTTCTAAAAACAACAAGAATGTACATCGGATCATAACCTACACTTGTGTTGATGATGTACTCTCCCGTTTTCCTTTTCATGATCGCTCTCCAAGCTTCATAGTATGATTGACAACTTAATTATTTCATCCAATATACTCAAGTTAATTATTTTGCAACTCAAATATAATTGTTCATATCCGAAAGTCCAAAGTCGAGCTTTCCAACAACATATGTTGAACTAGCTCATGCAACCATTTTTTTTGTTCACTATATGGACAACGTTTAATTTTTTTTGACACCTTCGTCACCTTAGTTGTTTCAAGTATAATATTAATATAAACGAAGCAAAGTATCATCATTGCTACTGTTCGATAGGCCATTGTAGGAATATAAATTTTCCTAACTTGAGAAGGAATACTGGAGAACTTATTGCACTAGAAACTCAATTTGACCTAACGGTTGAATTGCTTCATTGAGAGAAGTTGGGTATGTGGAATCGCCCGTAAAAATGGTCGTGTTTAGTCGTAATTGAGCACCGCTAGTAATAGTCTCATATTCATTCTCTCACTTGAGGAATTTATATTCCTATGTTTTCCTAAAGTAAGTTTACAATGGAAATACTTTGCATTGTCTTAGGATTACTAATCAAACAAGTTGTAAAATTAATTTTTCTTTTAGCTAATCACAACCACTTGCCTCATCAAGCGATTATCTCGCTTTGATCGAGAAGAGCTACATGACTTCATCGACGAAGCTCATTGTATGCTAACCACCATCAGTAATGACTATATTGTCCTAAACTAGCACCTCACAACTCTTTTGTCTTGAACACCATCATGTGCCCTTTTCTTTCTAGACACATACCTTTCATGTCATTGTTATTTTAAATGATTTACTAATCTAGACCGTAAATCTGTTTTGGACTTCTTGAATAGTGCTTTAAAGTTTGCTAAACCTTTATGTTATTTGTGAGCTCGATCTCATTTGATTGCCTATATGTGATCTCTACATGCTCTCCTTGCTTTGCTTAACGTGTATACATGTATGCTTGCTGTAGAAACAATTTGTTTCATAATTCGAAACATAGAGCTAAATTCTGAAATTATTCTGTTAAGAAAATCTGTCTCAGATGCCGGATCCCTTAGATGTAACTAGACGGATCCCTCAAGTGAAGGATCCGTGGGATCCAAGTGGACAGAAGTTCCTTTGTAGCCTCCTTGCATCAATCCAACATTCTAGACCTTATTGGACTAGTTAAACTTGCTACATTAGGATCACTTAAACTTTCCTTAGGCTCAGTTGATCTCACATTCACTCATGGATGACTTAGGATCACATTCAAAGTATTTTTTGATTTATCATTAGTTCAAAACTCACCATCTTTCCGCTCCAATGTTTACACATTGTTCTTCTCATCTCAAAACACTTAGTTTGATATTTCTCTCAATTTTAGCAAATTGATTTTAGTCATCTTTACCTCTAAATAGGCCAAAAACTAGTTTTTAATTTCCTAAGATTTTTAAGGATTTTTCCAAATCTCTCTTAAGTCATCATCTGATCTCTAGGATCATTTAACACCACTTGACACTCTCAAATTTCTTAGCGTCATCTTTGATCATCCACTGGTGCTCATAAAGCCCTATTTCTTTCCATAAAAGGCAATCATTAGCTACCATCACTCATTGCTCTTGATCATTTAAGTACTCTCTCATTTAAGACACTTAGGAAGACTAAAACACTCAAGGATATATAGGCGTTAGACCTTACAAACATCATTTTTATTCTTTCCTAGCTGCTGAGAGCCGGATCCCTAGGATTAGCCTAGACGGATCCCTCATTGGAGGGAACCGTGGGATCCGGGTGACAGATTCATGTCAACTCTAGCTAAAACGATCATTTAAGTCCATCTTCATATAAGACACTTAATATAATAAGTAACTTAGGATATCTAGGTGCTAGACCTTGCTAGAACCCCATCACCTCATTTTCACCTCATGTGGAACAATAGGTACATTATCTCTTTAGATAATCATTTCAAATTTCATTTTCCACAAAAGCACTTGCTCAACACTTAGGATTATCATTTTCGTATATGTTTATAAATGAGTTGCATTTATATGATTCTATACGTGTTATTTGTTTTCGTTTCATGATTTTATGTGAACAATTTATCCATTTATATATATGTTTTCCTTTTGTACTAACTCTTTAAGATTCTTGTAGGATGACAATGGTCGATTTCACCATCTAGTCAAGTTGTGCTCATTCGCACATTTCTTTATATATTCCTAATCTTACATCATCCTAACCATTTTACTCCACTTTTATCACCACTCACAAAGTCATCATGTCTACCACCTCTAATGAGTCATCAACCAAGTCAAAGATTCACCTTGATACCTTTCATCACCTCTACCACAAGTTCCATACCTCTAAGTCATAATGATAATTTCTATCACTATCACCGTGTCCAAGGTCTAGTTCATGAACTACGTGATGAAGTATGTCTCATGTTCTACCACATCCTACTTGTGTCAACCACAACCTCAAACAACAAGCTACTTGTGTCAACCACATCCTACAAGTGTCTCACTACCACTACAATTCATGGTCGCTCAACCATCCTCCACAAACATCCATGTTGTCAAAAGCCGAGTGAATTTCGTAATGAAATGCGTCTCATCCCTAAGCATATTTTTCTTACCTTGAACAAACCTTACAACCTCTAAACCAACCATGATGATGCAAGTAGTAGGATTATTCTCTTTTTGACACTAATCCTTTCTTTGTAGGTTCATATATACACTTTGATGTGTATGGGATTCTCGTCTATTTATGGACGAATTTTACACTAACTTTTTTTTAGGTTCTTCTTGACGCCCTCAAGCTAGGGGGAGCTTCCGTCGAGCATTTATAAAGTGCATCACATGACTTACTCGTCCAAGGACGAATATAATTTTGTACGAACTTTTTGTTTTGTAGATTTTCAAAACACACTAGGAGTACTTGACGCTCTCAATAAAGGGGAGTTTTTTTTCGTCAAAGCTAAAACATTGCAAATTTTGCAATAATTTAGTCTTAGCCTTCCTAAAATACTTGACGCCTTTAACAAGGGGGAGCAACCGTCAAGGGGGAGCATGCACACACTCATTCTTCAAAATTCCTTTATGTTTCAACAAAAGGGAGATTTCTTTCTCATCATATATTTTTCCTTTTTCTTTTTAACACTAACCTTGATGTAGGTTAAGCCTCAAAAATTTGATCCATTAAGCCGTTGGCAATAATGGTTATAATTCAAAGGAGCTTTCTATTTTTTTTGTGTGTGATTCTCTAGGTTCCTCTTAAAGGCGAGATCACCACCTTTTGAAGACGTGCAAGCTCAAAGTCATGAGTTTCTAAGCTTCGTCATTAGTGTTTTGTGTTGAAGGTATTGGCGTGGTGTGCCAATTGGAGCAATAAGGTGTTTTTATTTTAACTTCACTAGGGATGATGCAAACTCGCCATTCTTGGGAGAAAGGACACACCCTTTTTGTTTCGACAAAAGGGGGAGAAGAGTGTAAACGAAGAAGAAGGTAATGTATGGAATTACGGACACAAGTAACTTTGACATTTTACCTATCTATTACGTTTACATATATTTTGTCATCATCAAAAAGGGGGAGATTGTTAGTGCAAATATTACGATATTTAATCTATACATTCTCATTTGTTTTGATGATGACAAACATGTAACTTGTAATACATAACGTAAAATGTATAAGTTACTTGTAATTATATCTTGTCTTAACATACTCTCAACACCTCTCGACAACTCAAGTCCTTGTATGCTACAACAAAGGTTCGTACATGTTTGTTATGTTGCATTATGATCAAACCCCTAACAAACCATTAAACATGTTTAGTTAAATAGTTTATAAAACACTTAAGTAAACATAAGTCATATATGGATATTATCCATGACCCATGGTATTGACCCATACCCATAAGTCTAGATACATTGTACCTTGGTGGGTACTCAAAACCATAACCCATAACCCATGGTTTCAACCCAAAAACAATGGGTAAAGAGGAGCGTGCACGGATCCCTCAGATGACCCACGGATCCCTTGGATTTACAAAGCCGGATCCCTCCAGAAGGGATCCTTGGGGGCAGAACATGGTTTTGATCTTTTTGCCTATAAATAGCAAACCACTTCTTACCATTTCTTCACACCTTCACATATAGTTTCTCTCCACCAAATCTAGGATAGTTAGATCATTAGGAAACATGTAAACCACCCTCATCTCATATGATCATAATGCTTCTAACTCTCATTTGTTGTAAGCATACTCCCGAAGTGATCCTCCAAAGCAAGCTTAAAGATCTTGCTTCCTTACCTACTGAAGTGATCACCCATCACAAGATACAAGCACATGAAGATCTTATACAACAAGCTTGGGAAACTTGTCATCTTCATTCATAAGAAGACTAACTACATCATGCTTTGGGTTCTTGATGTTTAGTCTAGGAGTTCATATCCATTAGACACATTGTCTTGGATATTGTCTAGTATCATATTCTTGTATCTATGACTGGACTAGATGGTTTATGTGTTTGTACCATAAAACACAAGGTTTGTTATGTTGGGCCACAAAACATAACGAGTGTCATAGATGTGTCAAAGGCATTAGTGAAGAGTGCCGAAGATCCGTGTTGAAGGCATTAGTGAAAGGTGCTGAAGGATCGTATAAATGGCACTAGTGAAGAATGCCTAGGTTGTATAATCGATGAGGTGCATCGTTATACATATAGTATTTGTTTAGATCCAAGGATGGTGATATCCTTGATGGTGTTGTAACAAGGAGTGGATCTCCTTAAGATTAGGTGTTGTGTCGTGAAGGGTAGTAGTTCCTCCATAGTAATGGAACTAGGTGCTTAGCCTAGTACCTAATAAAGGGTAGGCGACGTTGTAAAGGATTAGTTCTCCTAAGGTGTGAAAGAACTCGGTGGTTAGCCTAGCACCGTATAAAGGGTAGGCGACGTTGTGTTAGGTGTGGTTCGCCTTGGTGTGAAAGAACTCGGTATTTAGCTTTGTACCGGCAAAAGGTTAAGCGACGTTGTGAAGGCTTCTCCGCCATAAGGAGTTGGTGTAGTGATTACGAACTCTCGAGTAGGTGACTCGGGGAGTGGAGTAGGGCAAGGAAGGTGACCTTGTAGCCGAACCACTATAAATCCTCGTGTTGGTTTGTCTATCCTTTTACTTATCGCTTTACTTTTATTCTTGCATTACTTTGTTTATTTTCTATGTGGTTGATGTCTATGTTTGTGATGCATACTTGGTCTTTCATATAGTCACAAACTATATTCAACACTTTACGTATTATGACACGCTTGATCAAGAAAAAGCAACCGGACTAATAATGGTGAAACTTGATTTATAATGAACCATTAATCTTGCGGAATCTTATGTGATGTCAAGGGGTTGGCCTTACATGCCGTAATGCGTTAAATGCATCCTCGCGTCGAGATTAGCAAATGCAATGGTTTATGCTATATTTGATACAAAAGTTTTAAGTTTGAAACGGAAACGTATTCACCCCCCCCCCCCTCTACGTTTTCACAGATTAGAAAGCAAGTATAATTCACAATTTCCTGCAAATGTGATTCAAGTTAGTAGAAAGAAAACTTTCTGTCTCACGGATCCCATGGTTCCCTCCTAGTAGGGATCCGTCTAGGCAATTCTGAGAGATCCGTAGTATCTGATTAATTTCAGCAACGGTGATATAACAAGTAATGTTATCACAAAAATGAGATATGAATACAAGGTAACCATATGCTCAGAAAAATAACAAGTAGCATGTAATTCCATTTAATAAAACTAGAGTTATGATATACATGACTCTAAAAACTAAGAAAATAGACAATACATGACTAGGAATTTCTAGACCAACTAACGCTTGATGCTAGGACACCACTAAAATCTTCTAGCTCAAGTTTTGTTTAGGTTTAATCTCGTCGAAACGTTCGAGGAGATGATAGAACATGAAACGTTGGTCTTCTCGTACTTCATGTATCAAACTTTCAACATGTTGACAATGATAGCAATCTTTTTCATGGCTAGGTAGTGGTGGTGGAGGAAATGAAATAGCTTGATGCGAAGGATCAAGTGAAGCGGCTTGTGGAGCTTTAAACGATGGAGGGATTGGTAGAGGTACATTTGGGAATGACTCAACCAAGAATGATGGTGGTGGTAGAGAAGTGTCAACTTCCATATGATCGGGTGGTTGACTTTGATGATTTCTCATAATCCAAATGGGATTATATGATGGAAACGGCGAAAAGGAAGCCGGAAAGTGTTGACTCAACACCTTGATTTTGAACCATTATTCCTCCTAATGAGGAGAATGTTGTCGGCGGAAGCGGATGAGACGGCCTAGGAGGCAAGTCCTCTAAATTGTAGAGATGTGGTGATGATAGTGGGGATGTAAATGAAATAGCTCTAGGAACCAATGGTGATGGTTTAGTGGAGATAATATTGTTTAGCCTAGGAGGTATCGTGGTGTTTGGTATTGGTAGTTTTGTGGGTACTATCCTTTTAGGAATTGGTTTGATTGGATGAGGAAGAATCCTATCATTTGTTGGCTTAACCGGAGATGATTCGGTTGAAGAGATTTCGTGTATAACACGAGCCTTTTTCATTGGTGGTTCTTTGGTGGATAAGTTACTACTTGGGGTTTTCCTCATGATGAGATGATTTCAAGAGGTTGCAAGGGCTGAAAGTTAGGATGAGAGTGATGTCTATGGAGGTTCTAACAAAGTGGTTTATAAACCAAGAGATTTGGCAAGTGCATTTAAGCCTTAAGCCACTAGGATTCATTGGAATGTGATGATTAACATGCATAAGAGTCAACTTCAGAGGTTGTACTGATCTAGGAATTCATTTAAGATGAGATGGAGTGTTTGAGTTAGGAAGATGAGTTGAAATGATTGTTTTAGCAAGATTTGACATAAACTGTCATCCGGATCCCACGGTTCCTTCCTCAGAGGGATCCGTCTAGGCTAATCCTAGGGAACCGGCTTTCAGCAGTTATGAAAGAGTGGAAATGATGTTTCTAAGATCTAAGACCTATATCATTTTGAGTGTTTCAGTCCTCCTAAGTGTTTTAAATGAAGGGGTGCTTGAGTACTTGAAGGTAATGAATGATGTAGCTAATGATTGTCATTTATGGAATGATTTGGAACTTTCAAGAGTACCAATGGATGAGCAAGGATGACACTAAAGATTTAGAGTGTCAATTGAAGATAAATGATCCTAGGGATCAGGTTGTGTCTTAGGATAGTGTTTTGGAAAATATCCTAGAAGCTTTGAGATGGGAAAACTAGATTTTGATCAACTTTGAGGTGAGGATGATTTATGATCAATTTTGCCATAATCGAAAGATTTCTAAGACTAGATGTGAGGGATCAAGTAGAAAATGAAGTGTGAGTTTAAGAGCGGAAGAGTAATGGATTAAAAAATGAAACGGTAGATCTACAAGCGTCTTAGAGTGTGATCTAGGTGAGTTATGTATGAGTGGGAAAGATCAACCTATCTTGATAAGGACTTAATTTTCCTTAAGACACTATGTTTAGCTTAGTGTGAGGTGTTCTAAGGATATGTTTTAAATATAATGCTTGCAATTGCATTTTCTGTTTGCCGGATCCCACGGTTCCCTAAGTGTAGGGATCCGTCTAGCACAATCTTTGGGATCCGCCTATCTGCTCAGCAGGACCTTTACTAAAGGTATGCAATGATCTTGACAATGCATTATATCTCAAGGATAGTCTAAAAGGAGTTCTAATACTAAGATATCAAATGTAAGATGTTTTATTTCATGAAAGAAATTGGATTACATTGATAAAGCACGAATACAAGAGAATTGATCCTATTTTGGAATACTACTAGGTTTCTTGAGTGTTTTCGCTAGGAGGATCATTATGTGATTGATGAGTGTTGGTGGAATCAAGAATGAAGAACGTCTTCATGAGAGATATGTTTAGCGGTTCCATCATCTTGTTCACAAGTACGTACAACGGACTTTGAAATTGAGGATGGAAGTGCATAACATAATGATCCATGGGTTATGGGCTTTGGGTTGTACCCAATTACATTCAATGTATTTGCCCAATGGGTTGTGATACTTAAGTTTCTACCCATTTATATTACCCAATATACTACATACTAGTTATGTGTATATTTTATCCAAATATGTAAACACTAGTTGTTGTACATATGTATTTCTTAAATCATAAAATCACTTATACTTGTTTTAGTGTTTTATGTGAAAATGTGAATATGTTAGAAACTATTAGTTCAAACCATTTACGTATTTTATTTGTTTCGTTAATATGATTTTACATTTGTTATCGACAAAACATTAGAAGATCGTAAAATATAAATAAACGTTTTTACGGCTTATTTGTATTAACAGAATTTGTTTTTAATCTAGGTTTTATTTGATATCCAGATTGAACCCATTGTTATCATAACTGTTACTAGCTATTGGGTGCCTCAAAATTCATATGCAATCTTTTGTTTTAAATTGATCACTTACAGTATGCGACCATTTGTTTCTAAATCAAACGAGCCAGTTTGGAATTTTCGACATATTACTTAGTCATCTTTGAATAGTAAGACAGCAATAAGGAATGATATACGATGATCATATCACGATCTTAATGATTTACCCGATTAATTAGTTTCTATAAATGGCAAGTTTAAGTAAAGTTTGCATGCACGTTTAAAAGTTCTTTAAAACCTTTCGAATTTATACGTATTCTTTTGGATAGGACCAATGTAATTTGCATTTACATAAAAGCATGCATACACCTTATAATTATTCCATTATTAGAGTAATTACATAAATCGTCCTTGTGGTTTGGTTAAAATTACGGATCTTGTCCCTGTGGTTTTTTTTAAGTGGGTTACGTCCTCGTGGTTTTTTAAAGTTACGGATCTTGTCCAAATTTTGACCCGCTCGTTAAAAAGGACGTAACTTGACCTGATGGACTATACGCTTCCGCATGTATACTTTGATGTTTTGTGGTTTATTTATTGAATGTCATGTTATATAATTCCAACAGTGGTATTAGAGCCATTTGTTTTAATGAGTAATTAATTACAAAACGCTCAAAAAACGAATGTATGTTGTTTGATATGGTTTATCTAGAACTAATATATATGTTACGTGATTAATTCATGAATAATATGTTATGTGACATGGAATTATTAATATGCGATCTTGTGACTATTTGTATAATTGTTATGATATATCCATGATAATACATGCATGTTTGTCATGGATAGTTGCTTCAATATTGTTTAATTGTTAAGATATTTTATCACGTGTTTATTTACAATAAATCTTGAATTGGGGAAGACTCCTGATAAAATCAAATAGTCCTGAATATTAAGTGTCAATTTCCCCCGTTAATGCTCGTTATTTATATCATTTATATGGATTTACGCTTGTTTTCCATTGTTTTACACTTTCAGGTAAATTGCGAGCATTGGAGCTAAAGAGATGCGGAAATGGAAACGTTACTAAGGATTTATCACAGTATGCTTATTTTGAAGAGGTTACGGCGTAACTCGTCTCTCACATTACGCTGTAACTATTGCGTGACCCTGAAGTCCAACTCATCTAGAGGTTACGGCGTAACTCCTTCCAAAGATTACGACGTAACTCCATTAGGTCAAAAGAGGTTCCACGCCGCTGATACTTACGCCGTAACTACTGCATCACTTACGACGTAACCATGTTTATTGAAGACTACGGCGTAACCACTTATTAGGTTACGCCGTAACTAGCAGATCTAGTGCATTTACGGAGAAATAGAAGGTTACGGCATAACTCATCTTTTGGTTACGCCGTAACCCAGACCTGGCCTATAAATACCCCACGAATTCCAGCATTTCTAATCATCCCATTCCGCATACAACACTCTGAGAACGTGGGAAAAAGCTCAAGGAAGGTCTAGGGAAGCATACGGAGCTGTTTCCAAGGGAGAAGTCACACCATTACGATAAGCTTTAGCGTTTATTATTTCTTTTACTTTCAATTCATGTATTTTGTACCTTTGAATATTGAATTGATGTGCATGATTAATATGAGCGGCTAAGCACCCTTTGGTGCTAGCCTAGTTATGATTCCTTAATTGTTTTATTTGCGTTTACCTTTACTTCCGTACAATTATTTCTAAGTGTATGCATGCATAGTTCTTTGGTAGTCACCCCTGGTTCGGTAGTTTTGAATGGCGGTAGAGGCCAATTGCCTAGGAGATATGACCAACTGACCCTAGGTGAGCAGACTAAGACGGGAAAGGTAAGATATGACCAACTGACGACCCTTTCTACTTGTGCGATTTGACCAACTGATCACCTATCGTTTGGATGAACTTAAGAATTGGGGGGTGTAGTGTCTAAGTTCCTAACGGCCGGGCACTCACTATTTAGAATCTAGCATGTAGCGGTTCTTAATGACTCGGCTTAGGGGACCAGGAACAACAGGACTTATGACGGTGCGCCTGATTTCTCCTGTGGTGGCATCTTTGCTGATAGGTTAGGGCAAATTGACCAAATGTTGTCCTCTCGAATTTGAACCCACCTGAAGTAATTGGAAGTAGGTAGACGTAAACATTACTAGTTAGAAGGATTAACTAGGTTAGCACCACTATTCCTCTATTGATTTCCCTTCCACCATTTATTTGCTTTCATATTCTGCATTAGTAGTTTAATTGATTAAAACCCTTTCAAACCATTTATATTCTGTGACAATTAGACTTAGTAATTATCCGACACACATAGCTCTTGGGACGACCTCGGCTTTACCATTTACTACACTACACACGATCGGGTACACTGCCCGTTAGTGCATTAGGGTAGACCATAGGTATAGCGAGACACTATAAATATTAAGACCTGGTCAGTAAAACCTGCATCAAGTTTTTGGCGCCGTTGCCGGGGAGTTATATTAGGATTTTTATTTAAGTTTTGTTTTGATACTATGACTCTTAATATGAACGATTATCTCACCTCATCTAATAGTAAACAGGGGATCACCATTCCAGCTTTGAAGAAAATGTTAAATTTGAATTTTGGGGACTCTGTCTTGATGAACTAAAAAGGTGCTGCTTTTATGGGACCAAAGACGAAGAAGCACACGAACACATAGCGAAGGTATGTGAAATCGCAGATTTATTCCACGCACCTAGAGTCTCAAGAGATCATGTTATGATGAGGGCTTTTCCTTTTACCCTAAAAGGAAGAGCTAGAGATTGGTTAAAAAAACTTCCATCAGGATCTATTACAACATGGAACACCTTTAAGAAGGCTTTTCTTAAGGAATATCGAACCCCTACAAAAATCCTTCAACAGGTCGATGAAATTAGGAGGTTTAGCCAATTCCATGATGAACCGCTATTTACAGCTTGGGAAAGATTTAACGAAGCCATCCTAAAATGCCCCGAGCATAAACTCAACAAACACGAGCAACTGCAAATATTCTACAACGGGTTGAACATAAAGACTCGACAATTATTAGACTCTAAAGAACCTATCCCTTTAATGACTGCCGATAAAGGATGGAAAAAAGTTGAGGAAATTGCGCTCCATTCGTCATCATGGAACGAAGAGCGGGATGAAGATCCTATAGATATACAATCTGTGATAAAAAATCTGGAGGAATTTGAAGTAGACATGCAATCCCTGACCGAAGAAGTCAAGATGGTTAAACACAAGTTCGTTAAACCCATTGATGGGAGAGTGTCGGATCTTGAAAAGGCTGTGAAGATGCTCGTTAAAGAATCCAACAGAAAATATGATGAGAACGCAAATTTGGTTCGGAATCTCAAGCGAGATTACGACAAAGCACTTAGAACACAAGCAGCTACTATTAGAAGACTTGAAAATCAAGTGGGAAAACTGGCAGAATCTATCAGAGTAAGGGATGAAGGTGACTTGCCTAGCACGAGAGAAACAAATCCTTGAGATCTGGCTCACGCCATTATAACAAGAAGTGGATTAAACTATAAGGAACCAACTTACCCTTCGAACTCGAATGATCTGACTAACGAAACACCCCAAGATTACAATAAAGAAACCAAGGAGGCTCAACCTTCTGTCGAAAAGGTCCGTCCCTACATTCCACTAACTCCATTTCCAGGAAGGATTAAAAAAGAACAAGAATGGGTGCTATTTCACAAATTCATGGAGAAAATTCAACAACTCAGCATTAATATTCCTCTCGTTGAAGCCTTGGAGCAAATGCCGAAATATGCCAAATTTATGAAAGATCTCCTTACCCATAGGAGACTCTCTAACCGGACACAGATTACTTTAAACCAAAGATGCTCTGCTGCCCTTTTAAAAAATATGCCTCTCAAAGAAGAAGATCCAGGGAGTTTCACTTTACCCTGCACTATCGGGGGAATTTTATTCAACAAATCCCTTGCCGACCTAGGGGCAAGCATTAGTCTTATGCCATTCTCTCTTTATTCACGTTTGGAATTAGGAGACCTAAAACCAACTAGAATGTGTATCGAGCTGGCTAATAAATCTACTCAATATCCGAAAGGGATAGCTGAAAATGTTCTTGTCATGATTGATAAATTTGTCTTCCCGGTCGACTTCGTGGTTTTGGATATGGAAGATGATGATATCCCTGTTTTGCTCGGAAGACCCTTTCTTGCTACAGCACATGCTATAATTGATGTCTTCAACAAGAAGATTTCATTAGAGATTGGTAATGACAAGATTATTTTCGACCTGGAAAAATCCATGAGATATGCTTCTTTCACCGATGACAACCTTGATGATCTCGACCTTATCGAAACTAACACTCAGAAATATGCCCAGGAATGTTTTCTTCCTGATCCTCTGAGATCATTAAAATTCGAAGATAATGATGGGATATCTAGTGACGAAGAAAGTGAAACCGAGGAACTGACCAAGAACAATCAGACATATGTTCAGCAAAACCCCGAAAGAAGCTAATGCTCCCCCGAAACTTAAGGAGTTACCTCCTCATTTAGAATATGCATTTATCAATGGAGATAAAATTATCCTGTTGTGATCTCTTCTCTGTTATCTAACGAAGAAAAGGAGTCATTACTACAGGTTTTAAGCAAGCACAAGGGAGCAATTTCATGGAAAGTCTCTGACATTAAAGGAATTAACCCTTCATATTGTTCCCACAAGATACTTATGGAAGATGATTTTAAACCCATAGTACAACTACAAAGGATATTAAACCCTAAGGTACAAGATGTTGTGAAGGACGAAATCATTAAGCTCCTGGATGCAGGACTAATTTATGCTATTTCCGATATCTCTTGGGTTAGCCCCATTCATGTTGTGCCAAAAAAGGGAGGAATGACAGTAGTAACCAACGAAGATAATGAGCTAATACCAACTAGGACAGTCACTCGCTGGAGGGTATGCATTGACTACAGGAAATTAAATGATGCCACACGAAAGGATCACTTCCCCCTTCCGTTTATCGATCAGATGCTAGGAAGACTATCTGGATATGAGTATTACTGCTTCCTCGATGGATTCTCAGGTTATTTTCAAATTTTGATTGCCCATGAGGACCAAGAAAAGACAACGTTCACCTGCCCTTACGGAACATTCGCCTACTGAAGAATGCCATTTGGACTATGTAATGCTCCCGCCACATTCCAACGGCGCATGACTGCTATATTCTCTGATATGTGTCAAGATTTTATGGAAGTCTTCATGGATGACTTTTCGGTTTTTGGTAACTCCTTCTCATCCTGTCTTAATAATCTATCTAAAATGCTTGCCAGATGTGAAGAAACCAACCTTGTCCTTAATTGGGAAAAATGTCATTTTATGGTTAAAGAAGGTATTGTTTTGGGGTATAAAATTTCTCAAACTGGGATTGAAGTTGACAAAGCTAAGGTGGATGTTATTTCTCGACTACCTTATCCGACCAACCTAAAAGGCATTAGGAGTTTTCTTTGGCATGCGGGATTTTATAAACGTTTTATAAAAGATTTTTCAAAAACTGCCAAACCCATGACCCAACTCCTAATGAAAGACGCTAAATTTGATTTTAACGATGATTGCAAGAAAGCCTTTGACATTTTAAAAGAAAAACTAACTACTGCCCCGGTTATTATTGCTCCTGACTGGGGGCGATTTTGAACTCATGTGCGATGCTAGTGATTTTGCTGTTGGAGCCGTTTTAGGACAGAGGGTGGATAAAAATTTTAAACCCATTTATTATGCTAGTAAAACCTTAAATGAGGCACAAGAGCATTATACAACCACTGAAAAAGAACTCCTGGTTGTAGTATATGCCTTTGATAAATTTAGGTCTTATTTAGTTATGTCAAAAACTATTGTCTACACTGACCATTCTGCTTTGAAGTACTTATTTAATAAGCAGGATGCCAAACCAAGGTTGATTAGATGGGTACTGCTGCTGCAAGAATTTAAAATTGAAATCAAGGATAAGAAAGGAGCTGAAAACTTAGCAGTTGATCACCTTTCACGATTAGAAAACCCTGAGCTCGAAGAACTTGATACAGAGACTATCCGGGACTCTTTCCCCGATGAACACCTAATGGCTGTTAGAATTAAAGATTTCAGTATCGAACCATGGTACGCAGATTTCGCTAATTACCTAGCAGCCAAAGTGTTACCTAACAACAAAAGCTACGACCAAAAGAAAAAGTTCTTCTCGGATCTTAAATATTACTTCTGGGATGATCCGTTCCTTTTTAAATCATGCCCTGATAGTATTATTCAGAGATGCGTATTTGGGGAAGAGCAAAGACAAATTCTGGAACATTGCCACAATGGTCCTGCAGGAGGACATTATGGTGCCGACAATACTGCTCGAAAGGTTTATGAGGCCGGATTCTTTTGGCCAAGTATTTTCAAAGACGCCGCAAAGCATGTTAGGGATTGTGACGCTTGTCAGAGGGCAGGGAACATATCTTCTCGTAATCAGATGCCACTCAAAAATATTATGGTATGTGAGGTTTTTGATGTTTGGGGGATCGATTTTATGGGACCTTTCACTCCATCGAAAAATAAAAGTTATATCCTTGTAGCTGTCGATTACGTTTCAAAGTGGGTTAGAGCGGAGGCCCTACAGACTTGTGACGCTAGGAGTGTCATTCGTTTTTTGAAAAAATTGTTCTCCAGGTTTGGAGTCCCTAAGACCATCATTAGTGATCGAGGGACGCACTTTTGTAATGCTATTATGTAGAAAGTTCTGAAGAGATACGGGGTACTCCACCGAATGTCTACACCTTATCACCCACAAACCAATGGGCAAACTGAGAACACCAACAGGGCACTCAAATGAATTTTGGAGAAATCCGTCAGCAGTAACAGAAAAGATTGGTCCGACAAACTCGATGAGGCATTATGGGCATTCAGAACGGCTTTCAAAACTCCTATTGGAAGTACCCCTTTTAAGATTGTTTACAGAAAAGCATGTCATCTTTTCGTTGAATTGGAACACAAAGCATATTGGGCTCTCAAAAATGCCAATTTGGAGGCTGATATAATCAAGGAACATAGATTTTCCCAAATAAACCGTTTAGCTGAATTACGAGACGAAGCATACGATCATGCCAGGGCATACAAAGACAGGACCAAAAGATGGCACGATAAGCGAATAAAGGAGAAAAGGTTCGAGGTAGGACAGGAAGTTCTCATTTTCAACTCAAGACTCAAATTATTCTCCGGAAAAATGAGATCTCGTTGGGTTGGCCCATACACAGTAAGTAAGGTATTCCCTTATGGGACTATTGAAGTTCATAACAAGGAGGGAGTATATTTTAAGGTAAACGGACACCGCGCAAAGATTTATTACGGGCAGGATGTTAGTAAGCTATCTGGTGATGAATTCTTCGCACCAGTCTAGTAGCCCCGCAGCTCTGAGTCTAACTTAAAGACTCGTTAATAAAGAAAAGTGCTCTTTCGGGAGACAACCAGAATTATCCCTTTCTTTTGTTTTTATTTCTTTTCTGTGGGGTTTTGTGTTTTCTAACTATTTTGCAGGAGACAATGAAGTAATTACTGCTGCAGTTGCTGATCTGAACAGAGTTACGGCGTAACTCATCTTGGTGATTATGCCGTAACCAACATTTTAGCAGCATAATTCTTGACGCATTACCAATTACGGTGTAATACCATCTCAGTGGTTACGCCGTAACTATTCGCTTCTCAGCTCATACCAGGTTTTGCAAGTTACGGCGTAACCCTCTTATTGGAGTTACGACGTAACCCTCTTATTGGAGTTACGACGTAACTCTCCTCTGCTTTAATTCTTTCATTTTAAAACACAACAACCTTGTATTAGTTTTTAAATGAACTTTGTGGGTGTGTTCCCTGTAAACCCTCACGAGACTTCACTCGTCCACTTGGGCACCAAGTGGTTTAAAAAGCTTGTTGCATTCGCTAAATGCAACCGTGATTCCTACGAAAGTGAGTTAGGTTTATTTTTCATTTTATTTTTTCTTTTTAGAATTATGCTTGTCGGTATTGTGATTTCAGGGATTGAGGTTTGCTCATGACGCTTTAACGAAGGCACGATCCTTTCTCGTGGGCCTTTATTTTAATTGGTAATGCGTAGTTCTCTCTTTAGGCCTTTATCTTTGGAGCAAATTTCAGGGAAGTTCTCTCTCTAATTCTACCTTTCTTTTCACCTTTATTTTAATGCCTAGTACAAAAGGGACTTTGTAAAATTCAAGTAGGGGGACGGGAGTAGAATTATCTCTTGAACATTATTTCGCCCTCATTTTTCTAGTTTATTTTGAAAAATTATGCCATTTTTTATATTTTGACATGTTTTTGCGAACCTAACTAGATTAGACCTTAGCCGAGCACATACAACCCTTGATATTACATGGTAAGATTAGCCTTATCCGTTTCCTATATTTTACCCCAAATCCACCAAATTTCGAGACCATAGACGAGGTATGTTGAGTTAGCTCGATGTATTTGGACTTTTCAGTTTTAGAAGGCAGTATTATAGGATTATCACCCAAACAGCCTACCATTGTGAGTCTATCGATTAGTCACCTCGACTTTTCGACCCCCATGTGAAACCCTTTTGTTGCACTCCCCTTTAGTGCAATATACCCCTAGATACACCCTTCTGAGCCATTCCTTTCATTTTGTCACCCCTATATATTGTTTCGTTACACCCTTACACCTTAGCCTACCCTGTAGTCTTTATTGGTAATTGGGAACTCATCATTTGCCTAAGTTCAAGGTTCGAGTGGAAAGGTTTGGAAATCACGCTTTCATCGACAACAATTATGAAGATCATTGAAGAACCCCCGAATTCCCATTGTTCATCTCAAGTGGGGGGATGTTATGTTATCATGTTTTGATTTAAAAAAAAAATAAAAAAAATAAAAAAATAAAAAAGTTGATTGAGTTTGATTTTGTAAAGTGCGATGTTATAAGCACTATGGTATGAGCTTTATTGTTTAGTATCGAGGAGGCCACCTCGGTCACATTTGAAGATTGGAGTTGAAGTTATACCAACTGAAGAAGAAAAGGTAGTATGCCCATCACGACGTCCTCTAATGACACATCTACCTTGCATTTCATGATCCGGTCTCTAGACTTCTAAGCTTGAACTTTGGGCGGACGGTAAGTGGTGATGACTTAGTTATAGATATAGACTACCTGCTTGTTTTTTATTTTACACCAATTATACATCCCATGTCTTATCCTACCCTTTAGTCATGAAGCATGTCTAGGCGATGCAGCGAGCAATCTTTGGTTTCTTGGCCATGGATTTGGTCATGTATCATTGATTTTGTCCACTTCACCGTGACATGTTAGTAATGACAATTCACCCCTTAACCTTTGTCGTGTCTACCCATATTGCCTTCGAGAATTGTTTAGCCCTTAACTCCAGTGGTGGAGATTTGTGTAACCGCCAAGCTTATGATAGAATACATGCTATGACTGTGCGATTGAGTGATCACCCTGAAATTGACACTTAGAATAGTTGAGAGATTTGAGTGTTTGTTCCCCTTTCGCGAGGTGTTCGGCTTTGTTTTATTCTAGCATAAGGGATTTGTAAACTCATATTTTCCAGGTTTTGGAAGATATCTTTTTAGGAATCTATCTAATAAGGTCTACTTGAGGGCAAGTAGAGTTCAAGTGGGAGGATATTTGATAACATCAAATAGTCCTGAATATTAAGTGTCAATTTCCCCCGTTAATGCTCGTTATTTATATCATTTATATGGATTTACGCTTGTTTTCCATTGTTATACACTTTCAGGTAAATTGCGAGCATTGGAGCTAAAGAGATGCGGAAATGGAAACGTTACTAAGGATTTATCACAGTATGCTTATTTTGAAGAGGTTATGGCGTAACTCGTCTCTCACATTACGCCGTAACTATTGCGTGCCTGAAGTCCAACTCATCAAGAGGTTACGGCATAACTCCTTCCAAAGATTACGACGTAACTCCATTAGGTCAAAAGAGGTTCCACGCCGCTGATACTTACGCCGTAACTACTGCATCACTTACCACGTAACCTTGTTTATTGAAGACTACGGTGTAACCACTTATTAAGTTACGCCGTAACTAGTAGATCTAGTGCATTTACGGAGAAATAGAAGGTAACGGCATAACTCATCTTTTGGTTACGCCGTAACCCAGACCTGGCCTATAAATACCCCACGAATTCCAGCATTTCTATTCATCCCATTCCACATACAACACTCTGAGAACGTGGGAAAAAGCTCAAGGAAGGTCTAGGGAAGCATACGGAGCTGTTTCCAAGGGAGAAGTCACACCATTACGATAAGCTTTAGCGTTTATTATTTCTTTTACTTTCAATTCATGTATTTTGTACCTTTAAATATTGAATTGATGTGCATGATTAATATGAGCGGCTAAGCACCCTTTGGTGCTAGCCTAGTTATGATTCCTTAATTGTTTTATTTGCGTTTACCTTTACTTCCGTACAATTATTTCTAAGTGTATGCATGCATAGTTCTTTGGTAGTCACCCCTGGTTCGGTAGTTTTGAATGGCGGTAGAGGCCAATTGCCTAGGAGATATGACCAACTGACCCTAGGTGAGCGGACTGAGATGGGAAGGGTAAGATATGACCAACTGACGACCCTTTCTACTTGTGCGATTTGACCAACTGATCACCTATCGTTTGGATGAACTTAAGAATTGGGGGGTGTAGTGTCTAAGTTCCTAACGGTCGGGCACTCACTATTTGGAATCTAGCATGTAGCGGTACTTAATGACTCGGCTTAGGGGACCAGGAACAACAGGACTTATGACGGTGCGCCTGATTTCTCCTGTGGTGGCATCTTTGCTGATAGGTTAGGGCGAATTGACCAAATGTTGTCCTCTCGAATTTGACCCCACCTGAAGTAATTTGAAGTAGGTAGACGTAAACATTACTAGTTAGAAGGATTAACTAGGTTAGCACCACTATTCCTCTATTGATTTCCCTTCCACCATTTATTTGCTTTCATATTCTGCATTAGTAGTTTAATTTATTAAAACCCTTTCAAACCATTTATATTCTGTGACAATTAGACTTAGTAATTATCTGACACACATAGCTCTTGGGACGACCTAGGCTTTACCATTTACTACACTATACACGACCGGGTACACTGCCCGTTAGTGCATTAGGGTAGACCATAGGTATAGCGAGACACTATAAATATTAAGACCTGGTCAGTAAAACCTGCATCAACTCCAATTATATATATGAGCAATGATAGGGAGGACTAAAACATAAGCCTAAATTCATGCCTAATCCATTCATCATTTGACACATCACATTGACATTTTCTCACTCTTAATTTCAACTATTGATTTTGACACATGTATTGATCTTGTAGTTAGGCATGTTTTTAGGCCTACATTTTAGGCATGAGTATCATTTCTCTATATATATATATATTAATGAATCAATTATGTGCAATTTGGTATATTTTAATTAAGGGTTTACGCAATCGATTCGTCGATGTATGTGGCTCACTTTCAATTGAGAGAGTGAAAGCCCTAATTAATATATACATTAATTAACGTAGACATTGATTATTAATAGGGTTTTATCGAATAAGTTGCATGTGGCTACTTGTTTACACGTATTAAATTGTTTATTATGTGCGCATTGTTTTTAGTTGTTTATTTTTTATTTGTTTACTTGTTTGTTTATTATGTGAGACAATTTTAAGCAAAGAGTAATTTTGAATAGAAAAATAATACGGACTAAACAATGGTGAAATTTGATTTGTTTTTTTTTGAAGAGTTAAGTTTTCAATAGTTTAATTGATTGATGATTTTGGTACAAATGGTCTGAACGGCTCACCCAATTTGACGGACTGTGTGAGAAGTACTAGGAGGGGAGCGCATTAATATTGTGACCCTAAAGAGGGAGGTTATTGCTTCAGCGCTGACCAAACTCTCCGCTTGCTTGCGAGTCAAATTGGAGCTTCTAAGTAAGCCATAAATGTACAAACTCATCTTAAGGGCGAATTAGTTTTAATTCCATGCGCCACTTCGGTGGTAATTACCCGAAACACTAAGTGTTTATAGTTATGCAAAATTACGGTATAATGGGCGATAATTAACGCTAAATTCGTTGATTGGTGAACCCAATACCTCAATCAAAACTTTGATAATTTGATCTTTATGAATTGGTAATAAAAAGTTTTTTATTAAAATTATGCTACAAGATGAATGCATGACATCTTTGTACATATTTGATTTGACCACATAAAATCAAAACTACTACCCTTTATAAATTAAGTTATATGCCATCTAATTAAAAGGAACACTTGAAGTTGCAATTTACGTCATGTCAGAACTTGGCGAGATTGTGATGGAGAGGTAAATCTTTATGTAAAGTCAGACCTTACATGAACATATTTGCAGTTCTTTAAGTTAGACACTTAAGTTGAGTATGAAGTGAGAACTAGACTCAAGGCATAAGATGGGATGAAACATGTTTATATTTGCAATAGCGTTGGAAAATATAAATCCCATAATGATCTAGGAATTGGAAATAGTTTGCCAATTATTGTTTGACATGTTACCTTATTATATGCTTTCGTTACTAGAAGATCAACTGATGTAATGAACCTATGATAATTTGGATCCTAGTTTTCGAGAAAATTATATGGTTATATTTTTATATTACCTTGGGTATATTTTATTTTCTTGAAAAGTTGTATTATTGAAAATACTAATACTTTAACTTTTTCTGTAGAAATGGCTCAAAACAACGATAACACTAACACTGCACTAAGTTCTGTGTTCAAAAGCTTTTTTGATCGAGAAAAGTTGACTGGCTCTAAGAATTTCAACGATTGGCACCGCTCTTTGAGAATTGTTTGTAGAGTTGCTGACCGGTTGAATATCTGTATTCGCCTTGTCCTGCTGAACCAGCACCTGACGCTCCTCAAGCAGATAAGGATGCTTGGAAAATTGAGTATAAGCGTCATAACGATGTGGCTTGCCTAATGTTGGGAACGATGGAACCTGCTCTTGCAGTTCGAAAATTACTTCCCATCTAACATGCTCGATGAACTTCGAACTATGTTCGAGAAACCAGCTGCTGTCGAAATTTAAGATTTGATCGATGCATTACACAGTTGCAAGCAGGGAGAGGGTAACCCGTAAGTGCTCATGTACTGGAAATGAAAGGTTACATGGACCAATTAAGGGCACTTTGAAAAACTTATGAAGATGACATGGCCGTGAACTTGATCAACAGATCCCTTAACAAGGATTATAATGGTTTTGTTCAGAACTTCAATATGCACTGCGTGGGGAAGACAGTTACTGACCTACACGCATTGCTAATTGATTATGAAAAAGGGTTACCTCAGAAGGCTCCTACTCCCCAGGTACTTGCTATTCAGGGTGGAAGGATAAATAAGCCAAAACCGCAGCGTGCGAACAACAAGAAGGTGAAGGGCAAAGGGAAAGTTGATAAAGGTAAAAAGGTTATGGCCTATCAACCAGAACCCAAGAAGTACCCTACTCCTAGGAAGGAAAATCCTAAAAAGGATCAAGCATGCCACCACTGCAAGGTCGTTGGGCATTGAAAGAGAAACTGTGCTCTCTATCTTGATGAATTGTGGGCAAATAAGATGAAATACGACGGATCCTCAGGCGCCGGTCCTTCAGGTAATTTATTTTTCATTGAATTATTTACTCTAAATCATAAAAATTATTGGGTATATGATACTGGATATGGTATTCACAATTGTAATACACTGCAGGGGTTTAGAGTGGAGAGGAAGCTAGCCTATAGGGAGCAATATCTGCACGTGGAAATGGCGTACATGTAGCTGTTGAAGCCATAGGAACGTTTAGTTTAGTATTGCCTTCAGGCTTAGTACTGTTATTGAAAAATTGTCATTACGCACCTTCTATAATTAGAGGTGTTGTTTCCTGTTTAGTTTTGTTAGATTATGGTTTTACTCATACTATTTCACGTAATGAAATTTCTATTTCTTTAAATGGTGTATTTTATTTTAATGCAATTACTGTAAATGGTGTGTTTGACATTGATGTGATTGGAAATGAATCTAACAAATATAATAATTCGATGTTTAGCATCAATAAGAAAATAAAGTTGGACTTGAATTCTTCTTATCTTTAAGGCTCGCATGCATAAGTTGCAACAAGAAGGGCTTTTGCAAAATATCAATGATGAATCATTAGATAAATGTGAGTCATGCATATATGGGAAGATGACGAAGAAACCTTTTCATAGAAATATGGAGATGGCTTCTGATCTACTTGTTCTTATTCATACTGATGTGTGTGGACCACTTAGACATGTGTCAAAGAGAGGTGCTAGCTACTTCTTAACCTTTACTGATGATTTCAGCCGTTATGGTTATGTTTGTTTACTTAAGCATAAATATGAGGTGTTTGAAACATTTAAGGTTTTCAAAGCAGAAGTAGAGCTGCAATTGGGAAAGAAGATTAAAGCTCTTCGATCCGATAGAGGAGGCGAGTATCTTAGCCAAGAGTTTAAAGATTACTTAGCTGAGAATGGAATTTTCCAGAATCTCACTTCTCCATATACTCTGCAACAAAATGGTGTATCTGAGAGAAGAAATCGTACATTGTTGGACATGATACGATCTTGTTTAATCTTACTACTCTACCTTTATCCTTTTGGGGTTATGCTTTAGAATCAGTTGTTCGCATTCTAAATATGGTTCCCACAAAGAAGGTTGATAAGACACCATATGAAATATGGAATGGTAAAGCTCCTAACCTGTCTTATTTAAAGGTCTGGGGTTGCGAGGCGTATGTTAGACGTGACTCAGCAGATAAACTCCAACAAAGATTTGTAAAGTGTATCTTCGTAGGATACCCTAAGGAAACTATGGGTTACTACTTTTACTATCCAACTGAAAATAAAGTAATTGTTGCTAGGTATGGAGATTTTCTTGAAAATGATCTCGTATCTCAAGAATTCAGTGGGAGAGTTTATGATCTGGAAGATGATCATGAAGATATGTTAGGTATTGAAAATTCCATAGTGAAGTGTCGGTCACCCCATATACAATCTAGCATAAGTTAGCTCGTAGACATATCGTTATTTACATTATTTTGTAGTTAATTAGTTAGTTATTAGCTTATTTAATAGTTTAGAGTAACACCGTGGAGGAAGGACATGTCTTTACCCACTGTATGCCTGATCCAAAGTCCGAAGGAGGACGTTTAGTATGTAACTATAAATACCCTCTACCTCCCAAGGTAGAGGGTTGGACCTTTCACTTAATCTAACCTTCTTTCTTTTGTTTACTTTCTCTCTCTAGAAAGGCTCCCATCTTCTACTTTCTCTCTCTAAACTCATCATAGTGTACGCCCCATAGTATTTATTGTTTGTGTGTTTGTGAAAACCAATAACTAACAATTGGTATCAAGAGCCATGGGTTGATCACTCATCTTTCATGTTCTTGGATTTCTAGTGGTTTTCATAAGGTTTTTGGGTTTGAATGAGTTTAGAGTGGTTACCATCATTTGGATCATCTCTTGTGTTAAAGTTTGGATTTTGATAGTACTTTTGTGTTTAGAATCATTATAAGTGTTTAGTTTTTGGTTTGGAAGGCTTAATTCATCTTGGTTATAGTGTTTTTGGATTAGAAAAGCTTAGTTTTTGAAGAGTTTCAAGGAAGAGGTTTGTCACTTAGTCTTGGAAGAGGTTTGTCACTTATTCTTGGAAGAGGTTTGTCCAGATTCGTTGTATCTGAAGCGGTTTGTCCAGATTCGTTGTATCTGAAGCGATTTGTCCAGATTCGATGTATCTGAAGAGATTTGTCTATCTAGAAATTTGTCTGTCTAGCGATTTGTCTGTCTAGCGATTTGTCCGTCTAGCTATTTGTCCTTCTAGCGATTTTTCTGTCTAGCGATTTGTCTGTCCAGCGATTTCTCTGTCTAGCAATTTGTCTGTCTAGCAATTTGTCTATCTAGCAATTTGTCTATTTAGCAATTTGTCTGTTTAAGAGGTTTGTCACTTAAGTGATTTGTCACTTAAGTGATTTGTAACTTAAGAGGTTTGTCACTTAAGACGTTTGACTTTTGCGGTTTGATTACTTGCGGTTTGACCACTTGCAGTTTGACCAAAGTTGACTTTTTTCGTCAAAACTTCAAACGGTCATAACTTTTGAACCGTAACTCCGTTTTCAGCGTTCTACCCATCAAAACGATTGTGAGAACGAGGATAATGACACAGCGAATACCTTAAACTTAAGTTTATTCGGGTCAACCTTCGAGGCCTAAACCCGCTCCGAACAGAAGTTATTGAGGTTTTTAAGTTTTTAGACCTAAATTTCTCGGGAAAATCGTGCAACAACCAATTCAAATCTCAACTAAACAACATCTCAGCTAATCCTACAAACAATCATAAGTCCTAACACATAATTTTCTATCATTGTGTCGATCCATCAATCATCTTAATACGTTCTATTGGCCATTGCTTAACGGTTTCTTCTTGATTTTGTAAAATCCCGCGAAAGATTCTATTTCTAGGTTTAAATCATAGATTTGTAAAATACCATGCACGTCAACATCATGCCTAACGATTCAGATTCAGTTGTATCTAAGATACTCAGTTTATACGACGTGATCAATGAACATAATATAGCCAACAATGTACAACAGACTATCGTGTTTGCGTCGGATAATGCTAAAATGGATTCTTGGTGCTCATGTTCACAAGAGAGAGAATTGCACTTGTATAGACTACATAATGCCATGCAAAAGGAAAGTAGCATTAAACCTTATCAACAACTTCACTCACACCTTATGTTACTCACACCGATAGGAATGGAACGAACATGCAATGCCCTTTTCCGTCAAGACTTATCCACATTAACAGGAACATTACTATTGAACTTAGAATAATTGGAACAACAACTTGATAAAGAAAAGGTTCAAAAGGATAGTTCCAGTGCTGCACTTCAAGTGATCTACAACCAATTTCAGTCATTCATCAGTGGGGAATTTACATCAAATTATGATCAAGACATGACTGAAATGTCTTTCAAGAGACACACTCGAATGGAAATTAGCGTGTTCATAGAGACACTTATCCATCTCATGGATAATGTAGAGATGTTGTGGAAGTTACTCTGAAAGATTAAAAAGTGGATGAGTGTTTGGTGCAGTTGAGAGATAGTTGTGATGAGTTGGGTAATGTATCAGTTGAAGAATCGGGTGTCGCTGAATGCAGAATGTCAAAGACAACAAATAATGATGTAACCAGCTGTTTAGTTACTCCTAACACACAAGAAGTAGATGCTGAAATCAGAAATGGGAATGAATGTCGGGCACAATCAAAAGATTGTAGTGTTGAGTCGGGTAAAGCACCATATGATGGAAAATTTGACACTGAATACATAGGCTCAGAGATAGATAAGCTTGACACATCCAGCGGTCCAGTGACTCTTGTTACACATGATGTGGATACAGATATCAGACCAGAAATTGAGCAGGTGTCATGTAATGAGGTACCCTTTACTGTTCAACGTAGTGCATCTGCTAAAGTACTTAAACAAATTGATCATGATGTTGAACATGACTTTGATAAATGTTCTGTAACTGAGGCTGAGTCTGAGATTAAGTGTTTCAAAACAAATGATATGGTTGATAAAAAGGCTTTTGATGAACTTTCAAACAAATTCTCAAATCTTGAAAAACATTGCATTTCACTTGAAATTGCGATACAGAGTAAAGAAAGTTTTCAACTTAACAAACCATGTAAAAATCCAGAACTTCTTGAATTCCGTGAACTTTTTGAAATTAACACTTTGGAAGCTCAGCTTCAAGACAAAGACTCAACCATTTACAATCTGAAGAAACATATTTATGTCCTGAATGTGAAAAGTAATTTAGTCATGACTAAACAAGACATTGATGCTATTAAAACAAGAAATAAAAAATTGGAAAGTTATGTAGCTAAATTACTTAAGGAAAATGAGTCTTTGAAAAGGCTTCAAAATGACCTAAGCGACTCTGTCAATGAAACTAGAACTAAGTCCGTGAAACAAACAAAATCTTTGATAGCAAAAATCGATGAACTCAAAGCTCAACTTCAGGATAAGAGTTTTGTGATAGTTGCCTTAAAGAATGAGCTTAGAAAAATTGTAGGGAAAAGTGTGAACACTAAGTTTACAAAACCATCAACCTTGGGGAAGCCAGTTTCTCATTCCATTAGAGACTGGTCTGTTGTTAGGCAGCCTACTGCATTTAAATCTGAAAGAACAAAATTTTCAAAAACACGGTTTGCCTCCCAAGTTGATGTGAAACAAGTTTTGTCAAAACCAGTCACTTCACCTTATTTGCCTAAGAATTCACATGATATGAATGATTTGTTCAAGAACTATGATCTAGAAGAAGCTAGGAAAAAGGCACAGATTCAAAAAGATTGAATTTTAGGTGCTAGACCTAGGGTGATGAATTCTACGAGATTTCAAGGCACTGCTAGTAGTTTTAAACCATTACCTAGGAACAATCAACTAAAGACTAGGGATTGGCTTGTATCTAGGAGTATTTGTGTTTCGAATAAAGCTATTCCTATAGCAGATCACTCTAAAAACTCTAGATCATTTTCTGAATCCAAACAAGCTGTTTGCTCAAATTGTCTGAAATGCATCTTTAAGGCAAATCATGATAATTGTTTTTCAAAATCCCTAAAGAAAGTAAATGCTCATACAAAGGTTCAACCTGTTAAGTCTAGGATTTTCACTAAGCCATCTACTGTGCATATGAAGCAAAACAAACCAAAAACTTCGCCTAGATGGATACCAACTGCTAAATCTTTGGAAACTAGGAATAAGGATAAGTCTTCCACTATGCATAAGAAGCCTAACAATCCTAGACCTTGCCATAAGTGGATACCATCTGGTAGAATTTTTAAAAATGTTGGATCTAGGTAGATACCTACGATAAAGTTGTTTACCGATGGCAAAATCAAGGTTGACTGTGAAACCCCAAAGGGTTTCGATACTAATGTCACTAACCAATATATATGCAATCAAGCTTGTAATGTTAGTGCAGGTAGTCCTTACTCAGTTGCAGATACTTCGATCCTTCAATACATGGACTGGCTTAAAGTATGGATAACAAAAGGCTTGATATCTCATACCTCACGGGTTCAAGTAACTCAACCTTGATATTCAATCGGCAATGACGTCTGTTCACTTCAGTTCAGGCCTCGTACTTCATCATTATGGCGTCTGCAGATAACTCTTCAGGCCCCATTCCTCAAAGAAAAAAAAGGTGTACGCTTCAGTGAGCTTTATCTTCAGAAGAAGAGAAATCTTCATGTATATGACCATTCTAATCGACATTCTTCATCAACAAGCTTCATGTTTTTCCTATGCTCATTCAATCCTCAAGTGGATCTACGTTCATTGGTGTATACTCTTATTCACTTGTTCGAATCAAAAATTGCAACTTTGGATGCAATTTTTTAGGGGGAGAAGAGTGGATATACTACATGTTGATGGATGCTTGAATTATGGTCATACGACTCTCCAATGCCTAATTTTTCACTTACTAAGGATGATTAGGATTTGTTATTTATTTGGGATTCATTGTTTTAAGATATGTTTGATGAGTACTTCCAACCTCCAACGAATGTTGGTCATCCAGTTCCTGAAGCTCCTGCTTTGGTTCCTGCTGACTCAATTGGTTCTTCATCTAAGAAGTACAAATCAGAATACTCGAGAAACCCAATCTCTAGTTATTCCTCGAGGCGTTGATAATGACTATCATAATATTGCAGTTGCACTATTGAATAATGATCCGCTCTTTGGTATTCCTTTGCCAAATCTTCACGGATTATTGTTCATAAATAATGATCCGCTTTTTGGTATTCCTTTGCCAAATCTTCACGAATTATTGTTCCTCTCAATATGCACGCTATAAATCAACCACATGAATATTAAGGAAAATGACTACCTCATCTGCTCGAAAACATTATTGGTGAATCTTCCAGATTAGTCTCTACATGTATACCTTAGGAAGAATGCATTTATGTTGAGTAATCATTTGTTCCGGTTCATTCAGTGGGTCAATGTACATCCGGTTGTATATTTATTCACGTGTTGGACATTTGACACAAGTTGATTACTTCGGAGTTAATCATTTATCACTTATTGGAGATTGAAGTTGACTTTCACAAAGGCGTGTTCTTATTTGATAACTTGCTCGGGCTTAAGAATTTGAGTTGAAGACTTGGTTTATCTAGTTACCAGCAGTCGGGGTGGATGGTTAAAGACCGACGATGTGGATAATCTCAGGAGGTGTTAATGTCTCATACTTTGTTTGAGTAGTGAGTACTTAGAGATTTGCTTGAAGCATAGATTCTCGACACCGTTCTTCCATCATTAAGTGCAAGCTTAAGATACAAATGTAGGGAATTCGACTTCAGTTTCAAGTTTGGTATATCGAGTTTTCTTCATTAGTGATAACTTCAAATTGTCTACATATGAGTTGATAAAGACAGTCAGAGAGAGTTTTTGTAGCAGTTGATTCTCACAGGATTCAGTTGAGCTAATTGTTTGTTCTTCTCTATTTCAAGAGTATTTGGCATGTATAATGTGTTGCTGATTCAGAGGTTTCAAAACCAGCAAGGGGGAAGGAGATATACATCTAAACACACAACGAGTACACGTGATGAACTTAATACTTCTTCTCTATTGAATTAATCTCGGGAAAGACAAATGTCATAACCACAGAGAAACTCAGTGTTTAACTCGTAGCCTTTGGTGTATTATTCCAACTATTTGGGGGAAGGATATATTATTCCAACTATTTGGGAGAAGGATGTATTATCCCAACTATTTGGGGGAAGGATATATTATTCCAACAATTTAGGGGAAGTATGCATTAATATAAGAAGAATATGTGGAGCGTGAGATGATATTGCTTATCGACATCTTGTATATGATTTATGGTAGTGCTTCCGGTTATTGCTTCATGTACACAATGAAATGATGATTCCAATGAGATCGCAACCATCAGGGGAGAGACATGTGTACATCAGGGATGCACAACATGTTCACTTGATCGAGCTAATTTAGTTATTCCGGAGTTGACATCCGCAGAGATGATTAGTGACTCAACATGTTACATAGATGTCATTGTCTTTACTCTTGTTGGGTACATGTGTACATTATGGACTGATTGGTCATATGTTAGATAACTGGAATGCATTTGGTGAAATGAAGATGTTGATATATTGTTCTCCCGAATAGCCAACTGCTCAAACTCGAAGAGTAATGTGTACATCAAGGACGCACAACAGGATCATGTGATCAGGCTTAATCATTTATTTCGGGTTTGATAACCGCAGAAATGATCCGTGTTAACTTGTTACTTCATTGTTATCGTCTTCTTCGGGTTCTTAAGCTTCATACAATTAGACTGTTTGTTTCACTTCTTCTTCTTGAGGGAAATGGTCTTTTTACAAGGATTGTCGGTTTAAGGGCAAGCTGCCAAAGATTCACTTTTTGAAGGCTCAAGTTCTTGCGACGATTCAAGAGCCTCGAATGCTTTGGTGGTGAAAGTTTAAGAGATGATGACTTCTATCTTCTACAAAGTGCTGACCAATTTCCTTTTCTCGATACTCGTATCATCATCCTCTTAAACTATTTCTCTATCTTTGTAAATAGTTTTCAAAAACCATAAAATAAAAAAAAAATAAAAAAATAAAAAAAAAACCCTAAAAATCAGAAAATTTGAAAAAGTCAAAAATATTGTTTGTCACATGACATGCCTTCTGGTATCGATAACATCTACTGTCTTAGAAATGTCATTTAATAATGGCACGGGACTTTAGATGAAGTTCGAGCAGAAGGTGTAAATATTTATTTTCAAAACATGTCTCTTAATATGGCTTACAGTTATTTCAGACTGTAACCCGTGCTTAAACTATGGTTTGCTATTATTTCAGATAGAAACCCTCTCTTCAAGAAAGGAAAGTGCTGCGCTAAACCATTTTTAAAAAATTTCATGCACTTATCCTATAAACAAAACATGGAAAGCATGTCATCATAAAGACTGATGTTCCTACACAAATGTTTTTCCTTCTAAAATTCTTAAAAAAAATATTTGTTGTATTTCAAAATGGTGGAAAATAAGTTGCTTTAAACTAAATCAGATTTGTAATTTTCATAAATTTGCAAAACCTAATCAATGACTTCAGCTTGTTTAAAATCTTTTATGAAATGAGTCATTGATTGAGGGGGAGAATGTTTTCAAATTTATATCATCTATCGAGCTTATCTAATTATCTTATGTGCTTATCAGAAAAAGATATTTGCCTATGTTGAAGGACTAGGAATCTAGGATATAATTGTTAGAATTAGATGACTATAGTTTGATAAACACGTCATTCCCATACTTTACATGATCTGATTGATATGTTAATTGACTTGTACTAGTCGATTGATGTTTGGGTGATGTCGACCACCATATATCTGTATGTATGTTTACTAACGTATGCAGATATCATGGTATAAAAGAATGTTCACAATCCGGATCCCACAATATAAGATGATTGGATGCCGAAAGGAAAGGGCAACTATTTCTAGGGTCGACAAATGAAGAAACAGAGCTTAATTAGATCTCTATGGAGAGTTGGCATAATTGATGCAACGTCAGAGGTCTCACTGCAGTCAGCAGATGGTTTTCTTCAAAGCCCTATAGCAACAACATAAGCAGCTTCCATTTTTCTCAACCTAATGTATCTTTGTGCAGGAAAAAGTAGTGGATGATACCATTTTTCTTAAAACAATTTTGAAAATGTTGTTTTGAAAATGGAAAATTATTGTTTAAAAAATAAATTGGACTTAATTTTAGAAATCAACCAGACTTCAATTTGATAAAACATAATGTGGAAAACTAGAAGGGGGGGGGGGGTTGAATAGTTTTACCAATTTAAAACTTCTTTTTAAATTTTTAGATCGACTTATGTCAATCTATTTGATTGTTTATGTTGGACGTTGAAAGATAGATATATAGATGTGTAATGAAACATAAAGAGTAAGAAGCACATCACCACGACACAAGTTATTTATAGTGGTTCGGCTACAAGGACACCTTCCTTGCCCAACTCCACTCCCCGAGTCACCTACTCGAGAGTTCGTAAGCACTACACCAACTCCTTGTGGTGGAGAAGCCTTCACAACGTCGCTTAACGTTTTTCCGGTACAAAGCTAAATACCGAGTTCTTTCACACCAAGGCGAACCACACCTAACACAACGTCGCCTACCCTTTATACGGTGCTAGGCTAACCACCGAGTTCTTTCACACCTTAGGAGAACTAATCCTATCACAACGTCACCTACCCTTTATTAGGTACTAGGCTAAGCACCTAGTTCCACTACTATGGAGGAACTACTACCCTTCACGACACAACACCTAATCTCAAGGAGATCTACTCTTTGTTACAACACCATCAAGGATATCACCATCCTTGTAAATAAACAAATACTTATATGTATAACGATGCACCTCATCGGTTATACGACCTAGGCATTTCTTCACAAATGTTACTTGATTTGATTCTTTGGCATCCTTCACTAATGCCTTTGACACAACGCTTGGCACCCTTCACTAATGCCTTCGTCTTGACACCTATAGCATTCTTCGCTAATGCTCTTGACACGAACGATAAGAACCTTTCACTAATGCTTTCGTCTTGACACTTTCGGAATCCTTCACTAATGCCTTTAACCCAACATCTATGGAGAAAGGTAGATCTATCAACAAGAGAACCTTCGTTGTCTTGATGATGACGAAGCATGGCAACTCATGGACTTGAGCTTGCACGTCTTCAAGAAGTGGTGATCTTTCCTTTAAGAGGAACCTAAAAGATCACACAAAAAAAACAAAAGACAAAACTACATAGATCACTTGGATCTAAGGTTAGAGGGTTAGAATATTTGGGGAAAGTATGTGTGTTAAAAGATGAATAGAAAGGAAGAAATGGCTCTCTATTTATAAAGAAAATTCTCTACTGTTTCCCCGGATCCCACGGATCCCTTCCACTTGGGATCCGGCTAGCACAAAGCCAGGGATCCGTGGAACGCTCCTCTTTGCCCATGGGAATTTTTGGTTATGGGTCATGGGTCATGGGTTATGGGTTGATCCATGGTTTTCTTTCTAGATACAATGTATCTTAAGGATACAATGAACTTGGTTAAGTGGTATAAATAAAACCATGGGTTATGGGTCAAAACCATTTGCTAGTTTTTACCTATTTAGTATATACTTGTTTTTACCCATTTTAGTATATACTTGTTTTTACCCATTTTAGTATATGTTATCCCAATATGTAAACACTAGTTGTTGTACATATGTATATCTTAAGCATAAAATCACTTATACTAGTTTTAGTGTTTTATGTGAAAGCATAAGTGTGTTAGAAAACTATTAACTCAAACTATTTACGTACTCTATTAGTTTCGTTAAAATGATTTTACGTTTGTTATCGACAAAACATTAGAATATCGTAAAATATAAATAAACATTTTTACGGCTTATTTATATTAACAATCTCCCCCTTTTTGTTGATGACAAAACATAAAATTATTTTAAGGAAAGATCTAAAATTCGTGAAAGTTTGAATTTGTAGTTTTTACTTTCTTCTCCCCTTTTTTTGTCGAAACAAAAAGTGTTAAAAGAAACTAACACAATTTTTACAAGAAAGTTATGTAAGAGTGTAAAGAGAGTAAGTGACGGGAATGGTACTTGTCTTAACTCCCCCTTGACGAGTCCATCCTTTTGAAAACGGCGTCAAGGACATAACGTAACATAAACTAATTTTGTTTGCAATTAAGTTTGCAAATGGTTCGTCTAATTGACGAAAGCGTGCTCCCCCTTGAATATTGCAATGTTGCAATGGGGTGTCATGAAGTGTAATCCAAAATTGGATTAAGTTGTAAATGATTTTGCAATGTTGTTTGACACAAAGCTCCCCCTAGCTTTATGGTGTTAGGTCACCATTCTATCACATCAATATGTATTTCTAGAGAGAGAAAGTTTAGTAAGAGAAAGTGGAAGGAACTAATGAATGATTAATGAAATGATAATTGCAATTAGAACCAACACCCTCTCCCTTCAAGGGAACGGGTATTTATAGTGTTTACATAAGTAGGGGTGTTTCCCCTTGGTTCTAGAAGAACCTTCTATCACAGCTCATGGGCTTACTACATGAGCTGTGAAATCAATTACAAACATTTATAAACCATATTTATTAACGACCTATTACAAATGAAATGACCTACACTTTATAATAAAACATGTTCCTAACAATCTCCCCCTAAGGGTTGGTCATCATTTGATGTCTTGTTTAGGTCGTTCGACGTCTTGAACTTCTTTGGCTTTCATAGCTTGTGACGTCTTTAATTCTTTGCAACTTTGTTCTTTGTCCTTGTTGTTGTGATCAGTTTTGAATTCTGCCTTTTATCAATATCATAAGTAAAGGTGTCTCTATGTCTTTCTCCATCATACTCATACTTCTTTAACTTTGAATCTCCAATTTTGTGTAGCTCTCAAGTCTTTAAACTTTGCAGATTCTTTGACTTTGACGAAGAATCATTCTGACTTTGTGTTGCCTTTTGAGAGAACTTCAATTAGTGTTAATGTTGGTATGAGCATGTGAAGAATCTGCACGATCTTTTCCACCCGCGAGCATCCATAAGAAGAAAACATAAAACATGGGTTAGAAATAATCCAGCACTTACAAGTTTGAACTTCGAGAGTGTTAACAGCATAGTGTGAAAACACATTTCTAATTCTCACAAAGGCTGTTCCTGAACTGGAGTCCCACAAGTGAGATAACGCGATGTACCGAAATACACCTACAGTTCAGATGAGTCGCTGGGGTACACCGAAGCATCACCCCACGACTGTAGACCGTTTGAGATACACTAAGCGTAACCCACAAGGAGTTACCGAAGTGACCTGCTTTCAAGGCTGTTTGATGTTGACCCTGGCAGGAGTTTCCATTCAATCACTGAGGATCACAATTGTGAATCCCCTCATAAATGTTCAGGCAGATTGCTAAGATCTGCGAAAGACTCTGGAATATGTCACTTGTGTCCTTATAGTTTGAACAAACAAGTGATGAAATATAAGGTGTTCCTAAGAGATCTATTGATGAATCTCATGGCTCTAGACTCGATTAGTGCATTTTGATTTTCCTGAGCGGAGACAAGGGAGAGGGTCTCCTTCTTCAATACCAACAATCTCTAAGAGAGAGTCGATAGATTACGTAGGGTTCCCTGTGAGAATGAAACAAGTTCTTTTGAGAGAACTTGAGTGGCTTAGAAGGTTTAGTGCATTGCGTCACTGGGTCCATGATGACTTTGTCTTCAATACCGGTGTCATCTTGTGACAACCAGTAGCATATGAATTGAACCTGGTGTCTGCCCTAAGTTGAATAATTTGGAGGGCTATTTCTTTTCACCCTTTTCTTTAACTTTTGTTTTTAATTCTTCAACTCCTTCTTTCTACGATTCTCATTTTCTCCTTTTTATCAATCATACCTAAGGACTTCTAAATACTAACTATTTGTGGTGTCCTTGGGTAGATCCCTCCGGCTCTGGCGGATCATAGGACGTTTTTTCCTGTAGGATCGTTATTTTATGTGTTTGATGATTCGGGTGGTCTTGGATGATCAAAATACATGTTTGCCATAGTTAGAGAGTTAGTTGAGAGAGAGGGTGTTCTTGCTAGAGGTTTACACAAAAGTATGGAATATTAGATTGAATGAGAAGCACCACCCCTTCCATGGATGGAAGGGGTATTTATAGTTACAAAGGTAACGTCCTCCTATCGGACTGTGGATCAGGGATAAAGTGGGTAAAGACCCGTCCTTCCTCCACGGTGTTGCACTAAACTAATCTACGCTAAAAACTAACTAATTAACTATTAAATAACGTAAACAACGACAAATCTACGAGCTAACATATGCTAGACCATTATTGGGGTGACCGACACTTTAACATGGAATTTCTAATTCCTAACAATCTCCCCCTAAGGGAGGTCACCCCATGAAATACATTTTGCTTCCTATCATTCTATCTTTAACTTCAGTCTTGAGCTCGTAGACTTGAATTCTTCATTTCCACAATCTTTGTGCTTTAGCAGTGATTCTTCAAAGTCCGCATAGATTTGTACTTTTAGTGGAGGTCTTTGGTCTAATCCACATCTTTGATGATCTTTGAGCTTTCATTGAGATCATCAGCCACAGTAAATCTCTGGATCACCCTTTATTGTGTTGCCATCATGTGATGTTGTGACTTTCGGACCGACATGCTCACACTTTCTGGATCATGACATCTTTTCATCAGAGTAGCGGAAGCTTTTACTGGTTCAAGATATTTGCAGCAGCGCAGTAGGAACATAGTATAAGAAATATCTGAGCCAGGTTCTGTAGAAATGCACAAGTCATGATTTCTTCAATTAAGTGAGGATGCTGTGAGCATGCGGCTTTAGATTGACTCCTCAATTCTGATCAGCTGCAACCGTCCAAATGTACCTGCAAACAACAGTTAGCAATAAAGCGCACGAAAGTGTCTTTGATCACTTTCGTTGAATTGAGGTACACGGCCCACGGTTCCCCGTTGATCAGTACAAGTACTGCCTGTGATCAGGTAGGATTCCTAAGAATCTCCTTGACAGGGTTTCGCAGCTGTTCTAGCTGTTCTCAAACCGGAACGTCTCAAAGAAGACAACACGGAGTGAGTGAACCAGCAAATTGAGATTCACTGATTGATGAAAAATGATTTGAAAAACAATCGCGTATTGCTTGAAGAAAGAGTTTTTGCAATACGACGAAGGTTTTATGAGAAAGATCAATTTTCAATCAAAATACTTTTTGTATTAGAGAATGAGTACACATTCGACGTGCTAGCGAAAAGAAGAGATTCGCACATCGAACGGTTTTTCTAAAAGTATTTTTCAATCAGAGAAACTTTTTGAATTTGAAATGAATACACATTCGACGTGCTAGAGAAAAGAAGGTTTGCACATCGAACGGTTTTTCCAAAAGCATTCGTCAATTCCAATCCTGGACCAAGGTTGATTCACGAGTGAATCTCCCCATTGTTTCTATCCAGTTGTCACAAGCTTGATCTTTTGCAAGATTTCACATGTCACCCACCAAGAGCTTGTTAGATGTTGGCTCTAGAAGGATTTCCATCTTCATTGTGAATATTTTCATATCACTCGGATGTTCTGGCAATACCACAAGGATAATGCGTAGGACTCTTAATATATAATCTTACTTTCCACATTGTGTGAAACAGCAAGTCTTCATTAATATAGTGTCCTAACGAGATATTGTGGATGATCTCTTGGCTCAAGACTCAATCGTGCACTTTGGTTTCCTATGCCGGAGACTAGGGAGATGGTCTCCTTCTTCAATATCAACAATCTCTAAGAGAAAGTCGATAGATTATGTCGGTTCCCCGTGAGAATGAAACAAGCCCTTTTAAGAGGAACTTGAGTAGCTTGGGAAGTTAGGTGCAGTGCGTCACTGGGTCCATGACGTCTTGTCTTCAATACCGGCGTTACCTTAGTAACCACCAGTAGCATATGTATTGAACCCGGTTTCTGCCCTAAGGTTGAATTGATGGAGGGCTATTTCTTTTCACCCTTTTTCACATTCAGTTCTTTTTCATTCTTCAACCCCTTCAGTGCTTACCGAGACTTCATTACTAGAACCTTGTTGGGTTTATTCCAGTACTAGCTCTGTCTTAGTCCGCACTCTTCCCACATCTCGATTTTCTCCTTTTTTTCATCATACCTAAGGACTCTACACTATCTAGTGGATTGTCCCTGGGTAGATCCCTCCGGTTCTGGCGGATCGTGAGAACTAATACCTAACCTAACCATCCTTATAACTCCATACAAAAAGTAAAATGGTCGGTCTTTTGGTACAGTTCATTCTTCCATGAAACCAATTGAAAAATCATTTGGAAAAACAATCAAGGTACTTGTGATACGAGATCAAAGCATTTTGTACCTTAATAGTTTTGATCATTTAGAAAACCTCCCCCTCAACATGTGCATATGATTTAGAAATTGTTTAGCACATGGAGGCAAGAGGACTTTGAAATATTTTCTTTGATCACAATTTTCATAGAAAAAGCCATTTGATTTTTTTTTTTGGTAAATTCTCCTCCTCAATATATGCATAGGATATTTGAAATTATTTTATCACATAGAGACAAGAGTTCTTTTGAAGTACATCCACGATCACACAAGCCATTAAGAAACTATTCGCTCCCCTTCAATATGTGCATCAACATATGAAAGAGTTTAGCACATATTAGTGAGAGCCAGCACATTGAATCAATTGATCACCTTTTATCAAATTTCATATTAAATCACAAATTCTCCCCCGATCAAAAATATCAAACCCTTTGAGATTTTGGATCCCAAGTGATTTAATAAGGTTTATAAAACATGGGAGAAAATGTGCCTGATTTAAAAACTCATCTAGTTTTTTTGGATAAATGCTCCCCCTCAACATGTGCATTATGTATATTGAAATAGTTTGGCACATGGAGGCAGGAGTGCCTTTGAAGGACTAAAACCAATTCTATAAAAACAGATTTGAGATTTAAATCATGATCTCTCACCCGATCAAAGATTTCAAACCATTTGAGATTAGTGATCCCAAAAGATTTAAATAATTTAGAAAATTTTGGGGAAAGACGTGGCAAGATTTGATTTTGAAAAATGACAGATAAGGACCATTTTAAGACATTAAAGATTGTTAGTATCAGGTATGATTGTTTTAAGAGATCTTTTAGTAAAATAAAACAATTTCACAATCAAACAAGAATAGAAAAAATTTCATTTTGACAGATCTTTGAGTTTTAAAGAAAATCATACCATGACATAACATTAAATCTTTAGATCACCACTTTGTTTCGTACAAACCGGACCTTTTATGAAGAAATATCGTTTGAAAATATTTTATTTTAAATCACACTCCCCCTCAATCCATGACATAAGTCAATGATTGAGTGACTTATGTTTTGATAAAATGAAGTCCGGTGTTTTTCAAAATTAATCCAATTTATTTTCAAAACAATATTTTTCCATTTTCAAAAACAATATTATTCAAAGTTTTAGAAAAATGGTATCATTCACTACATGTCCTGCACAAAGATACATTAGGTGGATGAGAAGCTTCCGTTTTTGTTGTTGTAGGGTTTGGAAGAAAAACCATCTGCTGATGCAGTGAGACTTCTTTTTACGTTGCATTTTGAATGCCAACTGAGGTCAAATTAAGCTCCGTTTCTTCAATCACTTAGAAGAAAACCATCTGCTGATGCAGTGAGACCTCTTACGTTGCATTTATGCCAACTCTCCATAGAAGTCCAATTAAGCTCCGTTTCTTCATTTGTCAACCCAGGATATAGTTACCCTTTCCTTTCGGCATCCAATCATCTTCAATTGTGGGATCCGGATCGGGAACATTCTTTTATACCAATATACCTGCATACATTAGTGAACACACATACAAATATATGGTGGTCGACATCACCCAAACAACAATCGACTAATAAAAGTCAATGCAACATATCAATCAGATCATATAAATGTATGGGAATAATGTGTTCATCAAACTCTAATCATCTAATCCTAGCAATCATATCCTAGGCACCTAGTCCTTCAACATAGGTTAACATCATTTTTAATTAAGCATATTAGGATAATTAAGAAAGCCCGTTAGATGATGTAGATTTGAAAAAACATTATCCCCCTCAATCCATGACTCATTTTATGAAAAGTTTAAAAGCGCTGAAGTCATTGATTGAGTTTTCAATTTTACAAAAATTCTGAATCTGATTGTTTTAAAAGAAACTCATTTACCACCATTTTTTGAAAACACCAAATATTTTTCTAAAGAATTTTAGACGGAAAAACATTTGTGTAGGAACAGCAGTCCTTCGACATACTTTCCTTGTTTTGTTTTTAGGATAAGTGCACGAAATATTTGAAAAATAGGTTTTAGCGTGGCACTTTCCTTCCATGAAGAACGGGTTGCTATCTGAAATAATAGCAAGCCATAATTTTGAAGAGCGGGTTACAGTCTGAATTAACTGTAAGCCATTGTTTGAAGCCCGGGTTACAGTCTGAAATAACTGTAAGCCATATTTTAAGACATGTTTAGAAAGAAATATTTACACCTCCTGCTCGAACTTCATCTATGGTCCCGTGCCATTGTTGAATGACATTTCTAAGACCGCAGATGTTATCGATACCAGAAGACATGTCTTGAGAAAACATATTTTTGGTATTTTTAAATTTTCTGATTTTTATGGCTTTTTGAAGATTTTATATTTTTCTATTTTCTTTTTGTTGGTTTTATATTTTTGTATTTTGTTTTGCTGGTTTTATATTTTTGTATTTGGTTTTTTTTTTTTTTTTTTTTTTTTTGATAAATATATACAAAGATAGTGTAGATGATATAGTATAAGAGGATGATGATACGAGTACCGAGATAAGGATATCGAACAGCCCCGTTGTAGAAGATAGAAGTCATCATCTCTTAAACATTCACCACCAAAGCAAATCGAGGCTCTAGAATAGAAGACATAACATGAGCCTTTGAGAAAGAGAGACTTTGGCAGCTTCCCCCCAAACCGAAAATCCATTAGATGAGCAGATTCGAAGCTCTATTTCAAGCTTGCTTTAGCCAGGTGCACAAAGAAGCACACCATTATCATAAATCCCGCTGCTCCTTTTAAGACCGATAATCGAGATTCTCCATTCGAGGTAATATCATCAAGAAGAAGAACAGCAACGTTTCATCCCACTCTTTAAATTTCTTCTCAAATTTCATTACCACTGAAGTCTGAAGCAATCCATTCCAAAAGGTGTCAAGAAACCACTTCCCCCACGTAGTTGAATTGATGCAGTCAGTCTCTTTGTATAATGCTCAAGAACTCTCCCAAATACACATCATGAGGGGAATGAAAACACCTTCCCATGTTCACATTTTTCTTCCCGGATGATCGTGTATGAAGCTCAAGAACTCGAAGTACACCAGTACCCAAGAGCTCTCCCGAATACACATCATGAGGGGAATGAAAACACCTCCCCATGTTCACATTTTTCTTCCCTGATGATCGTGTATGAAGCTCAAGTATCCAAAGTATACCAATACCCAAGGAAGGAATAACTGATAACATTGAAGAAGCAAGCCAAGTCACTGATTATCTCTGCGGATGACAATCTCTGCGGATGTCAACTCCGGAATAAGTGATTATATCTCTGAATCACTGATTAAGCCCTCAAGTGAAACAGCTGAGCGCCTCCAATGTACATAATTCTCTCTCCTCTGATGATTGTGATAACATCGAGATCATCACGCACTTGTGTACCTCTTTTATCTTCAGAAACTAACTCTTCCATCGCTTCCCCCACATAGTTGGAATAAGAATACTAAACGCCTTGATGAGTAAAACCTTGAGTTTCTCTGCGGTCATGACATTTGTTTTCCCGGGATATCTTCAATCACTTAGAAGAATTAAGTTCATCAAGTTTACTCGCCATGAGTCAAACCTTGAGTTTCTCTGCGGTAATAACATTTGTCTTCCCGGGATATCTTCAATTTCTTAGAAGTATTAAGTACATCAAGCTTACTCGCGTTTAGATGCTTGTCTCCTTCCCTCTTTCTGGTTTTGATACTTCAGAATCAGCAACTCTTTGAATGCCCAAATACTTGAAATTTGTTGAGAAGATCGCTTGAAGTCTTTGTGAGAATCAACATGCTGAAGAATAACGTGAGCAAGTCTAATTGGGGATTAAATTTGGCATTTCAAACTCTCCCAATTAGTGCTCTCCCCTAGACCGACAATCTTTTTGATAAATTCCCAGATTAAGAAGAAGTCTTTAGATCATTAAATGCAACTCGTCTTTGGTCTTCTAACATATAGCAAGAAATGTAGAACAGACTGTAGACTCGACCTTCTTCAAGATTGTCCAGTTGAGGAATAGATAGTTAACATCTTCAACTCACACCAAAAAGCATCCCAATTAACTTACATCTTGCAAATCCCCTTAACTAAAATCCCTCCCAATCAAACAAGAACAGAAAGATCTTCATCAAGGAAATCAACAATCAGCCCGCAACGAACACACAAGATGGTAACGCCAAACTACCAATCACATCAAACAAGAACAGAGAGATTTTTCGGAATCATCATGTTGATGTATACGTGAAGCATTAACCGGAAGCACTTTGTCGATAAATCATCAGCCCGTGTGAAGATGTCAACCAACGGCTCTTAGAAGAAACTTCATGTAACGATGACCCGATAAGAAGAAGCTCGGTTCTTACATGAGTTTGGAGCCGTGCAGTAAATTCACACTTTTTCTCCCCCTCAAGAATTGCATACCGAGTTGCCATTCTTGATTGAATAAGTGAATATCTTAAGCAAATGTAGTCTATTCACACTTCTCCCCCGCAATATTAGCACACGATGTCTCCATATTCATTATAATTGAGCAAGTGGAATAAGAAAACAATCAACAGTAGCCCGGTTCACTTGATAATCAAAAGCACATGGAAAAAGCATGAAGCATGTTGATGAGAATGGTCATAATAAGAAGATTTCTCTTCTTCAGAAGATAAAGCGCACTGACACGTACATTTTTCTTTTCTTTAAAGTACGAGGTTTGAACAGAATTATTCAAACATCATAAGAAGATTTCTCTTCTTTCAAAGATAAAGCGCACTGAAACGTACACTTTTCTTTTCTTTGGAGTACGAGGCCTGAACTGATGTGAACAGACATCATAATCTCTCTCTTTTCAGCTCTCTTGGCAAAACATATAATCAACCCCATTATCATTCAGTAGGCTTTTTGTCGTGACAGCTGATGGAGAAAACCCAATATGATGAATTTGACCCTGAAGTAGAATAACCCAAACTCGTGACTTAAACTTGCACATGAGTAACGAAGAGCGGTGTCGAGAATTCATGCCCATTTGAATCTTTAAGTACTCTATACTCTTCAACCAACCAACCATCAAGTATAAGACGTAAATCACCTCTTGAAAATCCACAATTGAATGTGACACTGAGCACTACAACGTAACTCCTTTAAGTGATAGTTATTTTAGTGATAAGAGCCCAATTCCCCCAAGTGGTAAAAGAAAAGGTAAAAGACACCCACCAATAACTAGATTTCCAAGTCTTCGTTTTTGAAAATAAGCTTGAACAAGGATCATGAAGAATCTTCATCCATCCATCCCCGATACCTTCAGATACTAAGTACACTCGCCCGTGATATTTCACTTCAACCTCAAATAAATAATAGGGAATTAACTCCGTTGTCACATCTTGTTAAAAGCTCAAATCTAGCCTCCTTTGATCTAAAGAGTGAACTTTGATAATGGTTTCATCCCGACCATGATTAAAAGTGCATAACCCCGTAAAACCATGTAATAGCCAAACTGCCATGACGAATATCCAAACACACATCCAATTCATGAAATACACCCTTTTATCCCTTCTTCAAAGTAGAAACCGTAGCACCAGCATCAAATGAGATCCCGAAATTCACTTTCCTTTCTCCAAGATGGTTCCATCATTACGGGATTTTACAACTCTATGGTTTAAACCGAGAAATAGTTTCTTTCGCGGGATTTTACAAAACCAAGAATAAACCGTAAGATAGATCCGGGAATGCACTATACTATTACCAGGATGTTTCCATTGTCACGGGATTTTACAAGTCTATGATTTAAACCGAGAAATAGGTTCTTTTGCGGGATTTTACAAAATCAAGACAAAACCGTAAACAATGTCCGCTTGAATGTGTAATGACAACTTTGGTTTCGGTGAATACCTGTTTTAAGGGAACATGCAGTGGTTCATCAACGGTACATTTACCAACATCATCAACAATAACATCAACCATTAAACACTTTGGTAAACACATCACATACGCATTCTGTCGGCTGTGGCTGTGACCACATGGTGAGGTAAACCCGATATGTCAAACTTGATCATGAAGTGAACTTCCCCAGTTTTGTTACTTAAACTTGTACTAATCCATGTGAAGAAGAAACGGTGTACCCAATGTACAAAACCTCTTGACGTATCCTCAACTGCGTGAGACACCGAAGTGATAGTTACTTTGTGGGTTAAGCGAGAAAGCATCACAACTGTAACTAAATAGCCAAGTCTTTATCACCCTCTATAAATGCCCAAGCAAGTCATCTTCGCGGAAAGGCAGAAAGAAAGAAGACGAAATAAGTAAACGCGCCCATAAAAACTTCACTTCATATCAAATAAGAAATATCGTACAAACAACTCCGTAGTCACCCTAGTTCCAATATCGATTCAAGCCGTGACACAATAACCTCTGTGAAAATGTATAGACCAAAGTACCCAACAACTCTCATCATTAAATCAAATTATCATCAAATCTCTTCAATAAACCTCAGTTAGTCCAATTTTCACAAAAATTCAAATCTCATAAAAACTCATAAATCATATCTCAACCATGAGAAGCCCATCTTTTAATCATTCAATGCCCATGTTTGATACACATAAATTAAATCCGTACCAAAATTAGTACCATTCATCACAAGGTTCAAAAAAAATCATTAACCACATTCAATCAAGAGTCCGGTTCCACCTTATCCATCCAAAAATACATTCGGATAGCAAGTTGATGTTACTTAACATTTTCATGTTAGCGTGAACATTTCCATGTTAGCGTTTAAGTCCAAGAGACCAACTTAACTTTGTAATTTTGACAATCTTTTCCAAGACTACTATAAATGATAGATATATGGTTTCCCCAGTTAGTCTTAGGAACATAAGTCCCAATTGGTTCAAGTAATATCACATGTTAATGTCCATTCCGTTCAATACCATGTGAGATGAGAAAAAGCAATGGCCCAACACCAGTCCACTAACATCTTCGGCCCACTTATTATCAAGAGAATGTGCAATAGCGAGACACAGCCCAACTTCCCAAAAACAATACACTGCCCATGCACTTGATATCCAAATCAGCCAAACCCTACACTTTAGGGTATATAACGGCACTTATCAGTGATGTTACCCTAATTTTACACATACATAACACGCCCCCATCAACAGATCATCTCAAAACCCTAAAAATAAGGCATCCGCCTCCATCACAAGCAAAACGAACCCAATTATTAATCCAGATCCTTCATCCACGCTCTTCATTGATTGTGATATTAATCATGACCTAGCCACAGGGATGGCTAGAAGCTCTCAATATCAATGCCATAGGGATGGTTCGGCTTAGAGACAGCCACAAACTCATATCAAGAAAAGGTAGGTTTAACCTTTATGTTCGTGTCTCCATTTTTTCTTTTAACCGAACATGGAGGAGGGATGAAATCATTTATTGGTTTTGTTCTTCCTTCAAATATTCAGATATTGTAGGATCGATGATGGATTATCACGTGTGTACAATCTTCAATAGTCGAAAAATTATTGAGATGCACATGTTGAATCTGAGATTTTTAAGCATAGATAATAACCAGATTGTTATTCATCTATCTTTCATGTTATGCAAAAAAATATGAAGCAAGGCTTCACAATGATCAATGATGATGGTTTCAATCATTCATGGACTTTCATAAGTCTTGACTTGACATTAAATAGTAGGAACGAAATGAAACAATTCTGAGATCGAGTGGTTTAATGAGATTGAGTCTTGATTCTTAGGGATCAGTGATGAGGATGGTTCAGTGAAAGATAAATCTTTTAAAGATAGAACATGAACCATTTCTGAGATCTAGTTGATGTTACTGATTAACTGTAGAGGCTTGTCAAGTCATGTAGGTTGTATGAGTTGGCAAAGAATGTGAAGAGTCTTGTTGTTTCGTAATTGTTGTGGTCGTGGTCAATTGATATACACTTCTTCTTCTTCCTTTCTGTTTCAGTCAAGTCTCTTAAAGTCACGTCGCTAGCTCAAGTCGCTAGCTCAAGTCACTAGCTTAAGTCGCTAGCTTAAGTCTCAAGACTGAGTCGCTACCAAGAGTAAATACTCATGGCAAGTCGCTAAAATTTTTAATGAGTCAAGTCGCTAGCTTATTTATCAAACCAAGTCGCTACCTAATTTTTCAAACCAAGTCGCTACCTAATTTGCTACATCATTAGGAGTCTAGTCGCTACCCATCAAAACACAACTCGCTACTTGTTAAATAACAAGTAGCTACCATACTCAAATCGCTACCAGTTTGACTCAAAAGTCAAACCGCCACATTTTACATGACAAGTCGCTATGTAAGTCCTAATCGCTAGGTTAAGTCGCTAGGTTGGAATTCCGACAATATTCATAGCAAACCGATGAGTTTTGAGTTTTCCGATGAGTTTTCCGACCAAGATTCCGACCATGTTCATAAAAGCCCAGAAAACTGCTATGAAAAATGCTTCCTTTTTACCCGTTTTGACCCTGTTTGACCACTGGAATGTGACTAGATTCATATAACAAGAAAGACGCAAAAAATCTCATTTCTTATTACAGTTTTAGACCACAAAAAACAATCACACCAGACACATATAGGTACAAAGATGTCATGTAAAGGAATATACTCTTTGGACCAGTTTATTGATGACAGATATGTTGACATGTATGACCAGGATATATTGAACCAAAAGAGATGCAAAGAAACATGTACAGGACTGTTAACCAAACGTTAAAACATTTCAGACCATAAAAGAAAACAGACCAGTATAAAACCATGTATCAAAACCACACAAAAACATCAAAAGACAAAAACCTTGGCTCTGGTACCAATTGTAGGATCGTTATTTTATGTGTTTGATGATTCGGGTGGTCTTGGATGATCAAAATACATGTTTACCATAGTTAGAGAGTTAGTTGAGAGAGAGGGTGTTCTTGCTAGAGGTTTACACAAAAGTATGGAATATTAGATTGAATGAGAAGCACCACCCCTTCCATGGATGGAAGGGGTATTTATAGTTACAAAGCTAACGTCCTCCTATCGGACTGTGGATCAGGGATACACTGGGTAAAGACTCGTCCTTCCTCCACGGTGTTGCACTAAACTAATCTATGCTACAAACTAACTAATTAACTATTAAATAACGTAAACAACGACAAATCTACGAGCTAACATATGCTAGACCATTATTGGGGTGACCGACATTTTAACATGGAATTTCCAATTCCTAACATTTCCTAAACTTAGTCACCTTTTAACTCCATGACTATCCTATGTTGTCACAAAAACCTTTTCTTGAAAATCTCTCAAGATGTTTATGATGAAAAACATGTTTTGGTAACACCTTGAGAGTTTTTGGTTTTTCTTTATTTTTTATTTATTTATTTTTTTTTAGAAATACTCCCCCTCCACATGTGCTTATGAGTTTTGACTGAAATATGCACAGTGAGGGTAGAGCTCGCACTTTTGAATTGATCGACTCTTGATAGACAATTCCCCGCGAGACACGATTACGTTGTATAGTTAGAGAGTTCCATTATCAGCTTTTAGGTGACAACTAGCTCTAATAACTACCTTGAAGATGTAAACACTCCTTGAAAAGGAGGTTAGACCCGTCAGAGTTCATGCCAATCAAGAGTGTCTCAGATTGGTACATTCTACTAAGATAAGTCTTGAAAGACAAATCTTTTCGATTACTGAAATTCAAAGATCGTCAATTCATTGGTGATATCTAAGTCGAGCACGTTATGAGATTTCATAACTTCTTGATCAACAATTTTAATCACATTTCTCCCCCTCAAAAATAGCATATGAATGGTGTTTTTGAAAACATGTTGATTAAAATATGCTTTTTGAGGTGTTTGAAATTCATTTGGGAAGAAATGGATTTCAAGAACATTTGATTTCGAACAAAGATTTTTTGGTTCAAACAATTAAGAAGCTTTCGCTCCTTTAATTAGGATTAAGGCACTGAAGCGTACCACAGGGTCCTTTCGTGGAATCAGATTTTGTTTTTGTTGAACAAAAATACTCCCCCTAAAATATGGAAGTATATTCGAGAGATAGCCTTCTTGAGTCGAATTTGAAACAGGTTATTACAATTTTTAAAAAACATATTATCAGATTTGTTGTGCTTGTGAAAATTCGAGCTCAAGGTTTAACTGAAAAAACATAATCAATTAATATAAGCATACGAATGAAAGTAAAGAGTTAGAGTTATTACAGACAGATGTTTAAATGTTCCAGTAATGTTCCAAAAACTATCTAACTGCAGTACTTCATTCAGGACGACGAAACGTCAAGATATTTGGAACCCTTGCTCTTCCTCCAACATAGCCTTCAAGTCGTCTCATTTAAACTCGGAACTTGAGTCGAGAATCAATTTTCTTGACAAACTTTTCAGCTTGCTTAACATCGCTTCTCTTCCATGTCATGTTCCGCAACCAACGTTGTTTTCTGCCTGCTTTCAGATCTTCAAGAATGTTTACAAGCTCAGCCTTTACCTGTGTCAACGTATCATCACTGAACTTGTGAATTTCTTCGTATCCCATGAATTTGACGATGTTGTTCCTGATGAAGTGTAATCCAAATGGTGTTGTTGTGAATGTATACGGTTTCTGGTCATAAATGTCGGGTGGTTCGAGATTAGGTTTGGTAAGATTCATACGTTTTTGATAACTTTCAACGCCAAGATGAAGATCTTCAACTCTTGACTTAATGACAAGACTGCGGATGAAAATGAGAATTGAGTTGAAGATATCATATTGTAGGCTACCAGGAAGATGCTCAAGCTTTCCTTGAACTTTGAGAAGATACATATCTTCAATATCGTTGAGATTGAGAAACTTGTAGTCAGCCTCGTTGAAGGTGTATTCTTTGTCGTCAGCTCTGCGAACCTTGATGTTAGTCAGAAAATTGTACCCATATTTATCCATAATCTCTGCACTTTTAATGGACAAGATCCGGTAGTTATAACACACTTTGTGTTTAGAGGTGAATGTGAGCCGCCATTTGTAAAACCATTTACGCATATTAGGCCAATGGAAGATGCCAAGTTCTGCCTCATCATTATATGTAACAACCGAAGAACTAAACAATTCAGCAACTTCTTCCTCTATTCCCTCTTGAGTGTAAACCGCAGCATGGAACTTTGACAATGATGTTGCATACCTTTTCTCTAGATCTGTGTTGCCATACATCAGGTATTCTAAATCATGATTAAAGAAATATGGTGTGGGTACCTTGGGATTATGAGTATGACCTATGAGTGGTAAAGGTTGAGAATAATCTTGAAAGTTGAATGTTTTGGGAGCACTGGAGGGCAATGAAACATCCCAAGTAATGTTCTCAGACATTTCTCTTGCAACTTCCTCAAGATTGTATTCAAATTAAAGCCTTGAAGTGGTGGAAGTCTTAAATCGTGTAAACCCAGCTCAGCGAATGGTGGCAATGTGAGACAATTGAAGTTTCTGCACCTTCATGATCTTTTTCAAATTCTTTGTGAAATCCACAATGGAAGCTTCATTAGGAAGTTCATCTTCTGGATGAGCATCAACCATATCTTCAAACCAGTCAAACTGAGTCGTGGAAGAGTCAATCCATTCTGGGGCTTCTTCTTGTTGCATGTTAGATGGTGGCTGGGATATAACTTGAGAGACAGTCTGTTGTGGAGGTTGATTGGAAGATTGTGGTTGAATTTCATCTTCAGGTGGATTATCATGAGAGGTGGTTTGAAAAACTGAAGATGATGGTGCAGTGAATTTGGTACGTTTGTCGCTTGGACGTGACTCATCATCATTATCATCAGGTCTGCGTTTACAAGGTGGGATATCTTTACACGATGTCGATGCAATCTTCTTATCAGCCCTCTTAATGGATTTGAGTCGAGCGTCACGAAGTTCAACTTCTTCATCATCATCAAGTATCTTCTCAAGAAGTTGACTTTTGAGATCAATGACAGGCAACTTTGAAGGTTTTGTTTCAAGAGTTAACGGGTGTGTTTGAAGATGAGTGGCTACAACACCTTGAAGCTTGTTTCTAACATATGTGCGTAATGCCGATGGTAGAACTTCATTAATGCAACTCTTTGCCTCTGTAGGAAGAACCTTTTTAATGATTTCCTCAATCTGCTCGGATAAAGGATACTTCTGAAGTGTTTGAATCTGTTGATGTTGATCTTGAAGTTGCTTTTGTTGTGTCTGAACTTGGGTTTGAAGAGAAGTAAGCTGTTCTTGAATGACTTGAAATTTATCTTTTTCAGTTGCTTCAGATGTTTGTTGAGAAGGGAGCCTGATTTTAAAGGTGGTTTTGGAAGGAACATTCGTCTTTGACTGTTGATCTGAGGATGCTGGAGGTGGTTGTGTTAATGATGTTGGAAGACGAGCATCACCTTCCAGATGTGGTTTATCAGCAAAAACATCATCAGAATCATCATTCTCAGAGTCATCATTGTTGACAGATTCTTCATTATCAGAACGAATGAATTGATCAGATTCATCTTTGGATGAAGAGAGTGTGGCAGAAACTGAGTTATCTGATTCGGAAGATTCTGATTCATTCATAGGTTGTTGAAGTTGTTCAGAAATCACCTTAGAACCTGATCCTTCACCCTTCTTCTGCAACCTTTCAAGATCAGCTTGGTGATGATGTTTGGTGATAACCAAGGTTTTCTTCAGGATTGCTTGTTTTTCTTTGTGAGTGCAAGGAGATTGAAGTAGTTGAGTTTGACTACTGATGGTTTTACCACTTTGTCTGGCAGCTGTATCTTGTTTCACTTGGATAAGTCTTTGAGTTTCTGCAGGGTTATCATCTTCGTCGTGATGACTAACTTGTTCTGCTTCAGCAACATGTTCTGTATTGGATACATCTTCATCAATCAGCAAGGTTTTCTTGTGTTTTGCAGTGGATCTCCTTCCTCTACCTTTAGGTTTTTCAGAAATAATCCCAACTGTTCCTGCTTTTTCTGCTTGATCATAGTCCCTGTAAGCGGTAGTCTGCTTGATGCCATCATTCAAGAGACGGTCAGGAATTCTTAAGCCTTTGTTTGTTGTGCTAGTGCTTTGAACTTTAACAGTTTTAAGCACATGATCCATTTGACTAGTATGATACTTATCACCACTTGCCATTCGTTTGTCGATGCTTGGATCTTCTTTCATGAAGTATTCAATAAGAAGCTTGGTGTAACGAGCAAACGGAATTTTATACCCTTTCTTATTGGTAAACTGTCGTGCTTGATAGATCATATCATTCCAAATTAGCTGTGCATAATCAAGATGTTGTGTATTAATGACACCCCAAAAGATTTGAAGAAGTTCCAAGCGAGGGTGTTTATGGCTGGTAGCTTTTCCTGTAACACAATGACTGAGTATGGTATACAACGATAACCATGGTTGAGGAATGAATTTCCGGTTTACATCAGAACTGTTTGACAGCGGTGGAGAAGACTCATCATAACCCATTTTTCTAAGAGATACTGCAATTTGTGAAAACGATGGAGATGGTATGAACGAAGTGTGAGTCTTTGTTTCTTCAAGAGGAAGATGAAGAACATGACGAAGAATGCTGACATCAAATTCGATTGGCGTTCTGTCAATCTGGACTGTCATGATGTTGAAATCGGTACTTATCTTGAGTGAATGCCAGAATTGGTTTAAGTAGATCTCAGGGACATTTCCAGATAAAGTTAGAAGATGCCGACAGAAGTGCTTCTTAAGAATTTCCACTATTATCTGACATGTGGGATGACATAGAAGTTGTTCGAGATCAATACGAGAGTTTGAAAGCCCAATATTGCGTTCATCTTCAATAGGATACATGTCTCTTCTTGTGAGAGATCCTTGAGACATATTAAGACCTGAAACAAATCATTTACCAAAATAGCCAAGAATTTGTAATGACATGTTAAAGGAATGACACATAGGATCTATGCAAACTCACAAAAATATTTAGATGTGAAATTCACAATCACAAACGAAGTCATACGCGCATAGATACAATAGATACTCACAATGAAATTCAAAACTCTCAACATGTTAAAGTATTATCAAACTTGCAAATAATGTAACAAACTCGCAATGCCTCTATACTCACAATAAAAATGCAGAAACTTGCAAACACATATGGACTAGAAACTCGCAAATGATCATAGGACAGGTAGAAACTCGCCACTATTCAACAAACAACAAGAAACTCGCAAGTGTTATTGAACCAGTTACAAAACTCGCCAAGATTCTTGTGTGAAAGGCAAACTCGCCAAAACTTAAACAAACTCGCCAAAATCTAAACCTAATAGAAACTCGCCAAACTCTACACCTAATAGAAACTCGCAAGGATCATCCAGAAATTCGACTTTTGAAATTCACGACTGATCCAAAGACACCTTTTCCATGTGATTTTGTAAAGCAAGTTCAGATTCAATTGTCTTAGACTGACACCATTGAAGTCTTCGTTTAAGTTCAGAAATCTCCATTGAAAGTTTAGATTGGACATCATCATTTTGTGAAAACATTTTTTCATTTTCCTATTTTAATTTATCAATTTCATGCCTTAACATCTGATTGTCCATTTCCAACGTTTGAACCATATTGAGATTCTCAGCAGTTAACACAGTATCATTCACAGAAGCAAATTCACAATATATAACCACAGAAGCAATATTAGCAGAAAGAGCATCTTCTAACAATTGATCAAAGGCATTTTGAAGATCTTGGTTTTTGCATTGTTCTTGTGAAACTGAGTTTTCAAGTGTGTTAAAAGCTTCAATCATTGAAGTCACCTCTTGTTGAAGTTCCCTTTCCCAGTGTGTTGCACACAGACGCAAATGTGCGACATGAGGTGAGATTTGGGTTTGAAACATTTGTCTTTGCTCTCTTGCATAAGCAGATTGAAAATTAGATGCTTTTAACTCATATTTTTTCTCAATTACCTTTTCTAAAAATGAAATATCTTCCATAAACGTTTGAAAGTACCGTAATACTAAACAAGATTTAGGAGTTTTTGGCAATGAGTTGCTTTTTCAAGAGGACGGTAAAGGACCATTTATTTGTGCAACACTGTGAACGGGGCCTTCTACGCAAGATGCCTCAGTTAATTCAGAAAGATTATACGATGGTGTTGAAATGACATTCAGTTTGTACGAAGCATTTTCTCTTGTGTAATCATATGGTAAAATTCCATTTTGTCGCATGTTTAAGCGACTTCGATCATCTTGTGCCCATTGTTCCTCACAATCAAATACAACAAGTTGCATGCTTGGATCTAAAAGACATTGAGCACTATACAATTTGGGCATTTCCTTGAGAGTTGTGTGAAGAAAACGTGGGTGATTATACCCAAGAGCAAAACGTTTTGAGTCATCAGGACTCGGAAGTAAGGTTGACATTTCAATCTGTTTTACTGAGTGGCCAATCTTATATACAACAGTACCAAAATCTTTTAACCGTCTTTCCAATCGAAGAATTTCCTCGATTTGATCATCAATGCGTTTCTTAGATTTCTTCTTGAATTCAGAAAAAATTGACCGATTTGTTGAAAAATCTTGTTTAGTATTGGAAAGTTCCGTTTGAAGATTTTCAATGTTTTTCTGAAGTTCAGACTTTTCTTGTTCAATTTGAGAAATCTTTTCATTATTTGACGCAACAATTTCATGCATTTGATGTTGAAGATTTTGTTCGTTAACGTAAGATTTTTGAAAGGCCACTTCAAAACTTGTTTCTCGGGTGGTTTTATTTTCAAAATCATTTATCCGTTTTCGACAACTCTCAAGTTCAGCAGTCAATGAGGTAATCTCAGCCTTAAGGTTTTGGTTTATCTCATTACATTTTGCAGTTTGGGCATGCAATGGCAGAAGTAATGAATTAAGATATTCTGAATCTAGACCATGAATTGCTTCACTCTGTTCAATATGTTCATTATTTTCGCCATCACTTAGTTCATCAAATGTAACCACGGGGTTAATTTGATCAACTTCAGTATGATTAAATAATGATTCATGTTGAACAAGTTGCTGCTCATCAGGTGCAGATGCAGACATAATTACATTTATGAGGCATATATCAGTGTCAGGTACCTAAGATAGACCGTCTGTGTCATAGACTGGTCCATTCTCTGTTTGACTGATGTGATGTTCCTGCATATTTGCCATCAAAACAACTGCAGCATTTGCTTCCAAATCTTCATATTCATCATCTGAGAGAGTATCTGCCATAAAACCTTGCTGAGTTTCACTGAGTTCTCCTCCTACTTCAGCCTTGTATGCCATCAGCATGACTTGCTTATAGTAATCTCCTCCTCTGGTTCGTGGTTCGGGACAAGCATTAGCAAGATGTCCTTGCTTTTTGCAATTATAGCAGCGAATAGTAGATCCTGAAGCCGGTGAATTCCCTGTTTCCACAACTTGAACATTTCTCTTGAAGTTATTACAACCCGATCCCCCTGCTGATGTTTGACCATTCCCAGAATTACCAGAATACCCACTTGTAATCATACGACGACCACTAGGTCTGTTCCTCAACTTTGCCACCTTGGATAACTGCGTGACTTTTGGTATTTGATGATGAACGAAGACAATTGTTTGACTGAGTAGAGAACTTGGAGAAGGCTTTAGCAATAAAGGTCATTCCATTATTTAATGCTTCAAAGGCATCAGCTTGATCATCATTGGTTTGAGCATAGTATGCATTGTTAGAATCACCTTCGGGTGTGAGTTGATGAGAAGGTGTGGGTGGAGCACAACTAAAGTGACGTTGTTGTTGTTCGAAAGCATGACTTGACTTTGGGTAAGGAGTTGGATAACCATGTGCCATAAGAGCAATCTAATCAGCAATTGGTGGTGGAGGGAAACCATGTGTGCCACGAGCTTCTTTATCTTTGAGAACCTCGTATTGATGATGTTTCAGATAATCATACAATAACCCATACTTGACATCATGAAGATCCTTGACTTGTCGAACAAAAGTAACATACTTATGCCAATCCGGTCCTAATGAGTTCAGAAACTTGGTGTTAATAGCAATTGTTGGAAGATCAATCTTATGTCGATGCAAATCATTGACCACATTTGTGAAACGATGATAATATGATTCAAGTGATTCCCCAGGCTCAATGGTAAACACATCAAAGTTGTGATGTAGCTTAGACTCCATGTCGATCTTATTCAGTTCAGTGCCTTCCATCAAAAGATGAATTTGTTCACATAGCTTTTGCAGTTGTCTGTGCATCAATACTTTTGTAAATCGGATTAGGAATTCCAAGAAGTATTTGTTGCATAGCAAGCTCATCGGCTTCAAGATGAAGTAGTTGTTCTGGTGTTAAACGACTCAGTGGAAAAATTGAGATAGTATCGGGTCTTGGTGGAACAGCTGTAGGATCTCCGGGAACAGTTTCAGTTGGCATTTGAAACGGTCCTTCTAGTATCACCTTCTTCAGATACTTACCATGAGGTTTCTTGAGTTCCATATACCTTAGAAATCGACTTGACCATTGCACATAATTGCCTGGTGTAAGCATTGGAGGACGAGTATCCGAACCAGCTTCATGAATCGATTGCTGACTTGTAACAGCTTCACACATTTGAGAAAACCAAGTTTGTTGTTGAGGGATTTGTGAAACCATTGACATTCGTTGTTGAACTTGTTGAGGAGCTTGTGGAGTATGTTGTTGATTAAATTGTTGTTGATAAATTGCTTGATTTTTATTCCATTGTTGATGTTGTGGACTTAGTTGTTGTTGTTGTTGTTGTTGATTATTTGTGTAAGAAAAATAGTTAGAGTACGGTGGTTGAGACATAATTGTTGATTGATGTGGATCGTTAAGGATAATTAAGGTTGAGGTTGTTTAGATTTAGGTAGATTAGTAGGAGAAAGCCAAACTCGCAGAAATCCAAACTTGCTGAAAGAAACTCGCTGAAAGAAACTCGCAGAACTACAACTCTGCAAACTCGCAGAAATTCAAACAGAAACTCGCAGAACTTCAAGGAGAAACTCGCAGAAACTACAACTCTGCAAACTCGCACAAACTCGAAGAAATTCAAACAGAAACTCGCAGAACTTCAAGGAGAAACTCGCAGAAACTCGTATTCAGTCCAAAAAGTCCAAAAATTTCAATCTAAAACATGTTTTTAAGTACGGATTTCTATTAAATCTAATCAATATTAACCTAAACTATCCCTTGGCTCTTGATACCACTTGTTAGGTCACCATTCTATCACATCAATATGTATTTCTAGAGAGAGAAAGTTTTAGTGAGAGAAAGTAGAAGGAACTAATGAATGATTAATGAAATGATAATTGCAATTAGAACCAACACCCTCTCCCTTCAAGGGGGGGGGGGTATTTATAGTGTTTACATAAGCAGGGGTGTTTCCCCTTGGTTCTAGAAGAACCTTCTATCACAGCTCATGGGCTTACTACATGAGCTGTGAAATCAATTACAAACATTTATAAACCATATTTATTAACGACCTATTACAAATGAAATGACCTACACTTTATAATAAAACATGTTCCTAACATATGGTGTCAATATCTTCATGTGTATTTTGAATAACTACAAAACAAAGGTTAGAAAACAAGAGTATAGTGCATAATTGATAAGGTTTTAAAAGGTACCTTTTTGAGGGGTCGTTTAAGCCCTTATTTGATCACTTTTGTATCCGTTATTGCTTAATATCGTTCCTTTTCACTTTTTAGGTCTCTTGAAGGCAAAATGCTGGAATGGCACTTATTTGGACGAAAAGGCGCGAATATACGAAGAAAATGGCCAAAGTAAGAATCGAGACACTCAAAGCTGCTAGAAACACAAGGTGACGGCGTCACTGCTTAACTGCGACGCCGTCGGAGGATTTTGTGATGGGACAAAAGCCAAAACTCCTATTTCAAGTGACGACGTCAAGTTATAAAAGAGTAGGCCGTCGCAACTCAGACGGCCTAGATACAATCCAGACGGCGTCAGAAGCTGAAGAGGACGGCGTCACAAGCACAAGGTGACGCCGTCGCAAGTCTAACGTGGCCAAGACGAAACCCTAATGACGGCGATACGACGGCGTCACAAAACATACGGTGATGCCGTCTCATGTGTAATCTTATATATAGAATCCGAATTTTTCAGTTTTAGTGTGTTGTCTTTTGGAGTAAAAACCTAAACCAAACTAAGGCTGTCTTGTACAGTATTTTAGGGTTCCAAACCCTATCTTACACCAAGATAAGTGTTTTACTTCATTAATACAATTATGTCTTTGATTATTTGTGTGTATGCTTGCATGTTCTCCATGTCCGGCTAATTTACTTGTGTGTTTGCTTACGGAATATGAAACTTAATTATTGAATATTGATTGGTTGTCTCTTATCTTAGTTGATTAATGATCTAGTAATGCGATAGGTCATTCGTTGTGTACTTAATGCTTGATTAAATCTTTGTGAACCTTAGAATATGACTCCTTGAGTAGTTGTAAGCTAAACCATCCAAAGAGTGCCTTAGAGTAAGAGTTTATTATCCCTAGTGGGTTTTGTAGACGAGACCCTTTGGTAAGTTCAAAGAGTTAGGGAGAAACGCATACCCTACAACCTTAGACACACAACGCAACTAAGAATAAGGATGTGACAATTCAACCACCAATAGGAGATAATTAAGGAGTAGTAAACCTAAGTAAACACATCTTTAAACTATCATACGAGCACACAATAATTAGACATAGACTACATACACCTTAGAATTAGATAATTAGATAAGTAGAGTAATCGGTAGCAATACCAACCCCCCAAATCCAAACCCCGAGATTCATACCTTTCCTTTTCTTAAAAAATATAAAAAGATAAAAAATAATCTTCCTCAACCCCAACCTTAGCGTAGTAACTTCTTACTAGCATTCCTATTCCCCTAGCGAACGATATCAATACCCGTGGCTTACCCTAATACTACACTACAACGATTAGGTTCACTGCCTAGGGTATTGAAAAACTTGCTCGACGAAAAGGAAGTTCCTTTGACCCCGAACGACGCGTGTAGCGTTATCAATTTTTTGGCGCCGCTGCCGGGGAATAGAATAGCTAGTTAGTAGTCCACCTCGTTTAGGTTTCTTTACTTGATTCCTATCAAGTAAATTTTTCTCATTTTTAGCTTTCTCTTAGTCTATCCCCCTTCTTCGTGACCTTTGTTCGTAACCCCATCACTTTTCATCATGGAAGGTGATAACCACCCACCATTCATCAACCCACCACCAATTGACCCGCCAAGAGCCCATACTCTTGGTGAATACTCAAGATCAAGCCACCTAGGCTATATGAACACCATTGAGCTTCCTGAACAAGCCCAAACTACGGCCCTGCGATTCGACACCATCCGGTTGGTGCAAAATGGATGTGCATTCCATGGACTTCGTTCCGAAGATCCAAATCAGCATCTTAGGGATTTCCTTAAAATTGTCGATTCCATCGACCTTGATGCTACTACTCGGGAGACCACGCGCCTGCGTCTCTTCCAATTCTCTCTACAGGACCAAGCTAGCAATTGGCTTGAGCGACTTCCCGCCGGCTCCATCTCAAGTTGGGATGATCTTACCTCTCGCTTCCTTGCTCAATTTTTCCCACCGGGGAGAACCACTAAGCTTAGAAATGACATCTTGATGTTCCAACAACGTCAGGGTGAATCTCTCTACGAAGCATGGACTCGATTCAAGGACTTACTTCATAAAGTCCCTCATCACGGCATTGATCTTTGGCTCCAAGTCCAAATCTTTTATGATCATGTCAACTTCCCCACCAAGCGATCCATTGACCAAGCGGCCGGTGGAAAACTTAGTGATCTCACCGCGGAAGAATCATGGGGTATAATAGAGGACCTTGCTCTCTATGACAATGAAAGTTGGAATGACCCCCGTGAGCTACCCAAAACCGTTAAGGCAATCTCCTTGCCTCCCATTGACTGACAACCTTCCGACCGTAGGATGATCGAACTTGAAGATCAAGTAAAATTCCTAATAAGTTCCTACGAAAATCCTAAGTCTTCACACCATGTGAACAAAGTTTCTTCCTCGTGTGAGCCGTTTTGTGATCCTCATAACACGCGCACTAGCACCCGATCCCCCGAATATGCTTCCGTTGACTACGCTTCGTCGCGTATTAATGGAACGGGAGGAAGATTCCCTACAATACCCGGACCTAGGAATTTCAATGAAACCCGAGAGGCATGGAAAGGCAAGCCCGACTTCTACTGGGGACAAACCAAAGAATTCACTTCCAATGATTTTTCATGGCCCCCACCTCAAGGTCCTAACCAACAAAACATCGAGGGGATGTTGCAAAACCTAGTTGCATCCCAAGAAACCCAAATAGCTAAACTCTCGGACCACTTTAACCAACAACAAGCCGAAATGGATAGGAAGATAGACAACCTTTTGAAAGCCATAACCAATAGTGATAGAAAGGTTAGTGCTATCTCAACTCCCGAGCCTTCCGGTGTAGAGATTAAGGACCCAAGTAAGCTAGCTAAGCACGTTCAATTCGTCAATACCATCGCCTTAGTGAAACCTAATGGAACAAATAACGAAGAGGACCATACACTTGAGAATAATGAAACAACCGAGGAAGTAGATGAAGTAGACAATGACTATTTCAATAAGTTTCCTACGGAAGAAGAACTATCTCGCCACCCTCACTTAGTGCGTGACCTCCGTCACATGTATGTTAGGAAAAGCCCTAGAATCAAGTTTGGGAACCCTTGGAATCTTAACATACCATGTTTCATAGGACACCTTTTCGTGGCAAAGGCCTACATTGATCGCAAGTCCCCAATTAACATAATGACTAGCACCTACTACAATTGGGTAATGAAGAAGCCTATTCCAACTAGGCAAGACCCCTATGATCCTAGTGTTAGTTACAATTTTCTCGGTAGAGTTAAGGGATTGCCCATTTATGTAGGTAGTTTCACGTTTCCTATGGACTTCATAATTGTGGATGATATTAGCACGGCTATAGATCCTAGCTTGTCCCACGTTATTTTAGGAAAACCTTACATAGAAAACACCGGGATGACTTATGATCCCTCATTAGGAATAGTGCGATTCAAGGATGAGACCGACGACATAGCTTACCAAACGCCGTTTAAGATTGAGAAGTTTTCATCACTCTCTAATGGTGAAAAGGAACTTAAATTGTCGGTCTATTATAGGAATGATGAGGATAGGGAAAAAGGAGTAGATTATGTTATGGCTAAGATTTTCGGATTCTATAAGGATTGCTTGAACTTAGGACCGAAATATAGGACCGAGTGGGGAGAGGACAAACTCTTAGACAGGTGCATCATAGTGCACTTCTACAACATGGAATCCCCCATTAGAGACCGTCAAGGTGGCGGTAATGACGTAACGTAGGAGCACGACTACGAGTCTAGCTACAAGACTCTTAAATAAAGAAAAGCGCTTCGTGGGAGGTAACCCATGCTTAATTGTTTGCTTGTTAGTGTCATATGTCTTTTATTGATTGTTTATTCTCATGTTTAAATTTGTAAAAATGCTTTATTTTGTTTTTAACCTCGTCTTAATTACATATAAAGGTATTTTACATAAGGGATAAGTGTAGGGAGAATTACACACATTTTCAAAAGAAACGTAAACATGAGAATAACAATTCATTAAAAGATATATTTGTGTGTTTGTTCGAGTCAAATGCTTGTATCGAGTCATAATGGATGTTTTGCAGAAATTTTTCCAGATTCTAAAGATGTAAATTTTCCAGAATTTTTTCCAGAAAATCGCAGACCAGTTTTTGTCAGGATAACCTAACGGCGTCAGGATCGCAACATGACGGCGTCAGGAAGGAGTAAAAACAACATATTACTTTTTTCTCGTTTTCTGAGCTACTTAAAAAAAATTTGGAATTTTCCAGGTTTTAATTTTCCAGAAATTCTGTAAACATCCATTCCACAAGCATTATATCCTAGTTTAAATCGAGTCTTATATATATTATTACCGCCGATTTTACGTGAAGGTTTCGTTTGTTTTCTTCAAGTGTGCAGGTTTAATTTATCAAGAAGTAGTTACATAAGATTGGAAGGATATTTTCACGCATAAATTCTTCTTGGAAAGGATTTAACCACTACTTCACACACGGATCCTACCGAGCTAATCAGGGGAGTACTAGTTTCTTTCGTTTTTAATTACCTTCCATTATCATAACTTTGATACTTTCGGGGAACATTGGGGACAATGTTCAGTTTAAGTGTAGGGAGGGAAAATAAAACGGGAACTTTGAAACTATGCTTATCCTTGATTATTTGCTTTGTCCAATTGTATTTGTGTAATAAACCATGAGAAAATGTCGGTTATGGTAATTTTGGCACCAAATTTGAAATTTTTCATGATATATAGGAGTGGGTCATTAGTCTTAACAAAAGCGTCTCACGGATAGGAAGTTGTATGACTAGCACAAAAACCCTTTACCACCTAAATTCCACCCAAAATGTGAGGATCGCCCTTAGATTAGTAGGAATTAAAAGCATTCATCTTTAATGCTTAGAGTGTGAACCGGTAGTATATTAGATTCTAGAACTTGTTTTGTGATGCATTCCGAGATCGTTAGTAAGACTACACTTGTGTAGTTAGGAATAACTAAATGATAAGAGGCATTAGGATAACCCTTGTTTGATACCCGTAATATAATTACTTCTTCCACATCGGTTGAGTAATTCCCCCACACCCTTTGCGTTGTACTCATTTTTAGTACACGATACCCCTAGTTAACCCCTCTGAGCCTATCCTTTTCGCGGTTCTCATGATGTTTCGGTTTTTCCGGAATATCAATGAAGAGCATTATTTACACCCCACCTCCAAATATACACCCAAATCGCCTTAGCCTACCCTGTATGCACTCACTTTTAGTGCATTATTGTTATCACCCTAAACCCTTAGTTCAATTATCTAGTTGCTTGCATGAGTTGCTAAGTCGAGTCATATCCTTTGTATACAGTTTTGGGACGATTGGGATTCATGGGAAAAGTTAAAGTTTGTGAAATGACGGGAATGGAACGTTCAATTCAAATTCCCTTTGTTTGCATAATAATGTACCCCAAGTGTTTTGATCTTTTCAATTCGGGTCAAATTAGTGTTAGAGTAATAAAAAAACTCAAGTGAAGGGATGTGCCTATAAATCCCTATCATTTTGATGTTACCGTAGAGGATGGTAGAGTAAAAGTGTATGAAAAAAAATAATAAAAAAAAAAAGTGATTAAAAAAAAAAAAAAAAAAAAAAAAAAAAAAACATATGGGCTACCATTTTACATCTATCCTTTAAATTTATGTTTGTTTATTTCAGTTAGCTAGAGTCTAGAGTGTCGAGTCTTGGCTTAGCAACGCTATTCTTCTTATGCATTTAACATAGAGATTTTTGACTTGCCACCACTAAATAGCCTATCCCACCAAACCCTTTGTTTCCCTACCGTAAGCCTAACATTACAACCCTTTAAAGACCTCTTTGATAGTCTATCCTAGGTGCTTACGCCAAAGCGATGGAGGTTTGATCTATTCTCAAGCCTATGGTAATCTATGTACTAGGACCGGTTAATGAGTGTTTATCTTCCATTTCCAATTTGTTATATTTCATATACACCCGAGAGAGATGTGAGTATCCAAACACCCCATGTGAGGTGCTAGTATGTAATTTTCGTGCTTGTTATGACTTTTGCGGGGCTTATATGTGTTGTGGACTGTTTTAAACCAATGCTTCATGACCCATAACTTATAAATTAATTGGCTAAAAGCACATTTGCTTGAGGACAAGCAAATACCAAGTGTAGGGATATTTGATAAGGTTTTAAAAGGTACTTTTTTGAGGGGTCGTTTAAGCCCTTATTTGATCACTTTTGTATCCGTTATTGCTTAATATCATTCCTTTTCACTTTTTAGGTCTCTTGAAGGCAAAATGCCGGAATGGCACTTATTTGGACAAAAAGGCGCGAATATACGAAGAAAATGGCCAAAGTCAGAATCGAGACACTCAAAGCTGCTGGAAACACAAGGTGACGGCGTCACTGCTTAACTGCGACGCCGTCGGAGGATTTTGTGACGGGACAGAAGCCAAAACTCCTATTTTCAAGTGACGACGTCAAGTTATAAAAGAGTAGGCTATCGCAACTCAGACGGCCTAGATGCAATCCAGACAGCGTCAGAAGCTGAAGAGGACGGCGTCACAAGCACAAGGTGACGCCGTCGCAAGTCTAACGTGGCCAAGACGAAACCCTAATGACGGCGATACGACGGCGTCACAAAACATACGGTGACGCCGTCTCATGTGTAATCTTATATATAGAATCCGAATTTTTCAGTTTTAGTGTGTAGTCTTTTGGAGTAAAAACCTAAACCAAACCAAGGCTGTCTTGTACAGTATTTTAGGGTTCCAAACCCTATCTTACACCAAGATAAGTGTTTTACTTCATTAATACAATTATGTCTTTGATTATTTGTGTGTATGCTTGCATGTTCTCCATGTCCGGCTAATTTACTTGTGTGTTTGCTTACGGAATATGAAACTTAATTATTGAATATTGATTGGTTGTCTCTTATCTTAGTTGATTAATGATCTAGTAATGCGATAGGTCATTCGTTGTGTACTTAATGCTTGATTAAATCTTTGTGAACCTTAGAATATGACTCCTTGAGTAGTTGTAAGCTAAACCATCCAAAGAGTGCCTTAGAGTAAGAGTTTATTATCCCTAGTGGGTTTATTATCCCTAGTTTATTATCCAATAGGAGATAATTAAGGAGTAGTAAAACCTAAGTAAACACATCTTTAAACTATCATACGAGCACACAATAATTAGACATAGACTACATACACCTTAGAATTAGATAATTAGATAAGTAGAGTAATCGGTAGCAATACCAACCCCCCAAATCCAAACCCCGAGATTCGTACCTTTCCTTTTCTTAAAAAATATAAAAAGATAAAAAATAATCTTCCTCAACCCCAACCTTAGCGTAGTAACTTCTTACTAGCATTCCTATTCTCCTAGAGAACGATATCAATGCCCGTGGCTTACCCTAATCCTACACTACAACGATTAGGTTCACTGCCTAGGGTGTTGAAAAACTTGCTCGATGAAAAGGAAGTTCCTTTGACCCCGAACGACGCGTGTAGCGTTATCAATAATTTCCTGCAAATAAGACTCAAGTTAATAGAAATTTGTGCTTCTGTACCACGGATCCCACAGTTCCCTTCTTGGAGGGATCCGTCTAAGCATTATGGAGAGATCCGGCTATCTGATGATAGTTTCTTCAGCAGTGAAGAGATGTCAAGCAATGCTAATGAGGAAAAGAGATATATGTACAATATAACAAGCACAACACATAAAATAATCATAGCATATAAGTATTCATTCAATAAAACTAGAGATACACAACCAAATCTCTAAAAACTAAGAGAATGAACTTTAGCCACATAAGTACTATTAATGCTAATCTCATTACGAGACTTAGAATGTGATAATGTGCTTAAGTCTAGGGATGAGTGGACTTGTTGAATTGATCCAACTTTGCAAGAAGATGATTGAACATGAAATGTATCTCATTTCGTACTTCTTGAACAAGTCCTTGAGTTTTTAGACAATTTGGGCAAATATTGTCTTGGTTTGGCCCCGGAGGGAAAAGGATGTTTTGAGGGGGCTCAATGTGTGTTTGGGGGTCTTCATTTTGAGAAGTGGGGAGAGGTTCTAAAAATGAAGGTGGTAATGGAACTTCTTCCATATGATCAAGGTTGTTCCTTGTCTCCCATGATGGGCTAGTTGGTGTTGAAGGGGGTTCCCGATTCAATGAAAAGGTTGGTGAATGGGAGGTTTTTGGTGGTGAATGGAACAATGAATATATGTTTGGATGAGGAAGAGGCTCATTCAAGGAGTGTAGTCCATTCTCAATGAATGAAGGCTTGCTAGAACTAGCCATGTTTGGTTTAGAACTAGATGATCCTTTTTCTAGTTGGAAAGGTTTGATGCTAATCCTTGCGGTTCTCTTAGCTTTTGTTGGATTGGTTTGATGAGGTGGGATTCTAGAGTTATTATTTCTAATGGGAGATGTTTCGGTGGATGAAATTTCATGAATCATTTGACCCTTTCTTTTGGATGATCCTATGTTTGAGGAGTTGTTGCTAAGAGCCTTTGTCATGGTGATGAAAATGTTAATGTGAGCTTCTAATTTATGATTTTTGAAAGGTAATTGAGGATGGTGCCATAAACCTAAGATTGTTTGGTTTATAAAGAATAATTTGAATTAGTGAATTAAATTCTTGACCACTTAGAAGACTAAGCATGCTCTTGAGGTTTTGATCAGCTCTAGGAGGATAATTAATGTATGCTAAAAAGGTGTCTTGAATTTGAATATGGAAGCTGATTTATGCATTCTGTATCTACGGATCCTGTGGATCCCTCTCAATAGGGATCCGCCTGGTTAAAGACCAGGGATCCGGCTATCAGACAAGGTTTAGGTGAAATCATTATGCTTTTGTAAGGTTTGTTATTAATAGATTTCGATGGTTTGACTTAATTTTGAAGTCTTTAGCTGTTGGATATCTCAAATCCTTAACCATAACAAGTAATGGTGCTTAATGATGGTTTTGGCTAAGAAAATTTGACCTTGGGTAGTCTAGCTATATGTTTGACAATGATTCCATTTAATTTGATGTGGAGAAATGGTGATAACAAGTCCTAGAAGTCAGATGATGTCCTAATAGGATTTTACTAAAATTTTTAAAAAATAAGAAGAAATGATAATATAATTTTTGACCCTAATTTTGATTAAAAGATGATTGAGATCAATTTGCTAAAATTGAAAGATATACCTAACTAAGTGCTATCAATCGTGATAGATAATGTGTGAGTGTTGGAGTGGAATTATGGTGAGTTTTGACTAGTTGAAAAATCAAAGATATTTCAAAGATGTATCCTAGATAAGCCATGGATGAGAGTGAAGTTTTCAACTATATGAGAAGGACTTAGTTGGCTCTAGTATCTTGTGTTTGACTTGTTTGAGGTGATATAGTAGACTATTTTGATGTACCTAAATCTGTATTATATATTAGATACCACGGATCCCACGATTCCCTTCTGGGTGGGATCCGTCTAGTACAAATGTTGGGATCCGCCTACTGCAGATCAGAAGGCTTTCAGCAAATGTGCAATTTTGCACTTCTTAGTAAATGCTTCTCCTAGTTGTTTCTATGGGGACTAAATGCAAGAACACAACTAATATAATTAATAACAAAGTAGGAAGAACTAAAATTCCTAAAATGAGTGACGACGACCACTCCAAGAGGTCGTAAAATCTCATTTTCCAAACATCCAAGTTAGGATGTTTAGTGCCAAGATATGGCAATACCTACATACTACAAGTATAGTTTAGAGGGTTTACAAACCATTGTTTGAGATTGTTTATCATACACTAGATTCCAAAGGTCTTACCTTTCTTTTCCTCCTTCACTTCTTCACCCGTCCTCCACTCTTTATCGAACTATCTTCACTTCCTCTTCCTCAAGAAATTGGCGAAGCATTTGAAGATTCCCTTGGTTTGTTGCCATTCGGGTGATTCATTAGGGATGTTTGGCAATTGGTTAATGTAGTCCAAGGGGTCAAGATCGATATTTTCAAGTGGGTTGCTACTACTCCCTTCACCTCCACCTTCTCCTTGCCTTTCCCTTTCGTCCGAGGAATCCGTGGGTGGGTGTGGCCTCTTGCCTTCCACCATAAACCTTGTTGTTCTACCCTCGGTTAATGGTACCATAACCTTATTGCAGAAGTTATGATCCTAGGATTGTGGAGAGGGGTCTAATGCAAAGATGAATTTTGCAAGACGGGTTAGAAGCATTGCATATGGAAGCACCATCTTGTCCATGCTTCTTACACTTGCCATTCTCTTGACCATGTAGTAGGCAATGTTGAAACGGGTTTTGGTCACTAGACAATAGATCATGAAGCTTAGGCATGCGTTGGGGTGATCCTTGTTTCCTACTAGACACACCACATTCTCTCTAATCACATCTTACCATTTTCTATACAACGGGTACATCTCCGAGAGCTCCATTTGGAAAGGATCCCTATGGATCACTTTTGATTTCCTAGTAACCCTTGATGGGGATGCTCTTGGCAAAAACACGGTGTCTCTTACCGTGGTTGCTTCCGGGATTGTTGCGTGATAAATGTCGTGATGATCAACCATATAGTGTAATTCCTGCAACGACCACTCATTAGAGTACATGCAAACACCATCATGTGGCACTCCTATTATTCTTCCAAATTCCTCAAGTGAAAGACTAAACTCTCGCTCATTGATGGTGAATTCAATTGAAATGGACCCATCATCATTTCTAATTATACCCATTGTCTTGTAGAATTTGAGCACAAAGACCGGGAAAATTTCCTCGTTTATATCCAATAAACAATCAAAGCCAATAGTTCCAAATATTTCCCTCATGTCGGTATTTGCAAGAAATGATGGAACAACAACTCTACCTTCATGAAAGATTCTCCTTTCAAGCAACTTAAAGGCTTTCCTATCGTCCGGACTTAAACCATCCTTCCTATGGTACATGGGTATGTAGTGAGCGGTGTCTTGGTAATCTTGTTGCTTGTTGCTTGGCATGATTGTTCCTAAACAATACAACCACAATGTGGTGTTAATTATGAATAGTAACCTAGAGGGTTTTATCACAATTTTGCTCTCATCATCTTTGTTGAGTTCAAGAAATGTGTTTAATTTGTATTAACAACGTTAATTCTTTGATTTAGATTATCATAGAAAACAATGTGGTGACAAATTATGATAAACTCATTTAAACCCAACTCTTAAAGATGAAGGATTTGTAATTCTAAGAATCAAGGAATTAAATTAACAATGTAGTGAAGATTATACTTACACAAGTGATTGTTAAGCTTGAGAAGAATGATTAGTTTGCTCTTATGAACAGTACCTTAGTTCTTGTTCGTGAGTCTTTGAGGTGATTATGATTGTGGAACATCCACTGTGATCATTTTTCAGTTTATACTGTCTTCTGTTGCACGGATCCCGCGGATCCCTCTCATTTGGGATCCGGCTAGTATAAACGAAGGGATCCGGCATAACAGCAAAAGTCAGCTCAAAAGTTCCTTGATAACTATGGTTTGGGAGTTCTAAAACGCCTAATGTTTTGGTGTTACGGTTCTAAAACTTGTGGTTTTAGGTTTTGAAGATTCAGTACTATTCCAATTAGACGAGGTTCTCTTTTTTAAGAATTAGTCATAATTCTTGGGAAGCTTTTCAAACATTATAATAAAATCCCATTTTATTATAACATAAGAAGTTTCACATGGATATTTATTGACATAGATGAATTGTCAATAAATTCTTTGTGATGAATAATGATTGATGTTATCATATAACTAAGATATCATTATTATGAGTTGGTAATGAAGTTTAAATAAGTCGGAGAAAACTCATTTGATAGGGACTATAATATAAAAAACTACGAGAACAATTTCTAACAAATCATGCAACTAATATTTTGATAATAACAATAAATGTAAGTAATTAGAGATCATACCTTTGCCAAATATTCTTTTAATAAAAGAAGTATTTAGATGTTTTAGTGATCTTCTTGGAATCTCCAGATTTATGTTGTAAGAATGTTTATACATTCTTTTTGCGAAGAGAAATGTTTCGATAAATTCTTTATGATCTTCTTGGTGACTCCAAATCCAAGTATGGATAATGCTAAAAGAAATGTTAGAACATTCTATCATTGTCCAACAATAAGCAATATAATGAATTTTTAAAATGTGACAAAAACAATCCTTCTTTGTAGTTTTCAAACATACATGGATCGTATCAAGTTTTTAAACTACAACATACTTTAAGAAACTTGGTAACGAAGCTCTGATGCCATTTGTGGAAAACTAGAAGGGGGTGGAATAGTTTTACCAATTTAAAACTTCCTTTTAAATTTTTAGATCGACTTATCTCAATCTATTTGATTGTTGATGCTGGACGTTGATAGATAGATATATAGATGTGTAATGAAACATAAAGAGTAAGAAGCACATTACCACGACACAAGTTATTTATAGTGGTTCGGCTACAAGGACACCTTCCTTGCCCTACTCCACTCTCCGAGTCACCTACTCGAGAGTTCGTAAGCACTACACCAACTCCTTGTGGCGGATAAGCCTTCACAACGTCGCTTAACCTTTTTCAGGTACAAAGCTAAATATCGAGTTATTTCACACCAAGGTGAACCACACCTAACACAACGTCGCCTACCCTTTATACGGTGCTAGGCTAACCACCGAGTTCTTTCACACTTTAGGAGAACTAATCCTATCACAACGTCGCCTACCCTTTATTAGGTACTAGGCTAAGCACCTAGTTCTATTACTATGGAGGAACTACTACCCTTCACGACACAACACCTAATCTCAAGGAGATCTACTCCTTGTTACAACACCATCAAGGATATCACCATCCTTTTAAATAAACAAATACTTATATGTATAACGATGCACCTCATCGGTTATACGACCTAGGCATTTCTTCACAAATGCTACTTGATTTGATTCTTTGGCATCCTTCACTAATGCCTTTGACACAACGCTTGGCACCCTTCACTAATGCCTTCATCTTGACACTTATAGTATTCTTCACTAATGCTCTTGACACGAACGATAAGCACCTTTCACTAATGCTTTCGTCTTGACACTTTCGGCATCCTTCACTAATGCCTTTAACCCAACATCTATGGAGAAAGGTAGATCTATCAACAAGAGAACCTTCGTTGTCTTGATGATGACGAAGCATGGCAACTCATGGACTTGAGCTTGCACGTCTTCAAGAAGTGGTGATCTTTCCTTTAAGAGGAACCTAGAAGATCACACAAAAAAAACAAAAGACAAAACTACATAGATCACTTGGATCTAAGGTTAAAGGGTTAGAATATTTGGGGAAAGTATGTGTGTTAAAAGATGAATAGAAAGGAAGAAATGGCTCTCTATTTATAGAGAAAATACTCTACTGTTTCCCCGGATCCCACGGATCCCTTCCACTTGGGATCCGGCTAGCACAAAGCCAGGGATCCGTGGAACGCTCCTCTTCGCCCATGGGTATTTTTGGTTATGGGTCATGGGTTATGGGTTATGGGTTGATCCATGATTTTCTTTCTAGATACAATGTATCTTAAGGATACAATGAACTTGGTGAAATGGTATAAATAAAACCATGGGTTATGGGTCAAAACCATTTGCTAGTTTTTACCTATTTAGTATATACTTGTTTTTACCCATTTTAGTATATACTTGTTTTTACCCATTTTAGTATATGTTATCCCAATATGTAAACACTAGTTGTTGTACATATGTATATCTTAAGCATAAAATCACTTACACTAGTTTTAGTGTTTTATGTGAAAGCGTAAGTGTGTTAGAAAACTATTAACTCAAACTATTTACGTACTCTATTAGTTTCGTTAAAATGATTTTACGTTTGTTATCGACAAAACATTAGAAGATCGTAAAATATAAATAAACGTTTTTACGGCTTATTTGTATTAACACATAAGTCACTCAATCAACGACTACGGTCATAGATTGAGGGAGAGAGTGATTTCAAATTATTTATTTTCAAACAATATATCATCAAACGAATCAGAGTCCGTTTGTACAAAATAAGTGGTGATCTAAAGATTTAATGTTATGCCATGGTATGATTTTCTTTAAAACTCAAAGATATTTCAAAATGAAATTTTTTTCTGTTCTTGTTTGATTGTAAAAATGTTTTATTTTACTTAAAGATCTCTTAAAAACTATCATACCTGACACTAACAATCTTTAATGTCTAAAATTGATCCTTATCAATCATTTTTGTTAGGAATTGGAAATTCCATAAGTTAAAGAGTCGGTCACCCCAAATGATATCTAGCCTAAGTTAGTTCGTAGACTTGTCATTATTTACGTTATTTAGTAGTTAATTAGTAGCATAGAATAGTTTAGTGCTTCACCGTGGAGGAAGGACGGGTCTTTACCCATTGTATACCTGATCCATAGGCCGTTAGGAGGTCGTTTAGATTGTAACCTATAAATACCCTCTACCTTGCAAGGTAGAAGGTTGGATGTTCTTTGGTAATCTAATATTCCACAAGTTTCTCTTTCTAGAATATCCCACTTTCTCTCTCTCTAAAATCATCTATACGCCTAAAGTGTTAATGTTATGATGTGTATGTGAAATCAAATATCCTACAATTGGTATCAAGAGCCATGGTTAGATCATCTCTTACATATCTTTGGATTTCTAGTGGTTTTTAGATGGTTTTTGAGTTTGAAAAAGTTTAGTGGTTTTTGCATCATTTGGTTGATTTCTAGTGTTAAAGTTTGGATTTTGTTAGTACTTTTGGGTTTAGAATCATCACAAGTGTTTAGGTTTTGATTTGGTAAGCTTGTATCATCGTGGTTGGGTTGTTTTTGGATTAATAAGTGATGTTTGTGAGTTTTTTCTAGCTAGCGACTTGACCCACGGAGTGACTTTCTTGTTAGCGACTTGCTTTGCAAATTGGTAGCGAGTTAGAGTTGAAGTTATTAGCGATTTAGGCTTAGCGACTTGTCTAGTGAGACAAGCCGACAAATTGTACACTTAGTGGATTCTCCACTACGGGTAGCGACTTGGTGAAAGTTAGTGACTTGTACCTTTGTGTGTTAGCGACTTGGTGTTAGCGATTTGGTGCATAGCGAGTTGCTATTTAGCGACTTGATAAATTAGCGACTTGCTGTCAAAATTTTGCTAGCGACTTGGTACTCGGATTTGGTGCTTAGCGACTTACAGTTAATATTCTTAGCAATTTGGTGCCTAGCGACTTGGTCTTTAATACCTTGGTGAAGTGAAGCAAGTTACCTACATCTAATTCCCATAAACACACTCTTCCACACAATGTCTTATATCACTGATCCTTTAATCACCAAAGTACTTGCACTATATGATACCTCGCAGAATAATGATACAGACTGCCTCCCAAAATACCCTTCAGTGAATGAGTTTACAACTTATAATCAAAAGAATTTTGTGTTAATACTGGCAAATGGTACAAAGCAAATGGAATACAACAGTGAACCCTTTCAACTACTTCATCAGCATCTCAATCTACTTTTATCTACAGCTATGGATCGAACAAGCAGTGCTATTCTTCGTCAGGACTTTCCCACCTTGACTAGAACTGTGTTACTTAACTTAGAACAACTGAGGTTTCAAATTACAAATGAAAAGTTCACAACTGATAAGTCTAATGCAGCTCTTCAAACAATCTTCAATCAATTTCAGCCACTTATCCGGGGGGAATATTCCTCAGATTTTGATGATAACATGACTGGAATCTCATTCAAGAAACACACTGGAATGGAAATTCATGAGTTCAGAAACACATTTATTCAACTTATGAGTAATATGGAAATATACATCAAGGAAGCTGTTAAAGAGAATGATAAGCTGAATGAAATGAATGAGTGTCAAGAGATACTATGGAAAGATTGTGACAAGTCACACAATAGATCAGTTGAACCAGTGAATGATACCGAATGCAGAAGTTCAGTTGCAATGAAAGAGGATGAAGACAATAGTACTGATCTCAAAGACTCAGAGTCAGAAAAGGTTTCAAGTGATAAGGTACACTTAACTGATCACAGTAATTCATATGTAAAGGTACCTGACTCTAACTCTGAACATAACACCATGAAATCGATCTTGGTTGAGCCTGAATCTAAAACTATTAAACCTAATGACATGATTGAAAAAAGGGTATATGATGAACTTTGAAACAAATACTCAATTATTGAAAAACATTGTATTTCATTGGAAATTGAAATACAACAAAAGGATGAAAACTTTTATGCAAAAAAATCTTGTATTAATCAGAAACGTCCAGAATTTCGAGAATTTTTTGAAATTAATCAATTAAAAACCCAGATTCAGGACAAAGATTCGACCATATGTGATCTGAAATTACTACTCTCAGATGTGCAGAAATATGATTGTCATGAGATGAGTGATACACTTGAATCTAGAAATGCTGAACTAGCTCTATGTGTGTCCAGCCTATTAAGAGAAAATGAGTCATTAAGAAAGAACTTTGAGGAGACCAATTCTAAGTTGATCAATCAATCTAACCTCTTGTTGAAAGACATTGATGACCTCAAAGCCCAAATTCAGGATAAGAGCTTCAATATTGTTGCCCTAAAAAATGAGCTTAGGAAATCTATTGGAAATAGGAAGAACACTAAGTTTGCAAAACCTTCAACTTTGGGAAAGTCAACTGTTCAGAACCACTCTAAACGTACAGTAGTTAAGCAGCCTAATGCCTTTAGAACTGAAAGAGTTAAACCATCAAAATCTAGGCTTGCCTCCTAAGTTGATAAGAATGTTGTTTTGACAAAACCAGTCACTTCATTGCCTCGTTCGGATATGATGTATCTCAAACCTCAGGTTAATGTTCAATGCTCCACGATCATAAATACTAGAAGTACGACTAGTTCTCATACGAAACATCAATTGACTGATCAATCCACTAAGAAATATTCTACTCACAAAAAGACCAATAGTCAAAACAAGGCTGTGCACACATATAAATCTACTAGCAACTATTTCAAATGGATTCCCACTGGCAGATTATTTAAGTTTACAGGACTCAAACGGACTTACATACCTAGATCTTGCCTCAAGTGGATGCCCACAGGAAAACTCTTCAAGAATATTGAACCTAATGGGATCCCTAATAATGATACGTCTGTATTATACTATGATACATCCAATAGTGAGATTAATCATGTCACTAACCCATCCATTTGCAATTCTACATGTGCTTCCAATACAATGTGCTCTTAGTCTTTTTCAGGTACAATGCTCAATTCAATCAGGAACCTCATGACTTGGCTTCCATCAGAAATGAATATGGCTCAGTCAGGAGCTATAGCATGCCAGAATTGATGTACCTATTACTTTGACTCCTTTTCACCTTGAATTAGGACTCGCTCCTTTATATCTGAGTACAAATTAGTTTTAAAAAAAATTAAAAAAAAAATAATAATAATAATTTAAATTCATTATTTTTGTCATTTACATCCATCTAATAAAAGATATATTCGCTGTTATCGATAACATCTACGATCCTAGAAATGTCATTCAATAATGATACGGGTTCATAGATGAAGTTCGAGCAACTGATATATTCTTATTTTAAAATGGGTTGGTTAAAGTCAATCAATGGTCTTTGTTGACATTGATTGAGGGGGATATTGTTTTCAAGATATCTTGTTTATATTTGCTTCAGTGCTGGTTATGGTGTATGCTCAGTTGTAGGTTGTTGTCTTGTCTTTCCTTTGTGATAATCTTTGTGTACCCATGTATTGAATGTTTAGTATTAAATGTTTATTTGATTCATGGTGATCATTGTGATTGTGTGCTTATCTGGGTTAGTATGCTATCTGATTAGTCTGTTATGGCAATGGATTATAAATGTCTACTATACAGAATATGATAAGATTGCAACTTTTCATGACTATGTTAGCAACTTGCTTTGAAAAACACTAGCGACTTATTTAAAACCTTTGATAGCGAGTTGCTACACAAGTCACTAAACCACAGGGACCAAAAGTGACAACTTGTTTTTCTTGATAATCTCCTCTACTTACCCTAGCGACTTACATTTTTTTCTGTTTTGTTTTTGCTTCAAAGTATTAAAAACTTTTCTCACTCTCTTTCTCCCTCGTTAAATATTCAACCTAGCGACTTAGAAGTGGTATGATTTGCTTCATTCACTCTCTGCTCTCTATTATATGTCTTTGATGCTTGTCTAACACAACTCTTTACACAGATCTCATCGAGCATTTGATCTGTGACACTTGATTCCCACATAGGTTTGATAATGAATCTGCTCTGATGGAATCATTTTTCTTGTGTATAATGATTGTTTAGGTGTTATTGGATTGTATTAATGGTTGCTGTATTGCGTCAATTGGGTGTTGCTGCATATGTTGAGTTTGATGTTTTTTTTTGTTATTGTTGTTTTGGGTTGTCGATTGCAAGTGTGTTAAAGGTATTGTTGTAACCGATCTATATAGCTTGTTAATTGTGCCCATGTAATAGTGTTGAATGAGTGTTTGTTTGGGATGTTTGTCAGTTGCGTAAAATGTGTTCTTGATGGCGACTTAGTAATGTTCTTGGTAGCGAGTTAGTTTACTAGTTCATCGTGGCGAGTTATTGTTTTTAAGTTTGCTCAAGTTAGCGACTTAGTAATTGTGGCGACTTAGTGAACTAATTATTAGCGACTTTTGTAGCGACTTCGCTGTATCACTGATGATGGCGACTTGACTTTACAAGTTAGCAACTTAGTAATCGTGGCGACTTAGTGAACTAATTATTAGCGACTTTTGTAGCGACTTAGCTGTATCACTGTTGATGGCGACTTGTCTTTACAAGTTAGCGACTTAGTAATGGTAGCGATTTAGTGAACTAATGTGTAGCGACCTGGCTGAGTTACTGTTGATGGCGACTTGTCTTTACAAGTTAGCGACATAGTATGTTTTCAGGTAGCGACTTAGCCTGGTTTAGCGACTTGTCCATTTATGATTAGAGACTTATTTGGTTTAATTTTCATTCGACGACTAGGGCTATTAAAATGTTTTACGGCAACTTGCTAGGATAATCTCATGCTTGCAATCTTGATTCAGGATTTCCTGAAGCAACTTGTATTGACATCTTATTCTGTGTAACTTGCTATAACACTTCTGTTTATGCAAGCTGTACTTGGATTCCCTTGTGGCAACTAAATGATCCAACTTGTTTCACACAAATCTGTTATATCATTTCTACATTTGTATCTTGTTTCATGACATTATTTCCTTGCAAATGCGCGTTTTAATCTTTTAAATTCCAAAACTACTCGTCTTGTGAAAACTGTATCAAATGGAATCTTTATCTTTAAAGTCTCGCTAATGCCACTCAATCCTTCTCTATATGCTTATAGGAAACCTGTCTGAGCTTCTAAGAGTGCATATTTATGACTTGAGGGTGTATTCAATATTGTCTAACTAACAAATTATAATCTAACGTGTTCCCAATCATTGTTGTTGATTGTATTTATCTTCAGATCTTCAATGGCACTCACAACCTCAGCTGAGAACATTGCATCTCCCGCTCCACCCAAAGTCTGTTCAGATGACGAAATACTTCCTAAAAGTCAATGGGCAGAGATTGGTAAAAGTAACTGTTATGTGGACCTTCAAAAGCTGCAACAAAATCCTATCCTCAAAATATCTATTGATATCCTTTAGAACACTAACTTCTTCGGTGCCATTACCAAGCAATGCACAATTCCCACCATTTACATAAAACAATTCTGGAACACCATTCAATGGGACAAAATCACAGCTAAATACTCATGCAAACTGGATGATATGGAATTTGTGATAGACTCTGACATTCTTAGCAAGGCTCTAGGAATCACTCCCTGTAACCCCAACATACGATCTGAACCTCCACCTGGTGCTGACGATCTAATTGTCTTTCTAATTGGTTTGGGATATCAGACTAGCATTTTAAGGGCTTCCGACATCATCACTGGACACATGTATCAACCCTGGAGAGCAATGACAACAGTTCTCATGTAACACCCCGACCCGACAAGGGTAAAGATATCACAATACGGTTTCATATCAGAACTTTGAATACTATATGAAAGCGGAAGCCTTTACAAAAACTTACAAAAGATAGTATAAATAACTTAATATTCAAAATAAATCTAAGATCTCTATGGTCAAAATCTTGCTCTCAGCTCTACTCTCAACCTAGATCAGCTATCCCATAAGCTCATCTTGAAATGCTAGATACCTGCCGCAGGAAAAGAAAAGTGCGGCTGAGCTTACAAAGCCCAGTGAACAGATATAACGAAACAAAAGCTAAAACAGAATAAATATACAAATACGAAATCAAAATGAAATAATGACGAAGGATCTTTTAGGATTCTGCGGAAGCACAAATATACAGAAATCCAAACAACCACATAATAGTTTAGACATCACATAGCACATTAATGACACAAACACGAACACATCAGAACAACCAAACACATAACATACCAAGAATAACAGATTACATATAAGCCAAACGAAGAGTCTCAAAACTAACGGAAACACTTTCTAGAAAATAAACATGGCATTCATACAAATCAATTAATCAAAATTTAAATCACTTAATACAATATTGTAGCAGCGGAACTAGCAGACAAGTCATGGCAGACATAATAACTAAACCAGTTCTCAGATCAAATCCTAACCTTAGCAGAGTTTTAATATGGCAGGTCACATATACAGACAGATAATTAACCAATTGACAAGGTTTACAAATTTAGCTAAACCATCATACATGTTAACCTTCAAAACACTCAAATACACATTAGCACATTCATCTCATAGGTCCACGCATTCACGTAACGATAACAAATCATAATATCAGATATACGAATCATGTTTTAAACATATTAATCCTATCCTAGCATGACAACTAATAATCACATAAACAGATACGTCATAAGCACATTCACAACATATCATATCAGAAATATCTTTCTTCTTCAAAAGTAACTTCAGAAAATAAATGTACATGGAGTAGCTAGCTCCCAGATTTTTTTTTGTGAAGACGCGTATTGCACACGACATCATTCACTAGATAACATATCGGATAACAGATCAGATCTAGGATGCATCCATACGCCCCTTCCTACATATTCAAAAATATGCTTCACCATCCAGAGACGTGGCAGAACATCACTCTACTGCCCTAGAGTCATATCAGAGGTGCATCACTGATACGGACATGGAACCCCCATGACTAGTTAAATATTTGGTTATTATCAACCAACTTAAGTCAAACAGATTTCAGATATGGCACAGATCATAGTCACACACAAGGTCACAGATAACATAACATATCAGATAGTTCATATCATAAGGTTCATATCCAGATATTCAGAAATCATAAGTTCATATTCCAATATAGCAGGGCTCAACAAATGTATATAACAAAGTCTTCCTAATATAAGTTCACATCAGATATTGCATATTTCACTAGAACATAAATTCAGATAAGTAACAGATCAAACATTCAAGAAAAAGGGTTCATAGCGATGGCATTGGGAATCCTAATAAGTGAAATAGAAAAGCGAACGAAAAGAACATCATAAGGAACCTTTACTAAAAAGGTCAGAATATCTGTACCTTAAAGCAAATGAGAGAAAAGCAACGAATGTAGGAATATGAAGATGTAACGTCGCGTCTCCTCCAACGAATCTACAGGGATTATGATTTATTTAATACTTATTAGCATCATTAATGTCATAACGGATTAATCTCATTAATACTTTTAGAGTTGTCAGATTATTCTCATTTTTAGTGACGGACGGAATTCCAACATTTTAGAATATTAGTCATTAATTAGCCAAACTTATGGGTTGCAAATGACAAACGGTAAACTTAAGAGTTTAATATGATAATTATCTTATTTGAGGACTTATATGATCATCCTTCAAAGTATAGGGTTTATAAATACACACTTAAGGTTTTAGCCGCTTTAAATAAATACTTTAGACTCGTTACGGATTAATTAAACGTGAAACCAAACATACTCACATGCATTTACACACTCTCTAAATAAACTCACACTCGCTTCAAGCACACAAAAATCAGAATTAACGAGATACAAGGACTGCATGAAATCACCCGTAAACACACCCTTATCCATGCATATACAGCCACACACTCAAAACATGCCCCATTTTACGTATTTAATAAGCATGAGACTATCCTCTTTATTAATTTTTATGTAATGTTTTACATTAGATGCATGCTTCGAAATAGTAACATATACATGGTCAAGTAATATGTATTACATTCAATATATTACATGGTCATAATTTAAGATGCCATGAGACAAATATTAGTATTTATATATGATGGTTTATATTGATATAGGCATGCATGTCAAGTGGGTTCAAAAGCAGATTCCATACAACTCAGTTGTACATACTATACGACACACCTTAATATGTGACATGATTTCAAGTGGCTTACTAATTGATTTATGCATAGCTTAGTTATAGGACATGTTTAGTGCAAGTTATAGAAATCCCTCTACTTGGTCGTGACCCTCACCCCAAAACAGTTGACTATACGTCCCTTTTTACCCACAAAAACACACCTTAGACCTATATTCCATTCGACACAACCCCATCAATATTATACGCTCCTGATTTCCAATTATATAGGCACGATAATAACAAAAAGAAACATGTCGAGGGGTCTTTGCAATTCAGGTTCAAACCAACTCTTGAAGTACACATTACAAGACATATATATGATTTATTCTCATGATTTTATGTAGCACACCATTAGGTATACACGACTTAGGTTTGACACTTAGTTATAATATGATTTAATGCGCACAAAGCATGCGTGTGGAGGGCACAAGACCCACGACCAGAATTACAGAAACAATAAAGGAGACGACATGGTTGTGAAGGTACCTTTGTAGCGAGTAAAAATAAGGAGAAACAAGGACAAAACCAATCCACCAAGGCACCCTCCTTGTACTCCAACCCCACGACAGCAGCAATAATTCAAACCCAAGATGAAACCAAGCAATACTTCACACCAAAAACACGATTTCCAGCCCTACACGAACCTTATACAACCCCCTTCTTGAAGCCCTTGTCGACAGAAAACTTATGGAGATGGAGGATGTGTTTTTGCCGTATCTTTTGTGTAGAGAGATTTAGGGTTTCTTGATGTTTTATTTTGAATGAGACTAGGAAGGTTTTAATGTGATAGATTGAGACATTTTAGGAATGGATGGAGGACTCTAAGCGTTTTCTTGAGCCGAACAAAAAGGGAGGAAAGACTAAATCACCAACTTGATTCACTTTACAAAAATAGTTTGTACATTTTATTTATTTAGTCTAGTATTTTGCATGGGACATCTTTATGTGTTATATTTATTTATTTTATAAGCTAATGTACATTTTATCTCCAAGTGTTCCATGCAAGTTGAATAACATAAGTATTTAGCGGAATTATCGAGTTGGCTTTGTTTTACGGATTTTTTGATTTAGGGGTACTATGGTCATTTGACGCGTTAACGATTTTAGGGTTTTACAACTCTCCCCTTCTAAAAAGAAAATTTCGTCCTCGAAATTGAATAAGACGGAACAGAATAGAAACAAATCGGATTTCAGAATTTCAAGGAACATAGCGAACGCGAAACTTATCCTAGAACAAACGGATTCTTATCAGAATATTCAAACTCATACTTATTCAGAAATTAAATCAATAGTCAAATACTTATAATAGATAATTATATACTTATCAAGTAATGGCGGAGAACAGATGAGACGCAGAAAATCAAACGACAAATTCTGACTTATTCAGATATCTAATGATGAGGACATCATATGCATAGACGAAATAAATCCTATCGGCCTCAATAGTCGCAGAAATATGTGGAGACATATTAGCTTAAGGTGGTCATAGCAATCTATAGGTTCATACAGATCATAACAACTTCGGATTCCAAACGTACAAAACTTATACGTAACAAATATCGACGAAATCTCACAAATAGGTACGGAATTCAAACGAACATGAGAAGCACCAAATAACAGATACAAGTCAAAGTCCTATCACACATCAACTACAGGCATTTCCCAGACGTCGTATACCTTCAATAAATTCAGATTATGTGATCTCGGTATTATTACGTTGATCAGGCGTCATAATACTTGCATCACATAACAAGTTCTTATTGTCATTATATTCGGTCTCAGGTCATGACAAAACACATAGCTAATAACATACCACATACAGATAACATACAGATAGCAGGTTACATACTATAACAAACCAGATACTCATGAGTATACCATCATGATGGCCATACTTCATTCAAGCGGTAATTTAAACAACAACACTAAGAAATAAATAGCAGACGAAACTTATGAGGACGAACGGAAACTTAACGGATCTATCAGAAAGAAACAACAGACAGGAACTATACTTTCAAAATTTGTTTTATTTTCCATTAATCAAACAAAATTTGCAAAATCGTCATAAGATGAACTCTCAAAATGAAACTTAATAATTCAAGATTCAATCGTCTAAATGAAAACAAAAGAACCTAACTCAAAATCAAATGTCAGAAATTTCTCATAAGGAGGACAACTAATCAGAAGCAAAATTCCTATTCTTGTGTCGGATTAAACCTACTAGTAGCCGTAGACTCCAAATCTGAGTCCACCTCGTATTCTTCCTCATGACTCATTACTGACGATCCAGAAAGAAAAACCGGGATATACCAGAATGCTAAACGATAAAACTTCACGATTCACACCGAGTTCCGAACAAATCAGAGAAAAGCAATACAGATCAGAATCACTTATCAGAATATCAAACCGACTTGAAACGCATGACAAACGAATCAGAGTGACATAAGTCGCGCCCAAATCATATGAAGTAGATGAATCTTCTCAGCCACCGGTTGAATCTTGTCTCCGTCTCTTGCGTCTTTGGTTGGTCCGTCCTGCTTCCTCCAACAGCATCCTGATGTCTCCAACAGCACGGCAGTCGAGTGTGGCTTCTGCTTCACGAACCTCTCCAGCTCAGGGACTGTTGCAGCAACGCAGGGTCGGCACCATCTTCTTTGGCTCCACGGGTAGTCTCCATCTAACGATCGACAAACGGATGAGCGAAAACAAAATAACAAAATTTGATGCGAACAAAGGAGGGCCAATTTAGTGAAGGCAAAAGGATATCGAAGTCAAATCTGAACGACCATCAAAAGGAATCGAAAGATATCTGAACAGACGGAAACCTAATGTCTACCCACTTCTCACAGGTCATAGCCTAAGCTCTAAGGGTCCTAAAACCTGGATCTCTGATACCATAAATTGTAACACCCCGACCCGACAAGGGTAAAGATATCACAATACGGTTTCATATCAGAACTTTGAATACTATATGAAAGCGGAAGCCTTTACAAAAACTTACAAAAGATAGTATAAATAACTTAATATTCAAAATAAATCTAAGATCTCTATGGTCAAAATCTTGCTCTCAGCTCTACTCTCAACCCAGATCAGCTATCCCAGAAGCTCATCTTGAAATGCTAGATACCTGCCGTAGGAAAAGAAAAGTGCGGCTGAGCTTACAAAGCCCAGTGAACAGATATAACGAAACAAAAGCTAAAACAGAATAAATATACAAATACGAAATCAAAATGAAATAATGACGAAGGATCTTTTAGGATTCTGCGGAAGCACAAATATACAGAAATCCAAACAACCACATAATAGTTTAGACATCACATAGCACATTAATGACACAAACACGAACACATCAGAACAACCAAACACATAACATACCAAGAATAACAGATTACATATAAGCCAAACGAAGAGTCTCAAAACTAACGGAAACACTTTCTAGAAAATAAACATGGCATTCATACAAATCAATTAATCAAAATTTAAATCACTTAATACAATATTGTAGCAGCGGAACTAGCAGACAAGTCATGGCAGACATAATAACTAAACCAGTTCTCAGATCAAATCCTAACCTTAGCAGAGTTTTAATATGGCAGGTCACATATACAGACAGATAATTAACCAATTGACAAGGTTTACAAATTTAGCTAAACCATCATACATGTTAACCTTCAAAACACTCAAATACACATTAGCACATTCATCTCATAGGTCCACGCATTCACGTAACGATAACAAATCATAATATCAGATATACGAATCATGTTTTAAACATATTAATCCTATCCTAGCATGACAACTAATAATCACATAAACAGATACGTCATAAGCACATTCACAACATATCATATCAGAAATATCTTTCTTCTTCAAAAGTAACTTCAGAAAATAAATGTACATGGAGTAGCTAGCTCCCAGATTTTTTTTTGTGAAGACGCGTATTGCACACGACATCATTCACCAGATAACATATCGGATAACAGATCAGATCTAGGATGCATCCATACGCCCCTTCCTACATATTCAAAAATATGCTTCACCATCCAGAGACGTGGCAGAACATCACTCTACTGCCCTAGAGTCATATCAGAGGTGCATCACTGATACGGACATGGAACCCCCATGACTAGTTAAATATTTGGTTATTATCAACCAACTTAAGTCAAACAGATTTCAGATATGGCACAGATCATAGTCACACACAAGGTCACAGATAACATAACATATCAGATAGTTCATATCATAAGGTTCATATCCAGATATTCAGAAATCATAAGTTCATATTCCAATATAGCAGGGCTCAACAAATGTATATAACAAAGTCTTCCTAATATAAGTTCACATCAGATATTGCATATTTCACTAGAACATAAATTCAGATAAGTAACAGATCAAACATTCAAGAAAAAGGGTTCATAGCGATGGCATTGGGAATCCTAATAAGTGAAATAGAAAAGCGAACGAAAAGAACAACATAAGGAACCTTTACTAAAAAGGTCAGAATATCTGTACCTTAAAGCAAATGAGAGAAAAGCAACGAATGTAGGAATACGAAGATGTAACGTCGCGTCTCCTCCAACGAATCTACAGGGATTATGATTTATTTAATACTTATTAGCATCATTAATGTCATAACGGATTAATCTCATTAATACTTTTAGAGTTGTCAGATTATTCTCATTTTTAGTGACGGACGGAATTCCAACATTTTAGAGTATTAGTCATTAATTAGCCAAACTTATGGGTTGCAAATGACAAACGGTAAACTTAAGAGTTTAATATGATAATTATCTTATTTGAGGACTTATATGATCATCCTTCAAAGTATAGGGTTTATAAATACACACTTAAGGTTTTAGCCGCTTTAAATAAATACTTTAGACTCGTTACGGATTAATTAAACGTGAAACCAAACATACTCACATGCATTTACACACTCTCTAAATAAACTCACACTCGCTTCAAGCACACAAAAATCAGAATTAACGAGATACAAGGACTGCATGAAATCACCCGTAAACACACCCTTATCCATGCATATACAGCCACACACTCAAAACATGCCCCATTTTACGTATTTAATAAGCATGAGACTATCCTCTTTATTAATTTTTATGTAATGTTTTACATTAGATGCATGCTTCGAAATAGTAACATATACATGGTCAAGTAATATGTATTACATTCAATATATTACATGGTCATAATTTAAGATGCCATGAGACAAATATTAGTATTTATATATGATGGTTTATATTGATATAGGCATGCATGTCAAGTGGGTTCAAAAGCAGATTCCATACAACTCAGTTGTACATACTATACGACACACCTTAATATGTGACATGATTTCAAGTGGCTTACTAATTGATTTATGCATAGCTTAGTTATAGGACATGTTTAGTGCAAGTTATAGAAATCCCTCTACTTGGTCGTGACCCTCACCCCAAAACAGTTGACTATACGTCCCTTTTTACCCACAAAAACACACCTTAGACCTATATTCCATTCGACACAACCCCATCAATATTATACGCTCCTGATTTCCAATTATATAGGCACGATAATAACAAAAAGAAACATGTCGAGGGGTCTTTGCAATTCAGGTTCAAACCAACTCTTGAAGTACACATTACAAGACATATATATGATTTATTCTCATGATTTTATGTAGCACACCATTAGGTATACACGACTTAGGTTTGACACTTAGTTATAATATGATTTAATGCGCACAAAGCATGCGTGTGGAGGGCACAAGACCCACGACCAGAATTACAGAAACAATAAAGGAGACGACATGGTTGTGAAGGTACCTTTGTAGCGAGTAAAAATAAGGAGAAACAAGGACAAAACCAATCCACCAAGGCACCCTCCTTGTACTCCAACCCCACGACAGCAGCAATAATTCAAACCCAAGATGAAACCAAGCAATACTTCACACCAAAAACACGATTTCCAGCCCTACACGAACCTTATACAACCCCCTTCTTGAAGCCCTTGTCGACAGAAAACTTATGGAGATGGAGGATGTGTTTTTGCCGTATCTTTTGTGTAGAGAGATTTAGGGTTTCTTGATGTTTTATTTTGAATGAGACTAGGAAGGTTTTAATGTGATAGATTGAGACATTTTAGGAATGGATGGAGGACTCTAAGCGTTTTCTTGAGCCGAACAAAAAGGGAGGAAAGACTAAATCACCAACTTGATTCACTTTACAAAAATAGTTTGTACATTTTATTTATTTAGTCTAGTATTTTGCATGGGACATCTTTATATGTTATATTTATTTATTTTATAAGCTAATGTACATTTTATCTCCAAGTCTTCCATGCAAGTTGAATAACATAAGTATTTAGCGGAATTATCGAGTTGGCTTTGTTTTACGGATTTTTTGATTTAGGGGTACTATGGTCATTTGACGCGTTAACGATTTTAGGGTTTTACATCTCAACTTGTGCTTATCTGGTAAAACCTCAGGGTTCGATAAAGTGAGAATTCCCATCTTGCAAATCCTATGGGGTATTGTCAGTGGAGTGAATGTGAATGTCTCAGAATGCATTTGGGAAGAATTCTCGTTGTCAATGAACACATTCATATCTGATAGAACAAACTTTCAGAATAAAGCTCAGGGTCGAAAGAAACTGAACAAGCTTGTGATTCCCAGCATCAGATTTTCAAAACTTGTTATCCAGTACTTGCAACAGACTCACAACTTCAACCCCAGGATTGACTCAACTCTACATAAAGCAGAAGATGAATTCGTTCTGGGTAATCTTAAATATGTTCCTAGAGGTATGGACAAAGAAATCTTTGGATTGACAATTCCTGATACTCTACTCACGGACGATATCAAGAAGAAGGACTACTTCAAACAATACAAGAAAAGAGCTACCAGATCCTCTGAAGATGTCACACCCACTCCTCCACAACCCAATGCTCCCAAGTCCACTTCAGCCTCACAAGCATCCTATGCCTCTCTTCCTAAAAAGAGACGTGAAAGGTCACAACATTCAGACACCGCATCCAAGAAGCAGAAAGAAAAAAGGAAGAAAGTGGAAAAGGAAATTGGTGAAGATACTGAGGTTTCAAGGGATAATACAAGGTTAACTGATGAAGATGATGCTGCTCTGCAACTTGGAATCCAGCAAAGCCTGGAAAGTCAGAATGTGAAAGCACCAGTACGAGGAGTGGTGTTAAGAGAGCCTGATCAATTGCCTCAACAAACAACACCAATCACACAAGACAAGGGAAAAGGGATTGTTGGCGAAGAACAAGCCGCTCACACACTCCTCATCTTCTCTTCTTCACCATCAAGAACCACCACTCAATTCGAACTGAAGAAAAGAAGTGTTGAATCTTCATCAACTCAAGAGCCATCTGGATTGGAAAAGGAAACATCTGTAGCTCATGAAGAAAATCTTGCGTCACGTGATACTCAGTATGACCATAATGTTGATGAATTAGTGCATAAAGACTCACAGGAGAATCCTGAGTCGAAATCTGATGAGACTATGCCTTTGGAAGAACCAAATCTGTCTACTGGTTCTCTATCGTCATTCAAGAACCTTGATACAGACTTCACTTTCGCTGACCAATTCTTAAATGACAAACCCATTGATACTGAATCTTCCAAGCAAGATAATGACAAGGAGGATGCACAATCCATGTTTACTGTCATTATTCAACAAGACTCATCAACCATTCCACCCATGTCAGCATCCTCCCTTGCAACCGCACTTCCACCTCCCAAACCTGCTCAAGTAACCACACTTTCACCACCTGAATTTGCAAAGAATCTATCCCTTGAACCAGTGGTTACAGTTGCTGATAAGGAAACTCCACCTGCTTCACCACCTCTAATTCTTACTTCAGATCAACTGGTTGACAAAGCAGTAAAAAGAATTGAAGCTCTTGAAAGGCAACTACCAAAATCTGTTGAGTCCCGTGAGGATTGTATCTATAGGTTGGAGCACCTCAACTTTGATGAAGGGGTTGCAGAAGCCATTGAAGGCGAAGTTAAGGATGCTGTGGAATGGGCAATGGAAGCTCCACTTCTTAGACGGTTCAAGGATCTACCTATTGCAGATATGAGAGCTGCACTTTCAGATAAGATGTATGATGCTGACGAGCATAAGCATGAGGTCCACAAGAAGCTTTATGAGGCTCTCAAAGAATCAATTAAGTTCGACAATCATGAACAGTTCTTGATTGACATCAAAGAAAAGGAAGCTAAGAAGAAAAGGAGGACCATAGTGTTGGAAACATTATGTAAAGGTCCTAAAGATCCTCCTCCACCTCCACCTCCAACTGGGGGTGCTGGAACTTCTGGAGCTAGTGGATCTTCTAAGACAACCTCTACACCTCCACCACCTCCATCGTCATCACCACCAAAACCTTCCAATCAATCTAGTCCTACCGGAGAACAGGGAACTCAGAAGAAGTCTGCTGCCTGGACGACGGTAGATTCAAGGTTCACACCCATAATCTCTTCAATTCCTGAGGATCAAATGGTTCATGAAGAGTCGCATGTCATGGCAGAGTCAGAATCTGATGAAGATGATGCATCAACCAAGCATATTCCTAAACCATCAGAAGAAGATTGGTTTGATGCATACATGGCAGGTAAACACACTAGCACATCCAGAGTAGCACCTTCAAGGGACATAATTCAAAGCTGTATTTTTGAAGAGAGACCTCCTACTCCAGAACCTACATGGTCCATCCCAGAGTCTGACACGATTATTCCTGTCAACAATTGGGTATCAACTATCACCAACGATTATGAAGTTCTAGCTGAATTCTCTCTTTTGCACTTCACTGGTGATATGGGAAGCTTCATTAGATGGTTTTCTGAACGGAAGAGTATCTCATCCATAACTCCAAGAGATCTTGAAGGTCAAGCTTATGAAATTGTCAAGGTCTTCCACTCAGATGCCAATCAACTTCAATACCAGATGGAAGAATGCCATAAGATGCTGAATGACCAAGTCAGTGAGCAAATTAGTTGCTTCAATGTAAACAAATCTCTTCCTCTTGGTGGTGAACCTGGTCAGATGACCATTCAGGCTGAATTCTTCTTCAATCATGACTTGGACTATCTGTGTGCTCACTCTGCTGAAAGAAGACCAGCTCTATCAATTTCAAAGATGAAAGATGCAACCTACTCTGATCAGGGACTTGAACAGATGGTTCCTGATCATTTCTGGGCTGTCAAAGATCAAAAATATGATATTGCCGCGTCGTATGGTATTTCTCACTGGTGGTACAAAAAGAAGAACTTCTATATCGAAAGACATGGTGCTGATAAAAGACGCAATGAGGTTCGATCCAAGCTGCAAATCTTAAGTGTGGTTCGTCTAGAGATCTTCCCAATCTATGGCTATGAGTATTTGAAGAAGATAGTTCTTAAAAGAGCAGACTTGAAAGAGTATATTATTGAAGAAAACGACTTCAAACATCTGCTACCAAATGATTTCGAAGATCTCTATCTCTTGAATCTCCAAGGACACCTTGAGCATTTGCCTGTCCGTGAGAAAAAGGCCCTCTATGTTGCTGTCAACCTTTGGATCAGAGGCTTAGTCATTCGAAAAAGGGTTGAGGACTTTCAGCTTGGTATGGAAAGCTACCAAACCAGGATCAACCTTACAAGTCCACAATGGAATGCAACAGGGCATGAATTTCATCGCGAATACAAAGTCCTTGACACCCCTAGAGCTGTCATTTTCACCAACAGATACGAGACTCGCATGCTTATGAGACTATGTGAGCTCTACAAATTCAGTGACGGAACTCTCAAATTGGTTGAAGAAGAACTAGACTCTAGAGTGAAAGAAATGAAAATTGCTATGAAATCGTGGGTAAAAACTACTTTCTGGACTGAGGATGACTTAAAGCGGTGTGAAGATTTCATTGATGCAATCAGGCGAAGACTCAAGACTCGAAGGATCTTCCGCAGCCTTGAAAGTTTTGTTGGTGCCAGACTTCGTGATGGTCATTACAAACTTCTTCAAATAACTGAATGAAGACATCTTCTGGAAGTAGTTTCTGTTTTGTATTGATCTTGTGTATAATATGGTGTACAAACTATGAACAACTATAATGAATGTAATAGTGCTAGGTTGTGTTTTGTGGTTTCCCTTTTGTACAAAAAGGGAACTTCAGTCTTTTCCGCTTTAATCTTATTAAACCAGACACATTTTTCTCCAACAAATGTTTTGTTTCTTACATATTAAATCACTTGAGATCCAAAATCTCAAAGGATTTGAAATTTTTGATCGAGGGAGAAAATGTGATATAAATATGAAAGATGATAAAAGATGACCATTTCAATGTGCATATTGCTCTCTCATATACGCTAAATTATTTTTCAAATCTCAAAGCATATATCAAGGGGGAGCATTTCTAATCAAAAAGAAACCTTCAAGATACAAAGATTTATATGCTTCATCATAAAATACCTTGATTGATTTTCATTTGGTTTCTGTATGGGGGTGTGATCAATTTGCTGGTTCCCTCTAGTATGTGCAAAACTCTTTTCAAACCTCGAGGCACATATTGAGGGGAGCAAAAGTTTGAAAACATCATCCTTCCCCAAAATACTTTATCTACTTGATTTGATTAGGGAAGTGATGTTGATATCTTTTAGAAAATGGAATTCAAAGAAGTTAACTCTTTCTCTTGCCTCCATGTGCAAAACGATTTCAAACACTTGATGTACATGTTGAGGGAGAGTTCTTATTCTAAAAATATCAAAAAAAAAAAAACAAAAAAAAAAAAAAAAAAAAAAAAAAACAATTCAGGTACAAAATGCTTTGATAATATATCATAAGTATCTGGATTGATTTTCAAATGGTTTTCAATTGGTTCCAATGGCAGATGAACAATACCAAATAGACCGACCAACTTTACTTTATGCATGGTGATATAAGGATGATAAGGTTAGGTATGTGTTCCCATGATCCGCCGGAACCGGAGGGATCTACCCAGGGAAAATCCACTAGTTAGTATAGAAGTCCTTAGGTATGATGATAAAAGGAGAAAAATGAGATATGGGAAGAGTGCGGACTGAGACAGAGCAAGTACTGGAATAAACCCAACAAGGTTCTTGCTATGAAGTCTCGGCAAGCACTGAAGGGGTTGAAGAATGAAAAAGAATTGAATGAGAAAAGGGTGAAAAGAAATAGCCCTCCATTTATTCAACCATAGGGCAGAAACCGGGTACAATTCATATGCTACTGATGGTAACATCGGTATTGAAGACAAGACGTCATGGACACAGTGACGCTCTACACTACAACTTCTCAAACCACTCAAGTTCCTCTTAAAAGGGCTTGTTTCATTCTCACGGGGAACCTACATAACCTATCGACTTTCTCTTAGAGATTGTTGATATTGAAGAAGGAGTCCCTCTCCCTAGTCTCTGGCACAGGAACCAAATATGCACAAATTGAGTCTAGAGCCACGAGATCATCTATAAATCTCATTAGGACACTTTCAATGAAGACTCTCTGTTTCACACAATGTGGAAAGAGAGATTATATCTTGAGTCCTACGCATTATCCTTGTGGTATTGCCAGAACATCTGAGTGATATGCTAACATATTCACAATGAAGATGGAAAGCCTTCTGGAGCCAACATCTAAGAAGCTCCTGGTGGGTGGCATGTGAGATCTAAACTATAGATCAACCATGTGACAACTGAACAGTAAAAATGGGGAGATTCAATATTTTGAATCAATCCTGGTTCAGGTTATGGATTGACGGATACCTTTGAAAAACCGGTCATTGTGCTTAAAAACTCTTTTCTTTAGCACATCGACCGTGTATGAATATTTCAAAACAAAAGGTGTTTATGATTGATAATTGATTTTCATTAAAACCTTCGTTGTATTGCAAAAACATTATCTGTTGTGCGATACACGATTGTTTTTCAAATCTCTTTTCATCAATCAGTGAATTTCTATTCGCTGGTTCACTCACTCCGTGATGTCTTCTTTGAGACGTTCCGGTTTGAGAACAGCTAGAGCAGTTGCGAAACCCTGTCAAGGAAATTCTTCGAAATTATACCTGATCACAGGCAGTACTTGTACTGATCAATGGGGAACCGTGGGCCGTGTACCTCAATTCAACGAAAGTGATCAAAGACACTTTCGTGCGCTTTATTGCTAACTGTTTTATGCAGGTACACCCGACGTTTGCAGCTGATCAGAATGAAGCGGTCAATCCATAGCCGCATGCTCACACTACACATTCATCTCAAAAGAAATCATGATAAGTGCATCAATGACTCTAATATTTTCACTCCATGCTTCTGCTACGCTGCTGCCAATATCATGAATCAACGATTGCTTCCACTACTCTGATGAGAAGATTTCATGATCCAGAATGTGAGCATGTCGGTCCGATTTGTCAATTTATCATATGCTGGCAACACTTCAATGTATGATGCTGAGCTTTACTGTGGCTGATGATCTCTTATAATGCTCAAAGGTTGTCATAGTGGATCAGACACTCAACTTCCACGAATTATTCATTTCAGTTGTTCAATTATGTACTCTCCACAGATGCACTTAGTTTGTTTACTTTGTTGAAGAGAAGTCTACGAGCTCAAGAATCAAGATTTATTAGAAAGCTAGGATTCACAATGTAATTTATGGGGTGACCTCCCTTAGGGGGAGATTGTTAGGAATTGGAAATTCCATAAGTTAAAGAGTCGGTCACCCCAAATGATATCTAGCCTAAGTTAGTTCGTAGACTTGTCATTATTTACGTTATTTAGTAGTTAATTAGTAGCATAGAATAGTTTAGTGCTTCACCATGGAGGAGGACGGGTCTTTACCCATTGTATACCTGATCCACAGGCCGTTAGGAGGTCGTTTAGATTGTAACCTATAAATACCCTCTACCTTGAAAGGTAGAGGGTTGGATGTTCTTTGGTAATCTAATATTCCACAAGTTTCTCTTTCTAGAATATCCCACTTTCTCTCTCTCTAAAATCATCTATACGCCTAAAGTGTTAATGTTATGATGTGTATGTGAAATCAAATATCCTACAATTTTTCAAAATTAAATCAAGCCACGTCTTTCCCCAAAAACCTTTTAAATGATTTAAATCAATTGGGATCACAAATCTCAAAAGGTTTAAAATTTTTGATCGGGGGAGAGATCGTGATTTAAATCTCAAATCTGTTTAAATGGAATTGGTTTTAGTCCTTTAAAGGCACTCCTGCCTCCATGTGCCAAAAGATTCCTAATACATAATGCACATGTTGAGGGGGAGCATTTATCCAAAAACCAGATGAGAATTTAAACCAGGCACATATTCACCCATGTTTTCTAAACCTTATTAAATCACTTGGGATCCAAAATCTCAAAGGGTTTGATACTTTTGATCAGGGGAGAATTTGTGATTTAATAATGAAACTTGATAAAAGGTGATCGTCTTGATTCGAATGTGCGTGCTGCTCTCCCATATGTGCTAAATGCTTTCAAATCTCGAAGCACATATTGAGGGGGAGCATTTCTAAAGAAAATAAACTTTCAAGGTACAAAGATTTCTATGTTTCAACATAATGTACCTTGATTGATTTTATAATGGTTTCTTAATGGCAAATGTGATTGTGGAAGTTCTTCAAAAACCTCATTTCTCTATGTGTTAAATGATTTTAAACTACCAACGAACATTTTAAGGGGGAGAATTTACCAAAAAAAATCAAATGGCTTTGATATTTATATCACAAGTACCTTGATTGATTTTTTCAAATTATTTTTCAATTGGTTTCATGAAGGAAAGAACTATACCAAAGGACCGACCTTTTTACTTTATGCATGGTGTTATAAGGATGGTAAGGTTAGGTATTAGTTCCCGCGATCCTGCTAGAGCCGGAGGGATCTACCCAGGGACAATCCACTAGATAGAGTAGAGTCCTTAGGTATGATGAAAAAAGGAGAAAAGTGAGAAATGGGAAGAGTGCGGACTGAGAAAGAGCTAGTACTGGAATAAACCCAACAAGGTTCTAGTTATGAAGTCTCGGTAAGCACTGAAGGGGTTGAAGAATGAAAAAGAATTGAATGTGAAAAAGGGTGAAAAGAAATAGCCCTCCATTATTTCAACCTTCGGGCAGAAACCGGGTTCAAATCAATGCTACTGGTGGTTACTAAGGTAACACTGGTATTGAAGAAAAGACGTCATGGACCCAGTGACGCACTGCACTAAACTTCCCAAGCTAGTCAAGTTCCTCTTAAAAGGGCTTGTTTCATTCTCACGGGGAACCCACATAATCTATCGACTTTCTCTTAGAGATTGTTGATATTGAAGAAGGAGACCCTCTACCTAGTCTCCGGCATAGGAAACAAAAGTGCACAATTGAGTCTAGAGCCAAGAGATCATCCACAATATCTCATTAGGACACAAAATTAATGAAGACTTGTTGTTTCACACAATGTGGAAGGTAAGTATATATTGAGAGTCCTATGCATTATCCTTGGGGTATTGACAGAACATCGGAGTGATATGTAAAAGTACTCACGATGAAGATGGAAATCCTTCTAGAGCCAACATCAAACAAGCTCTTGGTGGGTGACATGTGAGATCTTTTCTAAAGATCAAACTTGTGACAACTGGATAGAAACGATGGGGCGATTCATTCTTGAATCAACCTTGGTCCAGGAAATGAATTGACGAATACTTTTGGAAAAACCGTTCGATGTGTAAATCTTCTTTTCTCAAGCACATCGAATGTGTATTCGTGTTTTCAAACACAAAAAGTATTTCTGATTGTAAATTGATTTTTCTTATAAAACCTTCGTCGTATTGCAAAACTCTTTCTTCAAGCAATACGCGATTGCTTTCAAATCATTTTTATTCAATCAGTAAATCTCAATTTGCTGGTTCACTCACTCCGTGTTGTCTTCTTTGAGACATTCCGGTTTGAGAACGGCTAGAACATCTGCAAAACCCTGTCAAGGAGATTCTTCGGAATTATACCTGATCATAGGCAGTACTTGTACTGATTAACGGGGAACTGTGGGCCGTGTACCTCAATTCAACAGAAGTGATCAAAGACACTTTTGTGTGTTTTATTGCTAACTGTTGTTTGCAGGTACATTTGGACGGTTGCAGCTGATCGATATTGAGGAGTCAATCCAAAGCCGCATGCTCACAGCATCCACACTTAATTAAAAAAAATCATGACAAGTGCTTATCTACACAATCTGGCTTTGATATTTTCATACTATGCTTCTGCTACGCTGCTGCAAATATCATGAACCAGTAAAAGCTTTCGCTACTCTGATGAAAAGATGTCATGATCCAGAAAGTGTGAGCATGTCGGTCCGATAGTCACAACTTCACATGATGGCAACACAATAAAGGGTGATCCAGAGATTTGCTGTGGCTGATGATCTCAAAGAAAGCTAAAAGGTCATCAAAATGTGGATCAGTTCAAAAACCTCCACTGAAAGTACAAAGTATGCGGACTTTGAAGAATAGCTACAAAAGCACAAAGATTGCGGAAGTGGAGAATTGAAGTCTACGAGCTCAAGACTGAAGATAAAATAGAATGTTAGGGTTCAAAATGTAAATCATGGGGTGACCTCCCTTAGGGGGAGATTGTTAGAAATTGGAAATTCCATAGTGAAGTGTCGGTCACCCCATATATAATCTAGCATAAGTTAGCTCGTAGACATATCGTTATTTACCTTATTTAGTAGTTAATTAGTTAGTTATTAGCTTATTTAATAGTTTAGAGTAACACCGTGGAGGAAGGACGGGTCTTTACCCACTGTATGCCTGATCCACAGTCCGAAGGAGGACGTTTAGTATGTAACTATAAATACCCTCTATCTCCCAAGGTAGAGGGTTGGACCTTTCACTTAATCTAACCTTCTTTCTTTTGTTTACTTTCTCTCTCTAGAAAGGCTCCCATTTTCTACTTTCTCTCTCTAAACTCATCATATTGTACGCCCCATAGTATTGATAGTTTGTGTGTTTGTGAAAACCAATAACTAACAAGATGCATTACCTTCTAAAAATACTAACGTACTTCCGGTAGAACCTGATAGTCTGGGTCCTCCACCAGAAGTTGAAGTGATTCCCGTTCGTAGATCCGTAAGGTCTACACGTGCACATGAACGTCTATGTCTTAACGTAGAGGTTGAGGAAACTATGTTAGGAGATCTTGGAGAGCCTACTAGTTATAAAGATGCCATGGCAAGTCCTGAAAAGGAAAAATGGCAAGTCCTGAAAAGGAAAAATGGCAAGTCCTGAAAATGAATGGGGAAATGCAATCCATGAGAGAAAATGAAGTCTGGGAAGAGGTCGACTTACCTCCAAATGCCACGGTGGTTGGAAGTAAGTGGTTCTATAAAATTAAGACTGACATGGATGGCAATGTGCACATCTATAAAGCTCGTCTAGTTGCGCACGGTACTCAAACTTATGGCATAGATTACGAGGAGACCTTTTCTCCTGTAGCGGACATTAGAGCTATTAGAATTCCCATAGCTATAGCAGCATACTATGACTATGAGATATGGCAAATGGATGTCAAAACCACCTTCTTGAATGGTCGCTTAGATGAAGACATCTATATGAAGCATTGATACAAAATAATTTTTTTTTTGTCAAAATCCTGTGCGTGCACAGGTATTATAACTAGTAAGGAATGATATACGATGATCATATAAGTATATAATCATGCATCTTGATAATTAACCCAGTTAATTAGTTTATTTAAATGGCAAGTTTATGTAAAGTTTGCATGCATGTAACGTTGTTCTGTGAAAATGAATATACCGGAGTCCATGACATGCAATATTCTGTAAATCTATCCAATTTGGGGAACCTCAGAACATGTTATCTTTCTTCCCTTTTTGTTTCAATTATTATGATTTTTGGAACCTTTCGAATTTATACGTAATCTTTTGGATAGGACCTCCATTTACATAAAAGCATGCATACACTTTATTCCATTATTAGAGATTATGTTTATTTAAAGTAAATTTTCTATATATCCCTTTATCAGTTTTTAATAGAGCAAAAGGATAATTTTCATCTATAAAGCTGATAAAGTCAATAGTTGTAAGAAGCTGTAACATTTTTTTTTTTTTATTTATAGTACGATTGTGATTAATTATCAACAACTTATTCTCAAGAGTTATACAAATATGCAATGACTAAACCTATAAAATAAAACTTAATTGTAGATTAAAGAAATTGATCATGACATAGTTTTATCAAGATAATCATACGATATCTGTAAACATATGGTTTAAACCTAGTACTTATATCACTTAAGAATTACTGTACAACTTTTGTACATTGCCTTTGGGCCTCAAATTTAGTTCATTAAAATAGAATTTTTGATAAAATACAAAAGTGGGCTTCCAAAACTACAAAAGTCCAAACTAGTAACCATATGTCATTAGCATATGTTTCAAAGAAAAAACGCGTTAAAAATACCAACTCTCTTTTACATCATTTATCATTTATAATATGGCCATTAGCCACTTTACTCCGAACTCGATATCGACTCTGCTTCACGAGCTTATACATTTAAATGGTCACTATACTTCCAGATCGGCTCTGCTTCACTAGCTGATACATTTGAATGGTCACTATGCATAGAACAAGCAAGAACTGAAAAGTTGTAATAGTTTATGCTGGGTTGGTACTTGGGCTCATCTTGTTTTTATTAATGGGCTTATACAAAATATAGCTCGATCCAAGTTCGGACAAACTAGTCCAAAGCTCGTTTATTTAGTTTGAGCTTGTTTAAAGATTCTGATTATTTCATACTAACATAATACAAATACATAATGTTCAGTTAGGCTCGCAAGCCTAATAGCTAAGTGTATATGAAGCACGCGTTCATGCTTGTTTACTAACTGCGCCCCAAACTAAACTCGGGCTCATTTACATCTTAGTCATTTGTGGTTTATATACATTTTATTAGCATTACAGACATGATCCAAGCAACAGGTTTTTGCAGTACTTCGAATCAAACAGATATATCTTAGGCATGTCTAAAAGTACACCTTTGATCGTGTTCAAATACTCGCTAAATTTGCTTGCACTAAGTGCATTTAAATCAGTACATCAATTTGTCTGATACCTCGTTTACTTTCGTGGCATCTTTGGTTATTTATTGCATGCATGTGGCTTGTTTTTTTATTAATTAATAACATTTTATTATTTCATTAAGTGAAACTTTATAGAATAATGCTCAGATATTTAGATGTTAAGAGATTTGATCACTCGTCTTTTAATGTATGATACCCAACCTACAGAAAGGAGACAAAGAATATAAGTGTCGATTTTTATATATATTTTAATTGTGCGTGTTCATTTCATTAAGGACATGCCAACTGCTTCAATGAACCAAACATAAAAACTACTTCATAAAACCATCTAAGCCACATCTCATGGTTATGAATCTTGCAATGGAAACACATTCTATCTTAGTGTATATTATATTTAATTCAGATGTTGAATATCTAGTGAAATGGAAAATATAATGTTGTATAATATATATATACTTGAAACGTGGAATGTTGAATCTATAAAAGTTTTTAGGTTATGTCCTTATAGAAAATCTTTTCACTCAAATTAACACGACGTCTACGAAGACATTTGCTTATGAGACTAGACTAGTATGGCTGTATTTGGCTAAGAAAAGCCTTCTATAAGCCTCGTTTGGCGTAGAGGCTTATAGGGGCTTTTGAAATTATAAGCCTCAGCCTCAAAAATGATGCTAAATTTTTTATAAGCCCTAAATATAAGCCCCGGTACTAAATTACTTAGTTACCCACAAAAATATCTAATATATACATATGTTAATTTAATTATATGTTTTTTAGTAATTTTACAATAATAAGCAACAACTTAAACTAATTTGCCAAACAAGTTTATGAAAATAAAAATTCTAGTTTCAGCTTATATTATAAGGCTCAGCCCCAGCCGCCAAAAATTCTAGTTTCGGATTATATATATTTGGCAGACAAGCTTATGATCTATTGTGAAATATACTTATTGCGTGAACAACATTTTTATTTTATTTTTTTTATTTTACTATTTTTTTTTTAAAAGGTTACTCCCGATAAAATATTATTACTTAAAAAAAATAATTAAATACAACGGATGTGGGTGAATTCCACACCTCAGCCTAAAGAAGGCAAATCAAAAGCGTCAATAATGCTTAAGACATAACCAAGCATAAGAAATGACTTGTCATACTTATGCAAAACAAAATAAAAAAACCTATCTAATATAACCACGAAGACTAATACCCTGTTATTTCATTATGGCTTTTTGGTTCATAGTTATTACTATTGATGCTCTATTAGGCCTTCGGTGATGATACGGTGCAACTAGCTAACTAATGCATACTAACACTTGGGAACGTGTGTGTCTGGTCCACTGGAAACAGGCGATTGAACATGGAGAATTCCCTTACCATCATCATCACCAAATCCTATATTAACCCACTTCTAATTCACCAAACTTAAATTCCTTCAAAACCCTTTTCCAGAATCACCATCCCATCATTTCCCCCAAATCAATTTTCCTCCAAAAAACCTATCAAAACCTTAATTTTTACAAACCCCAATTTTCTCTACAAAACCCTATCGTATTTCTTATTGTTTTCGATTCAAGCCGATTTTCTCTGGTTATAAGGAGTTTGTCTTTGCTGTTATTATCATGGGTAGTTACAGAACAAAAGAGGATGATGTGGCCAAGATTTCTACGTCTGTCTTCATTACGAATTTTCCTTAATCGCTTTCCGCTAAGGAGTTGTTTCACTCATGTAAACAATATGGGCATATAGTGGACTCGTTTATACCCACTAAGAGATCAAAAACTGGTAAGAGGTTCGGTTTTGTTCGGTTTATTAATGTGTTCAATGAGGAGAGATTGGTGAATAATCTTTGTACGGTTTGGATTGACCGACACAAATTACATGCTAATATTTCCAGATTTCATAGACCTCCTGTTAAGAGCAGTAATACACAGTCGTATAGGAAAGAGAATGTGAACATGAAGGCTAATGGAACCAATGGAGGGGGAGAGGGGGCAATTCGTATGTGAGTGTTCTGAAAGGGGATGTGCAGCAAGGATGTGGGGATTTGGAGTCGGTCCCTGCGATGGTGTTGGATGATGAGTGCTTGGTGTCAAGGGACTTATCTAAATCTTTACTGGGAAGGGTGAAAGAGTTTGCATCCTTAGCAAATCTCAAGAGGACACTGAGTAATGAAGGATTTGTGGACATCAAAATACAATACATGGGAGAATTCTGGGTTATGTTGGAATTTGCTGCTGAGGAATCGATTAATCTGTTCCGTGATAATGTTAGTGTTGGTTCCTGGTTCTCACAAATTAAATCTGCTTCCATGGAGTTTCAAACTGAAAGAAGAATTGCGTGGGTGGAGATCGAAGGGATCCCATTTAAGCTGTGGTCGGATAATACGTTCAAAAGTATTGCGGCTAAGTGGGGGATCTACTAGACGTTGATGATCAGGAGGAGACATATTTCCACTCTAAACGCCTATGCATTCATACGAAGTCTGATAGAAGCATCTCGGAGGAGTTCAAAATTATCCACCGTGGGAAATTATATTGGATTCGTGCCAATGAGACTCATGGTTGGGTTCCGGATTTTGTGGACGATTTTGATGATGAAGATCAGGATGATAATAACTATAACGATGATGGGTCAAGAGATCAAGAGCCGGGTTGTTTTGGGGGTGATAGCGATGTAGAGAGGGTTCCGGAAAGTCTGTTTCAAGAGGTTGGACAGGGAGATAATAACATAAAGGAGGCATCTATGGACAAGAATGAGGATAAGTCAGAAGACCCATTTAATATTTATCCTATGCTTAATAAGAAAACTGAAATGGTTGGAAATGATAATAAGTCGGATGGTAGTTTGAAATATCCTCCGGGTTTCACTCCCATAGAGAGCACTAATCCGAATTCGTTGCATGTCGAAGGGGGCAGTAATAATAATGTTGAGGGTTTGAATGAAAGTAATAGATATGAGGTTAACGAGGTCTCTAGGGGTAGTAGACTAAGTATGAAATCTAAGGATGATGGTGCTGATTCGATTTTTTCTAGTCATTTTAAAAAATCAAAGATACCTCGAACTAGCGGCTCAATTTTAGAGCTTCTTGATGAGGTGGTAAAAGTAGGACGAGTAATGGGTTACAAAATGGAGGGATGCATGTCTAATATGACCGAGATTATTGAAACACAAGGAGCGGAGGAGGTGTATCGATGAATATTCTGTCTTTGAATATTCAAGGCCTTGCCCAAAAGGCCAAAAAAGATTGGGTCAAGGAGTTGTGTACTAAAAATAAGGTAAATTTTTTTGGTGTTGCAAGAAACAAAGATGGAAAACATGGATATTTTATGTGTGAGGATGTGCTGGGGGAATTTGGCATTTGATTATGTTCATAGTGATTCTGTTGGGAATTCGGGTGGTATTTTATGTGTTTGGGATCCTAATTCCTTTTGTAAAAATAGTGTTACTATTTCGGACAAGAGTGATCTTGAGGCTGTGGATTCGATTATTGATAGTGGGAAAGGAGGTGCGGAGGATGTTAGTAAAAGAGCGGAGATCGTTAATAAACTTCATAGTATTGATAAATTACATTCGATGGAAATGGCGCAAAAGGCTAAAGTAAAATGGGCTGTTGAAAGGGATGAAAATTCCAGTTTTTTTCATGGCATGCTTAATAAAAAACGTAATGTTCTGAAGATTCGGGGCATTATGGTGGATGGAGTCTGGGTTGATAATCCGAATAGGGTGAAGAGAAAATTTCTTGATTTCTTTAGTAATAGATTCCGTAAACCTGATCAGATGCGTGCTAGTATTCAGATGGAGTTTCCGAAGCGGTTGTCGGTAGATCAGCAAAGGGAGCTTGAGAGCGAACTGACAAATGACGAGATCAAGAGGGCCGTGTGGGATTGCGGGACGGATAAAGCTCCGGGGCTTGATAGTTTCACTTTCGGTTTCTTTCGTCGTTTTTGGTATCTTATTGAAAATGATGTTTACGCCGCTGTAAGGTATTTCTTTACTTATGCTGATATCCCAAAAGGATGTAATTCGTCCTTCATTGCGTTGATCCCTAAAATTCAGGATGCTAATTTAGTTAAAGATTTCAGACCGATTAGTCTTATCAGGAGTTCATATAAAATCATTGCTAAAATCCTGGCGAATCGTCTTGTTGGTGTTTTGGGCGATATAGTTAGTGAGGTGCAATCTGCGTTTATTGCGGATAGACAAATTTTAGACGGCCCATTTATCCTCAATGAAGTGATTCAGTGGTGTAAGGTGAAAAAGAAACAAGCGCTAATTTTCAAGGTCGATTTTGAGAAAGCGTATGATTCGGTCAGGTGGGATTTTTTGGATGATGTTCTAAGTAAGTTCGGTTTCGGAAATAAGTGGTGTAACTGGATTCAATGTTGTCTTAGGTGTTCGAGAGGGTCTATTATTATTAATGGTAGTCCACGGAGGAGTTCCAATTCGGCAAAGGGCTAAAACAAGGAGATCCGTTGTCTCCATTTTTGTTCATTATGATCATGGAGAGCCTTCATCTTTCATTTCAACGAGTAGTGGACGCGGGTATGTTTCAGGGTATTAACTTAGGTGGTGGCTTGGTGAATTTATCTCATATGTTCTATGCGGATGATGCGGTTTTTGTAGGTCAATGGTGTGAAAGTAACATTACAACCCTAGTTCATGTTCTTGAGTGTTTCTGGCTTAAGAATTAATATGAGTAAGAGTAAAATTATGGGCGTTCATGTGGCTTGTGCTAAAGTTAACAGGGCTGCGGTGAAACTTGGGTGTCTTGTTCTTAAAACTCCATTTTTATATCTTGGCTCTATTGTGGGAGGGTCTATGGCTAAAACTCATGCGTGGAATGAGATTGTGGAACGGGTTAAAAATCGTCTATCTAAATGGAAGATGAAAACATTGTCAATTGGAGGAAGGCTGACTTTATTAAAGTCGGTGTTAGGATCTATGCCAATTTTTCATATGTCTATTTTTAAAGCCCCTTCGGGTGTTCTCCGTACGCTTGAAGCGATTCGTAGTCACTTCTTTAATGGTCATGATACCAACAACAAGAAAGCTTCATGGGTGAACTGGAAGAAGGCTTTAACGGCTAAAGATAGAGGAGGTCTTGGCATCTCGAGCCTTTATGCGATGAATCGAGGGCTTATGTTTAAATAGGTTTGGAGGTTTTTTACTCAAGAGTCGTCGTTATGGGCTAGAGTCATTAAGGCAATCCATGGGGAAGATGGTAAAGTTGGTGTGAATACGAGAGGTGTTACTAAGTCTTGTTGGATGACTATCATATAGGAAATGAATGTTCTGTCGAATAAGGGTATAGATTTGGCGAAATTTATGCGCATTAAACTGGGGAATGGAGAGTCTATGGCGTTCTGGGAGGATGCGTGGAGTGAAGGTGGTATTCTGAAAAATAGATACCCGCTTATATATGCTCTTGAATCGTGCAAATCGATCACTGTTGGGAGGAAACTTGCCCAACCTAACTTGAATTTTTCATTTCGAAGAACCCCGAGAGGAGGACTTGAGCAAGAACAGTTTGAAAAGATTGAAGACTGGGTGAATGATGTCATTTTAGCGCTTGTTTCCGATAGATGGACATGGGAGTTGGAGAATTCGGGGGACTTTTCTGTGGCCTCGGTTCGAAAACTAATCGATGATAAAACGTTACCGGTGCTTGGGTACAAAACTAGGTGGATTAATTATATGCCCATTAAGGTCAATATTCATGCGTGGAAGGTCATGACGGATTCACTGCCAACTAGGTTTAATATTTCTCGTCGCGGTATTTGCATTGATTCTATTATATGTGTTAATTGTGAGAAGGGGGTGGAGACGTCTAGCCATTTGTTCTTTTCGTGTTGTATGGCTCGGGAAGTTGTTAATCTAATCACTCGATGGTGGGATGTGCCTGATGTGGAGGTCGAGTCATACGATGGTTGGTTAGCTTGGCTGATGAATGTTCGTCTGCCATCTAGGAACAAAAGATGCTTGAAGGAGTTTTTTACGTTATATGGTGGCTTTTATGGTCGTTTCGTAACAAGACTATTTTCGAAGCTAAGGCCCATACGAAGCAGACGTTTTTTGATGATGTAGTGTGTAAGTCTTTTTATTGGTGTCGATATAGATGTAAAGCGTCGTTTTGTTGGAACGATTGGCTTAAAAACCCGAATCTTATTTCTTTGTAATTGCTAGCTTCTTGCTAGTTGTTTCTTAATAATATAGCCGTTCAAAAAAATATATATAACCACGAAGACTAATGTCATAAGCATTAGCAAACTTCAATTGAGCATCGGTCAGACCATAATCATCAAACTCATCATCATCACAAAGGTTTTTGGTACTAGGTATCTTTTTCATTGCTCAAATAAGCTCCCCATGAACCACATTTTAGTTCATGCATGAGTAAGTTCTTTTATCTGTACTACATATAAAGAAAAAATACATTTGCTTAAAAATTAAAAACATGAAAACTGAGTAATATTCTAAGATTAAAATACGCCTACTTATAAAAGGCAATTCAATCCATTAATTATATATACATAATTACAATCTACCACTAACGTTTTTTTAAAGAGTTACACCTGGTCAAATATTATTACTCCAAAAAAAATTAATATGTGGATGAATTATTCACCTCAGCTCAAAAAGGTGCGACAACAGTGCTTAAAATCTAAACTATCATAAGAAATAACATGACATACTTATGCAAAATAAAATAAAACAACATATCTAAGCTGACCATATAGACTAATGTAATAAGCATTAGCAAACTTCATTTAGTCATCAGTCAGACCACAATCATCAAAATCATCATCGCCATAAGGGTTTTGGTCATAGATATCCTCCTTCCACTACTCCAATAAGTTCTTTATGCCCACTTCACTACCACTTTTAGAGCCGTCAAATGCCATAAAGCTAGTAGTTTCGTTGTAGTCCTCAAGGACTTTATCATCATCACTATCCGACATAACTAAATCCCAAACCTTTGAAAATGGATTAAGTACCTTTTTTCCTTCTATAATCATGCCATGTGTGGTATTCGAAATAAAAGGAGGAGAAGCATTGGACAAACTTGGGATGCTTTCATAGTTTTCCACTTGTCCTCCATCGATAGTAGTTGTAGTATACTCGTTGCTTGAAGGAACATTAGCACTCGGTTCTACATGAACATTAGAACCCTCATCCAAATCACTAAGAACACCAAAAGTATTAGACGTGTTCACCACTTTAGCATCCTTAATTGGTTGTTTGGACGTAGACGCCTCCTTTGTATTGTCATTGGAAGGAGAAGCTTTGGTATTCTTATGAGCAACCGGCCGATACTTCATTTTTTTTTTTTTTTTTTTTTTTTTTGCTTTAGATATCTTAAAAACCCGCTTATAATTGGAATCTTTTCGCTTGACACAAATTAACGTTATTATACATCGTTGCCGTTATGTGCGAGTAATCGTTTTGTACAAAGAAATTAAGACATGTACTTGTACTTATTTTTCAAGACGGTTTCTAAAAAACACTTGTTTTTGAATAACCTATAGTTTATCTTAAGATGAGAAATACTCAAGAAGCTAACTAAATCCATTATAAATGAGCATATTATATTGAGTTAATAGGAATCTTTCATGAATAAAGAAAATCAAAGACAAATATGACATCTAAATGGGCCAAATTCAACTTAAAATGTGTCATTTACACGTAACTGTACCTGTATTATAAGAACATGATGGAGTTTTATAATTCTCTGATCCGAAGTGCTATTATTGAAGAATGTTCTCAGAAATTTGCTATAAGCATTTTTATTCATATCGATCTTTACAATACACAAAACTAGGATTGAGGATGTAAAAACTAGGGTCGTAAATAAACTGAACGTTAATTGAATATTTCATGAACCATCGGGTAAAAAGTTCGTTTATTATCGTTTATTTATTAAATGGACGAACATAAACAAGATTTTGTGTTAATTTAGTTAAATGAATAGAAATAAAATAACTCGTTTGTTTATTTATGTTCGTAAACTTTCGACAGTAAAAAGTTCGTTTACAATTATTTATTTATTAAATGGACGAACGTGAATAAGATTTTGTGTTCGTTTAGTTAAATGAACAAAGAAGAACAAAAGCTCGTTTGTTTATTTACGTTCGTAAACGTCCGATTATATGTTCATTAATATTCGTTAATGTTATTTTTTGCTTATATTCAAATATCGTATCTTATTATTATATACCTTTAGTAAAATGTGTATACTTAAATAAAAACACACACACAAAAAATTGTATGTATATTTACGATTTATGTTTATTTTTGTACATTTTATTTATGATTGTTCATCTAGCGTCTTAATCAACGAACATAAACAAACGTGAACAACCTTTTTTCCTTAACAAACGGATATGAACAAGAAGATTCGTCTGTTTAAGTTTTCATGTCCATTCATTTGTTCGGTTAAACTTAAACGAACAGACATGAATAAAGCATCGTCAGTGTTCGTCCTGTTCATTTACGGTCATAGTAAAAACCATGATGCTGAGAAAAACATTTATCATTTTCTAACAAAAAATGTGTAGATACAGTGCATCCATCAACATTTGTATATTAAATAGTTTATGGTTTAGTTATGCATGTTGACCGTAATATAGAGTATTTATTTTACGAACAAGTTGGAACATCAAACCTTAATGTGTCATATCTTCCTTTCAACGAAACACCATCAACTTTATAAACACAGCCCCATGTAATTTTCGAGAATGTTTCAACGAAATATATAATACCCTAGCAATATAATTATACATGCACAAAAATTCGTCTTTACTTTAACTCATGTTCTTACAAAACAATCTTGAATCTTTTGTTAAAGTTGATTTACTTTCTTTTTCTTACAAGTTAAACTGACTTCTTTTTAAAAGTTAAGCGTCCACTTACTCTCAAGTTTTAATTACTCTTTGATATATGCATAAAGCAACACGTTAGGCTTTCAAATGTTGGTGTTTACATGGTCGTAAATCCGATCTTCATTCGAATTTCAGGTCAATTCATTCGTTGATTAGCCCACTTTGGCCTAGACCTTAGACTTGGTCAAGTCAGTTTAATTTGGTCATCTAACGTTATAATTTTTTCTTCCACTATATAGATGTAGTGGTCTTGTCTAGTCGACTTAATTATATATATTAAAATTTGCTCCATATATTCATAACTTAAAAAAGTACTAAAGTTATATTGTTCGTCAAAGTTTGAACATCGACGTGTAAACTTAAGATACAACAACGACAACATACTCAATCCCGTCAGAGCGAGGTATGAGGGAGATAGAATGTAAACAGATTTTACCCTTACCTTGAGAGTAAAGAGATTGCTTTCAAAGAGACCTCCGGCAATTGCAAACGTGTAAACTCAAGATCTTTTACAAAAATAAAGGTTTGTAGACGTACATTAAATAAGTACATAGATGGCTATAATCTTGAATGGTACAGTACTTTACTCAAGTAAATAAATATATAGTTGAGCCATTTGTCTAAGAATAGGGTTAGAAGGTACCTAGAAGTTAGGGTGATTAAACACTTCAAATGATATCAAATGATATGAAAATGACACTAGATCTATCTAAAGTTGACTTGTATATTGCTTATAGCCTAATGAAAGTGGCCTAATTGGGATCTTGTGTTGTTGCAACCAACATAAGACTTGTGGCTTTACCAATATTTCTTTAGTAAAAGAGACACTTCTCATTGGGACATGTTTGGAACATCTCCATAATTATTGTAATAATGTCAAAAACATATTGTTATTAGGTGCAAACACACACTCCCTAAAAGAAGACTTATCTCTAACTATTACCAAACTACTTTTTCTTAGTAAAGATTGAATATCATCAATGTAACTATATGAATCGTGTTCTACACCAATTGGTGTTTTACTCAATAATACCAATAATTATTTTTGCCATTAATTTCATGGCCATGAGTTTAAGTCTTTTGATTATAATACCATCTTAGAGGGATCAACATGGAAGCAAAACTGTCAACTCTTACCTCCCATATAGTCATGTTATTATGGTACACGTATGTACATCGATCGTAACCCTAATAATGGTCACCTACCAGGTAAGCCATCACAGCCACAAACACGTCTCCAAGGACTTCTCCGTGGCTCCTAATTGACGGATCGAGTTTATGAATCATACACATTTCTCTTTTTTCGGAAGGCAAACAATACAAGGACGTCTTGGTGTGTTAGTCATTCAGACAACTCGGAAAGGTTTAAATAATCTACAAATAAAATACATAATAGTCAAAGTTTGTATAAATATTTTTTTTTCTAATATAAAACATAAATCATTACTTTTTGGTTTTGTGTTGTAGATCAACATGTGATCTAGGACGTTGGGCGTAAAGTTGGATTTAGTAAATCGTGATATGTTAGCTCAATCCTATGCATTTTACAGCTTTTTAGGTTTATAAAAAAAGAAGAAAAAGAATGTTCGTTGTAAAGAATGAGTTTTGATTCGTGAGTTGTGACCATCATAGTTTAATTTTTATATCTTTGTTACTTGTAGTATACGAATTTTAATTTTTCAAAATTCATTCATTAGAATACAAGCTGCTAGCTGCCCATAATACAACAAGACGCAGGGGTCCATGTCTCATGCATAAGGCTGCTCAATTCATCTATACTTCTATGCCTAAACAAATAAATATATTCAAACCATTAACATTCTTTTACTGTCATATTACAATGATCTTGTGTATGATTTAAGTAAGTAATTGATGATGAAAGTTTAGGCAAACAGCTACACACAGGGAGAAAAATTCAATGTAGATAAAAAATTATTTATAGATTCAATGAATCAATTCTAACCATTTACTTAAAAAAAAAAACAACCTCATTTTTATTTAAAAAAAATAAAATATCTCGCAAACCGTTAATCGTTACGCGAAATTAATTATATCATCGTGACGAGAATTAAACTATCTTTCTATAGATATGCACTTTTATATAATTTCGACGAACTTTTTTTTTCAGAATTTTGCCCAGAAAAATCACATGTGATTCGGAAAAGTCATATGTGATTTATTACTTTAAAAATCATATGTGACTTGTGAAAAATAACAAATCATAATTGATTTTACAAATCAGAAAAAAAAAATCACAAACGATATCTGGGTGAAAATTTTACAAATTAGAAAAATAACAAATCATATTTGATTTTTCTGGGTGAAAATTTTGAAAAAAAAAAGTTGGTCGAAAGTATATAAAGGTGCATATTTATAAAAAGATAATTTAATTCTCGTTGCGATGGTGTATTTTCGTAGTTTCAAAATTCACTGTTTACAAAATATGTTGTTTTTTTAGAGAAAAATGAAAAATAGTTTTTTTTTAGTCTTAATAAAAAATAAACGGCTAAGATTAGTTGAGTTGATGTATAAAAAATATTAGATTGATATTGAACTCAACTCTACACATATATAATGTTACAACTCGTAAAACATGTGCTCTTGATTATTTTATTTGTTTAAGCTAGTTATTAGAAGACATAAACGAAATTTCCCATAGGCTCGTTAGAATTTAAAAATTAAGCATTTAATATTTTCTCAAACATGGACTATTATTTTGTGATTTTTGGTTCATTGACCTAAAAAAGTAAACATCATTCATTCTTGAGAATGCCATTTTATTTTGAGTTCTAAATATATTACTCCTACAAATTCCACATGTTTTTTTATTAAGTATTATTTTTGGCATATCCTCGTTGAACTTTGGCAGTTGATACTCTTGGTATAAAAACAAGGACAAATGAATTACATGAGTATATATAAATATGTTACATGTTGGTTGAAGTTAGCTTTCATGGTATGTATTTTATTGGCCAAAACAAACCAATCTTGATATTTAATTAGCTAAAGCTTCTTTTGAGTACAATTTAGAATTCAATATGCCACCATAGAATGATTTGAATGTCGATCATTTCAACATATATATATATACATTTACCTTAGTCTTTAGTATGTACATGTTTTTATGGCGATAACGAAAAAAATGATATACGATGATCGATCATATATGGACCATATTTGTAACTTGGATAGAGTATGGGCAAGTTGCCAAATCAATTAATTAAACAATTATTTATTGGGGCATTCTGTTTTGGGAAACTAACCAAATGTGAAAACATTCAATCGTCTTACATGCTCTACCAAAAAAAATATTCATTTCATTTGTATGTAAGTGTGTTCTTTTGCATTTTATTCAACTAAATAAAACTATATCACAAAATCTAACAAAATTAATGAATTAGATTTACAACTTTAGACAAACCATTACATATACTTAGACCGAGAAATAAAGAGAGTTAGAAAAAAAAAAAAAAAAAAAAAAAAAAAAAAAAAAAAAAAAAAACGCTCTCTCTCTATTTGGCGAACTTTGAACCCTAAACTATTTTAACCGCTTTTCATCAAAACTGCCAATTCCCTTGTGTTTCTAACATCGATCTGATTTAGTTATTGTTTAACATTCATTGTTAATTGTTCTTAATTGGATTTGTGTTACGTTTCTCAAGATTTAGTGATGTTTTGAAGAATCGTTTTTTTAGGGTTTTCAAAAATCGATTCTGCTTTAAGTGAATCGACTTTGGTTCTTTGATCATTCCTTCCATTCTGTTTGCTATTAGGTTGGTCTAAACATCTTTTTAAGATTGTTGGAATCGATTTAACATAACATAGGTTCGATCATAATGGGTGCTGGTTAGTCGATTTGTGCTTCATTGTTTTAAACCCTAACGTTTTAGTTAGGGTTTACCTCTTACTTTATTGGTTGTGCATGTTGCTGGTCTTGTGAGTGGTCTTATTGTACGTGGGTTGGTGAGAGATGAACAAGAGGTTTCTAAACAACTTGAGTGCCTCCAAGGATGGGTCTGGTGGGTATGTAAGTGATGAACCTACTGCCCCTTATATGTCCGTTAAATCTAATGCTAGTTCTGAGACACTAAAGGTTCAGGTAACTGGTTCGTACCCCACTATTAGCCTTGGTGAGTCGATTCATTAATCGATGATGAGCCCTAATAGTGATCCTATTATGAATACAAATCAGTTTATGTCGAGTGCCTCTAATGTTACGTTGAAACACCCTCAAACTAATGAAGGCCTAAAGGTAATCGATGCTAATACAACTGGTTTGGCTATTGAGGAAAGTATATGGTCTACTGGTGTCGTAAGTAGTGATTCTACTTTTGGTGGAACTGTTTCTAGTAGTCCTAACGATGGCCTTAAGGCTGATCCTATTGAGTGTTCTAATGCTTTGAACAAGCAACATTCTGGTCCTACAAATGTTGATGCTACTTCTCATGGGGTTGCTCCTACTATACATGTGACGGAATCACCTACTCATTGGAATCTAAATGATCAGTCTAAGGGTCATAATGAGTATAGTGGGGTCTCTAACGTGGTGAATAAGAGTGGAACTGAGCCAAATTATGATCATATTAGTCCTACTGTTCCTACTCCATCACCTAAGGCTGCTTCTCCTATGTCCAGTTTTGATGTGGCTATGCAGTCACAAAAGTTTGGTTCACATTGGGATACGAGTAATCCTAGTGGTAGTGGTAATGGGGCTGCTAAATTTGGTATTAATGACTGTACTTCTAATGCTTTGGAACTGCCCCATTCTACGCATGACCTTAATCTGAAGCCGGTTTCATATGCGGGTGTTGTACCTAATGTGAAGCTGGTTTCATATGCGGGGGCTACGTCTAGTGAGCCTAAGAAGCACAAGTCTAACTTTCGTAGACTGGAGTGTAGTAAGAAAACAAATAATGTGGATTTGTCCATTCCTATGAAAGTGGTAGAAGATGTAAATTCCAGATTTGAGAATACTTTGTATGGTTATTTCCTTGGTAAATGTATTGCGTTTCCGGTTGTTGATTATTATGTACGTAATACGTGGGCCAAGTATGGTATCCAAAAGGTTATGATGAATGCGAAGGGGTTCTTCTTCTTTATGTTTGCCACTCGTAAAGGTGTTGAAGATGTTCTGGAAAACGGACCACGGATGATTAGAAATGTGCCAATTATTCTTAAAACTTGGACGTTGAATACTAATCTACTTAAAGAGGATTTTACTAACATTCTAGTGTGGGTTAAAACTCCATGATGTTCCCCTTGCTATGTTCTCTGATGATGGTCTTAGTCTCCTTGCCACGTTTACTGGTACTCCAAAAATGTTAGACTCATACACTAGTCAAATGTGCCTGGAATCTTGGGGCCGCAGTAGTTTTGCTAGGTGCTTGATTGAAGTTATGGCTTTCGCAAGGAAGCATCTCGAAAGTTCCGCAATCTATGGTTGATGCCTCACTCGAACTCTATCCCATACCCTACTCGATGCTGAAGCTACTCTGCAAGGAATCCTATTAGAGTGATGCAAGTCAGCCTATAAGATGAAACCGAAGATAGTTATTTAGGTGGTATCCCGAGATTGAAGAGATCGAATTCCTCAGGGGAAGTTCGGTGAAAGAATTTAGATTTCCCGATGAGGTAGCCTGCTGGGACTTTGCTAGAAAAGGGATTAACGGCTTAATGCATGGATTTGAGCTGTGAAAGGCGGATGAGGTGCTTAGGGAGAGTCTCACTGTTGAAATACCATTACTTGATGGGTCGGGTTCTACTATTGAAAAGATTCGGGTTGAGTACGAGTGGAAACCCCCTCGGTGTGATACATGTAATCTTTTTGGTCATACTCTGGGTGATTGTCCTAAATCTGTCCCATTTCCTACTCAGCCTACAGAGAGTGTTAATGATGGTTTCCAAACTGTCAACAACAAGAAGAAGGGTAAGCAGGGTGGTCCTACTGCTTCGGGTCAAGGAGGATTTACAAAACCTAATGTGGGTAAGAAGTTCCAATATCAACCCAAAAAGCCTCCTGTTGAACCTAAGCAAGTCGATGTCACTAAGAAAAAGGCTGCTGATGTGCCTAGTACGAGTGGAACGAAGGTTGCTACATCCAATAAATTTGATGCCCTTAGTATGGATGATACTGATGACTTTGGTATTCCTACTAAGGAAGTGAATAAGGATGTGGATGTTGGTAGTACAATGAAAGAAAAGAAGAATGAGTCTCCAAAGACTAGTAATACATTGCATGAACCGCTTGTGAGTGATTCAATGGAAGTTAACGAGGTTGGTCCTACCCCTATTGTTGAGAAAATTGGGGAGTTTGAAAGGTTTCTTATTGCGGATGATGATGATAATCCTATTAAAAAGGTTCAATGGAAGTTAACTCTTGTGGATGATGATGATAATCCTATTAAAAAGGTTCATTATCCAGGTAATAAAAATGATTTTATGTCTACTTCTTCTACTAAGAGGGTTAACCCATTCTCTAGGGTGGGAGAGATTGTTGATCCCGACGGTGATGAAGAGGAGGTTGTGGACACTTTTGATCGTGAAGATGATTATGATGACTATGCAGATCAGGTCTACGATCTTCCAAGGAATTTAGATGCTTTTTATGACACGTATGGTATTAAGCTCCAAGGCCTTGGTAGGAAGTAATTTGTTTTCATAAGAGTCTAATGTTATCTTTTGAGTAGTGATTTATTTTCTTGTTTAGAGAATAGGAAGTATCTTGTTATGTAAGCTTTTCCGCCTATGTAACGGGCTGAGATATAGGATTCACCCATATCCTTTGTACTTCAACGTTTTTTGGAGTAATATATTTACCGGGTCTTTGACCTTTTACCCAAAAAAGACCAAGAAATAAAGAAAACTCAGCAAGCTAGGCACTCCTAATTTAGGTGTTACCTCTCGTATTCATATACCTATTACTTTCCTTTCTAAATATAGTATACAAGGATATCAAACATAGACATTTTCAGTTTTACTCTTTCAAATAACATACATGAATAGTTCATTACTGTTGAGAATTAAACGCAGCAGTACTAATGGACTTAGTACTGCCAAGCATACAAACAAGACTGCTAAAGATAACACTAGCGTTACTAACTGACTTAGTACTGCTAGTACATATAGTTTGTACTGCCTAATTGATATGTACGCGTTCTGTATTTATAGAATATATATTGTATATCTTATATGAATATATAGTGATAGTTATCTTGTAAAGGACTCCTTGTGTTATAAAAGGAGATCCTAGGTTAGCAGTCATACACGTATCTTTTGTTAAGCTTCAAGGTTGAAAACCCTAGTGATAAGTTGAGATCACTCGTATTATTATCAATAATAATATTGAAGCGTTTTGTTAATTCATTGTTCACTGTTTCATTTATTCATATACATCAAACACATTAGTCTTCTAAAGTACTAAGTAGTAGATTTTGCATACTACTTGGTATACCCTCAAAGTATCTATAACACAAGTCTCAAGAGTGTCTAGATCCTCACAATTACTAGCACGGTATTCGCGCGTTGCGGTGCGGGTAACCTGTGACGATTAATCAGAGAAATAGATTTTGATGAGGTCTGATTCACCAGCTTGTATCGGTTTTAACGAGTCCTCTCTGGTTCATTTTCGGATGACTTTTATTGCCTAGCTGAACCGGTGGCGACACCGGTTCCCGCTTGAACCCGTTGGTCTGGTCCGGTTTTCAATACCATCAACTTGTTAGCTTGTATGAAACTTTGTGTATTTTATTAGTTTGTACAATGTGTATAATAACATGTACTTTTCATTTTATGGGTGTTTTAAAAATAACATCAATTAATGTGTTTAATTATTTTATATTTTGAATTATGTTGTTGATTGTTTATATTGTACATGTGAAATTTTATTGTACTTTTTAGTAAGGGTGTTGTAATTGGCTGTATTTAATTTGGTAGATATGCTTTAATTGATTATACAATGTGAATAAATCATTGTACTTTTAAGTAATGAGGTATTTTAATAAGAGTATTAATTATGTGTTAATTTAATGTCTTAGGGTGCGCTTGGTTCAAAATAGGGAATGAGAAAGGGAAAGGCAAAGGGAATGCAAAGAAATGAAATGGAGATTATCATTATCTTTGATAGTGTTTGGTTTCAGAAAAACACATTAACCCCCGGAGTGGTAGTGGTGGTGGTGGCTCGTGGTGGTGGTGGTGGTGGCTGGTGGTGGTGGTGGTGGTGGCTGGTGGTGGCGGTGGTGGTGGTGGTGGTGGCTGTTGGTGGTGGTGGTGGTGGCTGGTGTTTGTGGTGGTGGTGGGTGGTGATGATGGTGGTGGCTGGTGGTGGTAGTGGTGGTTGGTGCTGGTGGTGGCTATTGCTAGTGGTGGTGGTGGTGGGTAATCATTACCATACCTCCCAATTTACTAGGTAATGCCCCATTACCCAATATTAAACAATGATTGCATTCCCTACTCCTAGCCAGACATGTTTAATCATTACTTTTCTCATTCTCCACCCCCATTACCTCCAACCAAGCACCCCTTAGTACATTAAAAAGTTGTATAATATGTTTCTTTGTTTGTATGTTCAATTTTCAAGTTTGTAATTTCTTAGTGCATTAAAAAATTGTATACTATGCATAGATACTTGTAATTCTGAATGTTAAGGCATTAAATGCCCAAAATGGTTTTTATGCTTTATAAGATAGTAAGATAAGGATAATGGTAAAAAAAAATATAAAAAAATGTAAGGCTACTCACAATAAGGTCGGTCGACCTTCGGTTTCATTCGGTCGTCCTTGCTACGGAGATCTCGGTCGCTGAGCGTCGAGAGAGAACTTGGTCGAGGACTCGACCTAGGTCGAGAGGAAAGTTAAAAAAAAGAAGACCTTTGTTTGTTTTATATTTAAAAAAAAAGGTATTTTTTATACTTCATCAACTCTTTCGTATTTTATACACTTTTAATCTCTATCAAAAAGCTTAAATGGATTGTTCACTTTCATCCAACGTCAATGAAATCAAATCTCTGGTTCAGAAACAAATCGAGAAGGATAAAGTTTGTCAGCTATCTATTATGAACTTAGTTGTAGAACTTGATAATACAAGCATAGCTAAAGATGCTCTGAAGAACGCATATGATGAATGAAATGACATAATGCTTTGTTTAAAAAGATTACGAGATCCATAATGCTTTTTTTAATAAGACGGGAAGAATAGAACATCAACTACATACTAACACTATTTGGATGCATTTAAAAAAACAAATTGGAATATTGTGTTTTTGTATTTTTTCAAAAGTTCGTATTGTAATTTCTATGTTTATTTAAATGAAAGAAAATTTATCTACAGCGAGGAAGATACAAAGTGGAATACGAAATTTTATTCGTTGAAATACAAAGTAGAATACGTTATTGAAATAAAAATACAAATTACGATGCGATACGAAAACACAAACCATCCTGCTTATTGTCTTTGTGCATCCAATGATTTTGTGACTGATGTTATCTTGTATTTTTTGCACACATTTTCACAACTTTTGTTCAATCTCGTAATCTTTTGAGGCTTCGAATTTCAAAAATTTGTCAATTACATCACGTCTTTCTTGCGGAGTGTCTTTACATTTCGCATATTGTTTCCTCAAAGCTTGTTTAGCCGCGTATGCTTGGTCAAACAGCTTGGTCACGCCGATAGTAGCTTCCTGACGAGTGACATCATCTTCATCACATTGTTTCTGAACATACGCTTTGATTTCTTCGACGGTATGTGCGAGAGAACAAGCCATAAGAAATGTTACCATTTTTGTGTTGAGAAATTGAAAGTAGTGTGTATTGAAAATGAAAATGTATGGGATATATAGTGTAAAAAAGATGGTTTTAAAAAAAATAGATGTCGATCGCCTTACTGCGCCTAAAAGATTTTCTGTAAGGAGAGAGAAAGCTGATGTGGCCGAAAAATTGAGGGTCGCTGAAGGTCATTGCTTAGTCTAAGTAACTTGTAAAATATTATGATTGAATGTACCCTACTAAATTTCCAACATTTATGTGGATCATACTTTTTAATTTCGACCTTGGTGTGTATTATTTAAATTTCTTTGATGATTTTACCCCTCCGTTATTGATATACGAAGATGTAAAAATTGTCACAAAATACACATATATGTAGAAATTAAAAAAAGACTAAAATACACGGTTGGTCCCTAAACTTGGCAGGACGCATCGCGATGGGACAAATCTCGGCCTTTTCATCGCCACAGGTCCAAACCTTGGCTTTTAAATACCAGAATCGTCCTTTGACCAATAACGCCTATGTTAACGTCTTTTTTCTGTTAGCTATTGGAGGGTATTATAGTCCATACACATTTATAACTCAACTTAGTTAATTCTAACTCAAGAACTATTCCACCAAAACAAAAAGGGGTTATTGTTTGAACAAATTATATCAGTGTACCTGAGTCCTCACCACTTAAGTATGACTTCATAAAAGTCAACTGGTAAAGAAAGTATTAGCTCACAGAATTTTACCCAGGATTAACAAACAAATTTATACATTATCAACTACTTAGATAGTTGACTTATAACAGTCAAGTATATACAGTGTTTGATGAAACTGGAACATAACTGATACTAAGGAGTCATTGTCTGATACATGTTAATATACTGATACTTTACAAAATATAAAAGATGAATTTGGGCCCAACTTCAAAACGTTCAACTGCTGAATCTTCAAATGATCTACACAGCTCTGATCGATATCCAGAAACTGTTGAACCGACAAAACATGAACCCTAAATTGATGATGCTGCTGCCACCTTGTCTGCAAAAACAAGTATACAAACAACAAACATATAAGTTATGAACTATACTGTTACAGCTTAATGGAATTTAACACATGACATGGTATTCATCACTGAAACATCACCTAGGGTCGCCTTTGGGCGAACAGTGCTAGGACGCAATTTGTAATATTTTCTTTGCTCCGAAAGGTTGTCTTAACATCACTTGAAACATCAGCAGCAGGACCACCAACCCTTTCAGCCTTCCCCTCCACATCAAAACCAGGCAAGTTCTCAACATCAAACCCTGCAAACTCAACCATTTTGGCCTTTCCCTTCCCATCTAAACCTCGCTTAAATTCTTGAACAACTTCTCTCCCTTTTTTTCTGGGCAAAACCTTCTCTTCATCAACCATCTTTCCTTTTCCTTTAATTTTCTCCCTTTTTTTTAGCTACAACCCCTTCTTCGTCTTTGATTACAACACCACCTTTTACTCTTGGTGTCCTGGTTCCACTCCCCTGCATTTTTTTTATCTATCCCCTGCCATTGACGTCTAGTCCTAAAAGGTGTTTGACTAAGCATCCTAAAGTTAGCATCCTACTCTACCCAACCCACAACTTCAAAACTGATGTTTTTTAAGTAAAATTGTACTAACTTTTGGGGCTTGTGGGCTACGAAGATATCAACTGACTCATTTGTTTCAGCCATTCACTACAAGAAAAAGTGGTATTTGGGAGGGTGGAAAACTGTGCCAAATACTAAAAAAGCCGTGCCAAATGCTATTTGGCACGACTTTGGCACACTTTTGGCTCCGTCATAAATATGAGGGTGCCAAATACATTTGGGTCGGGTTGAAACCGTGCTAAATAGTATTTGGCACGACTTTTGGGACGGTTTAACTTTGGGGTACCATGAGTGAGATATTTGGCACGGTTGGTATTTTTGCGTTCCAAATGGGCATTCATCACACTTTTATATCCCGTGCCAAATGTGTATTTGGTACCATTTCATTTCTTGTGCTGAATGCTTATTTGGTACAGTTTTTTTTACCGTGCCAAAATGTGTGTTTGGTACCAATTCATTTTCCGTTCCGAATGCTTATTTAGCACGGTTTTTGTCGTTGTGCCAAACATATTTGGCACATTTTTATCCGCCTTGCCAAAAAATATTTGGCACGTTTTTTTGTTTGTTATAGAAGTCATTTGGCACGGATTTGTATTCATCAATTAGTTAGTAATCGTAGTAACCAACCATCTCAAATTTTCGCAAGTATAATTCAATCAACGCCAAAATAAATTGAACTCAATTTTTATTAATCATCAATAAAATCAAATCAACATGGTCGCTTGAATACAATAAAGTAAAAAACAATACGCCCAACATCATTGTAAACTATGGTCTTTAGAATGAATAAGTCACACTAGAACTCAATAAAAAAATACTATGATGAGTTATTACAACGGAAATGAATAAAGCTATCGGAGCACGTCGTCTTCATAAACCCTGCATAATATAATATTCCAACATTAGAAATATATACATACTTAAAATATCAATATCTCATATAAGCATTACCCTGGTATTTCTTATGTTTTGGTAGTGCCAAAGAAATAGTAACACTTTTTATTCTTCTATTTGACTAGGTGACAAGTCTAAAATCCTTGTGGCATTTATGGTTTAGACTGGATTTAACAAAAGAGGTACACATGTTATAGCTTATTGATCAGAGCTTACTAAAACTTTGAAAAGCTAAATCTTAAAAGCTTCTCACTTTAATAAGCATGACTAATCAAACAGTCCCAAAATTGAATAACTTTTTGTTATTACAAATTCTTTATAAACATCATCTGATCACCCTATAATATATACAAATTCAGTCAAAAAATTCACATAAGACGAAAATATGCAAACATTTAAGATGATTAAAATTATTATACCTGATGATAAGAGTGAATGTGAGAGGCACCGAAAACATGAGTTTTAACTATATACAAGAATCCCCACTCAATAAGCTGGACAATAAGCAAGAATATAAGTCGGAGAATAAGCTTAATTAGACGCACCCTACTGTTAAATTTGACCCGACGCGAGATGAATCACAAACATCTTTTTGATAAAAGTTTCACAACATGAAAACCATTGACCAACATTTGTAACAGATTTTAGATCCACGAAAATTAATACAACCGACTGATTCATATACATTTCATAACATAAGGTGTAACAATCAGGAGTTTAACAATTCGACTTACCACAAACACGAAAGAGGAGATAACGAGATGGAGATGGATTCACACATCAATTCAAGAATAAGAACCACAAGTAAACCCCGATCTACACACTTTAAACAACCACGAGCACAAACGCCAACCTAAATATATGCATGACCCGATCTAAATATCACGATCTTCACGGCGGAGAGGAACAGTAAAGGCGGCGTCGGTTGGCCGGTCAGGTGGAGGAGGCGGGCGGTGGCAGCGATGTGGCCGGATGGGAGGAGGAGGGAGGAGGCGCAACAAGGAGAGGAAGTGGGTGGGTGAGTTAGGGTTTGTAAAAAATACCCTAGTTATACTTTTCTAATTTACTCGAATTAAGAAATCCAAATGCAAAGGTCATGAAACTCAAGGAGGCGGCTGTGTAAATATACTCCATGGACCTCTTTTTCAATTTTCGTAATCTTTTGTAAAAGTGAAGTTCGAGACACATTTGGACGAACAAGTAATCGATTTAACTCACAAAAATTACGCCATCGCGTTCAAAATAATTTTTCCAATCAAAACGAATATTCACACGACTAGTTTCTCACAAGTAATACAATAATCGAATAGTTGGTTGTGACAGTATGAGTTGTGTGCAGTTTTCCATGTTTCACGAGATAACTTCTTATTTTCAAGTCAAATAAGCTCGGAAGAGTGTGTAAATGAAAAATAAGGGTAATCCTTTACGAAAACATGTCTGAAAATTTACGGGCTGTCATAATAATTTTCAATATTCATTTTTCAATATAATATTCATTATACAAGTTATATAGTAAGAAACTTGCCAGCCTTGTTCAATAATCGAGCTAGCCCGAGTCATGTCTTGTCTTCCTTATATCTTGAAAATGGCAATTAATATATCAATACATATCCGCAATGGGTATTCTTTTAGATGCTTGTGTATTCAATAATATAAGGTCAACGAAGGTTGTTAACAGAAATTCCTACCTTAAATTAAAGATATATGTTATACTTTGGTAACTACCTGAAGATCGACTTATAACATATGAGTGATAATTATCAAATGTCATAATTAGTCGTAAGACTATATACTATATGTCTTTGTCAAGAGGTTGGGTCAAACTCAATAGCTACACATTAGCGAAAAGGAGGCCGGGTTGAAAATGGTCGCGAGATACCTCAGTTAGGCTGCGTATATAGTCAGACGTACACTTGCCACAGCCATTAGTAACCAGTACATGAACGACCCCATTTGTTTACCCGTTTAAACCTACATTTAATATATATATATATATATATATATATATATATATATATATATATATATATATATATATATATATATATATATATATATATATATAGTGAAGCTTTCAATTGAAAAGACTTATTTTGGTGAGAACGCGAGAAGCAATCCTAGCCATTCATTTTATCCTTGTTTAACTTTGATCTAATAGCTAATATTAGTCAACTAATTTTTCTAAAAATTTCCAAAAAATTTTCAAAAAATATTCAAAAAAAAAAAAAAAAAAAAAAAAAAAAAAAAAAAAAAATTGAAAATTTTTTTCGAAAAAAAAATTTTGAAAATTTTTTTCTAAAGAAATTAATTTTTTTTAAAATTTTTCGGAATTTTTTTTTTGAAAAAATTTCGTAAAAAATTATTTCGAAAAAATTTTTGAAAAATTATTTCGGAATATATATATATATATATATATATGTGTGTGTGTATTATAAATATTTTGAACAAAAATAAGTATATTGTCAAAACTTGTGAAACGAAATGTGCATTTGCATCCAGTTAAAGAAGATGTTCCAAATACACATGCATTCAAAACTGTCTATAAAAAACGTATCAATACATTGATATTTTTCACACTCTAAAAATTTCGTTCTAAATACGCATGTATTTGGCACAAGTACTAGAAACCGTTCTAAATACATATACGTATTTGGCACCGGTGGTACATGTTGTCCCAAATACATAAGTATTTTGCACCGCTAATGAAAACCGTTCCAAATACACATGCATTTGGCACCATTGTTAGACAGTGTTCCAAATGCGTACGTATTTGGAACGGTTTTATAATAGCTGTTCCAAATACCTATTTTTTTGGAACGGTTATCCAGACAGTGCCAAATACTCGTATTTGGCACACTTTAATTACTGTTCCAAAAAGGTTTGTCCTAAAAAGCCCCTTTTTTTGTAGTGATTCCAAACAAAGTATGAACATCAACATCAGTATGAATCAAATGCAAACCATTTTCTAGGGATTGTTTAGGATCACAGAAAAATAACGCCCATTTTTGTTCATTAATCTCTGATAACACATTATCAAAGCTTGAACTAAATATATCCCTATCACTGGTAAAGGCACACAGATTAATTAATGAACCTCGTTCATACCTGAGTGGGCTATAATCAAAAACCCCATTATAGTGGATTCTGAATAGGACCTCACCTTCTTCTTCTTCCTTCACATCCTTAAAAGTGGAGACGAATATGCTTCTGTCCTTCATTGTTACTTTTTTGTTTTTTAAGAATGGGTTTGACTAGATGTGCGATTCAGTACGTAAATGTGGATGTATGTTAGGTTTCGTTTTGATTGGGTTTTGTTAATTGGGTCTGGTTATTATGATTGTGTTTATTATTTCGGATATTGTTAGTTGGGTTCTTTTGGTGATTCCCAACACATTAATTGTGTATAAGTGTATCAAGGAAGGCAAAAGGTCAAGTTGCAGGGTAATAGGTTTAAAATGTCACACTTGGTCCCTCAATTTGACCAGTTAGCCGTTTTTTGCACTTAAAATTCCCGCGTATTTTTTCTCACACAAACTTGACTATTTCTCTTTTTACTAACTTCACAATTAGTCCCTGAATTTGGAACGTCCAGTTGTTTTTGGTATTTATTGGTTAATAGACTATACCAATTGCATACCAACAATCAAAAGAAACATATCCTAAGAAAATCTCAACAACCTCCCAATGGCTGACTTCCCACTACTTGAAGAACTCGCCAAAGCTTCGAACTCTGACTACATGTTTGACACGATTTCTATCTTTTATCAGATAGAAAACGATAAGGACATCAAAATTGCTAAGGGACTCCAAAACACTTTGACTGACTTGATTTGGGGTATGAAGGAAACCCAAGAATACATCTCTGAGATCGAAGGCTTTCGAACTACGGTGATGAACTACAAGGTTATCGATGATCTTCGCAACAAGCAAAAGGCTAATGTCTTGAAGGCGTTGGAGATAAGGATGATGATCTGTCAGACACACTCATAGGTGTGTGACAGGAACAACTTCCTTGATGATCTTAGGAAGTGTTGAGAAGGAAAAGAAGTGGTTTTGTTTTCCCTTTTTTTTTTGGAAAAATATGTACTGGATATTTAATGTTTAATATGAAGTTAATGAATCTATATGTTATGTTCTAGTGTTTTAATTTGTTAATTATGTTGTTAATTGTTGTATTCGTCTAAGAGAGTTGTTATATCGGTTTTGATTGTATTGGGTGTTGGTAGAACTATGGTCTTTGCTCAAACAGTTTAAGAGTATAGGGGACTAAGGTATTAGACCCCTATCATGTCCTCACATTTGCATTAACTTATAGCAAGCACTCCATTCTCACATTTTACCACAAATTTGAATTCATATACATAAACTCAACCCTTTCAGAGAAATTGCGTCAAAATGGGTAAATCTAGAGCTCGTAAACAGATTAAATGCTCCAATTGTCAAACTGTTGGACATAATAAGTCTAGCTGTCACAAGGATCAGGTACCAAAACCAACAAAGGAAACTAAGGTTCGAGGTAGAAAAAGGCATTGTGATGGCAGAAGGCAACATGTATTCATTTAATTGTCATTTGCATAACGATTGTTCTTGTGTGTTTACATTCTAGTTGATGTGCAAATGTATTACTTTTGTAGTGGATGGATGGAGATGATATAAGGAAGACTATGGAACAAGAGTTTTATGAAGCTCTTTATGAGCAAGAAGAAGAACACACAAATTTGGAGGAAGATGAAGAGCAGTCCAGGTTGGAAGAAGAAGCATTCTAACAGTTTTTGGAAGAGGAGAGAATGTACAAAAGAATTGAAGAGGAATGGGAGAGGAAAAATTGGCTTGAAGATGCAGAGTATGAGGCAGCTTACTATGGAGTGTTTGTGGAAGAGTTATATCCAAGATATGTGCTGGATAAAATTCACGCTCTGAATGGCACAAATTCCAGCAGTTTTCGAAGGTTGTAGGCTTCTACTCTTGTAGCCATTTTGTAATATCGACAATTAATTGTTGTTTGAACATGTTTTTGTTTTTATGGGTTTGACTATATAAGTTGGCTAGTTTGTAAGAATTTATGTTGTCTTTACTCCTTATCTACTTTTTCAACAACCACAACTCCCATCTACTTATATAATACATCTTAAGTCAACAATTGTTTATCATACCAACATTTTATCACCATGGATGTAGAAAATGGTTGTCAAATGGTATGCATTGACTGTTGGGTTGAAAGTGAAAACAGGGCTGGATTGACCTTTTTTTCAAGGCGTCCACCTTATAGAGATTTCATGTTGTATGTTTGTCTAGTGTGCCTTGACAGAAGGGGAAACACATCTTATACTAGTAGAGATGGTGTTACAAGGGAAAACACAAACACAGGAGATAGTGGTGCATATGTGATGGGTCTACATATTACTGCAACTACGAGTGTTGGTGCATCCTTGGGCAGTGATGAAGAAGAAAGTGAACCACCTATAGCTGAAACACCAAGTGGAGAGCGTCGTAGCCAAACACCACTTGAAGCACCTGCAACTGAAAGACCAAATGGAGAACGCCCAAGACAAACACCACTTCAACCAACTGCAACTGACAGACCAAATGGATCACCTACTAGTGATTTAAAGCAGTGAATTCCTAGCAAGAAATGCTATGTTGTCTTTCAGTCTAAATGTAGCTTAACTGATATGTGTGTGCTTCTACGTTTATAATAATTGAATTTTTGTTACAAAAGAGATTTTAAATACTAACAATTCGGTGTGGTTCCTCTAATAATTTGGTTTATGTTGACCTTATAAGTCAAAATGGGTTTTCCCAAGCAACAAACTAAACTGGATATGCAAGTGCAAACTACAAAATGAAAACAACATATCCAACATATACCTACACCACCACCTAATTACACCATATGAAGCAAAATATACATGTTAACAAGTATCGTTTTCAGTAACCGTCATCAGCCAAAAAATATACATCTTCATTACATCAACAACTAAAAATAACAAGTGAACTTCTTGAAGGGAGGCTTGATATTCATGGGGGGAGACTTGAGGTCCTTAGGGGGAAGCACATACCACTTATTCCTATTTGTGCTGGAGCATCCCACAGCCGCTAGAAGACCAAGTACAACCTTGGGAGCGGAAGCCTTAGACGCTTGGGAAGTGGAACCTTTCAAAGTAGTGGTCTTATAAGACATGTTCCCACACTCATCATTAGATGTGTCTGAAATAATGATGACATCAACTTCATTTCCTTTCATTTTAGTATCTTGAAAGATAGACAAAACAGAAAGAAATTAGAGTTCACCCATTTACAACTTTCTTAGCTTGGAAACATTAACTCTAACCTTTCTCATACTCCTTATTCCCATATTTTCCCCACAAGTCTTCAAGTATCACATCAGCAATGTCATCTCCTATATCCCACTTATTCCCATAAGTAGCTATGGCATACTCAATCATATCGTCAGATACCTTTAGCTTGCTATAATCCCTCTTTTTGACAGATTCTGACACTGCTCGGATTTCTGTCAAATAAATTAGAGTTATTTATGCTCTTCCCTTAAAATGCCAATCACACAAATACAAAAAACCCGACTAACCTTTCATCACTTCAACTTCTTTTGCAAACCTGCATAAATCATCAAACATTTCATCAGACATTTCATCTTCTTGTAACCAAATATCCCCATATTTTGCCTTCACATATTTTACCATCTCATCAGTTACATCTGTAAAAGTAAGCTCCTTGTCTGCCATTGTTAAAGTGTGTGTGAGGGTTGTGTGAGGAAGGAGGGAAACGATCAAGATGGTATACGGTAAAGCATTTCTCAGAATTAACTAAGTTGAGTTATAAATGTGTATGGACTATAATACCCTCCAATAACTAACAGAAAAAAGACGTTGACATAGGCGTTATTGGTCAAGGGACGATTCTGGCATTTAATGACCAAGGTTTGAACCTATGGCGATGAAAAGATCGAGTTTTGTCCCATAACGATGCGTCTTGCCAAGTTTAGAGACCAACGGTGTATTTTAGTCTTAAAAATATATGATACGCAAAGTTCGAAAATATTAGTAAGGTACATGGAACCATAAGAAGTTAAGTTTTTTTTAATCATTATCGGTGTGGAAACAAAATTGCCGTTCAAAAAAAAAAACACCAAAGTTATAAATAGCACGATGTGTGGCTTGGCGACATGACCAAGTCTCACACTTTTGCGGTCAAGGGGAATCTTTTGTGATTATAAGACGTGACATAAGGCGACACAAAGTATGAAAATATTTATATATTTATATCATAATTCATATATATCGAGTTTACAAAAATATGTGGCATAAGGCGGTGTCGCGACATGACGTGGCGGCATGACCAAATCTCACGCCTTTGCGGAGCCTTTATAAGCCTTTTTAAACAGTGAAAAAACATGTAACCAGTTACGTACAGACAATACCAATTAAATAAATTAACAAAAAGGTAAATTCTAGTATTTTTTTTTACAATAAGTATTTTTTTTTATAACCAAAACTTTATTACGAGTACTTTATAGGGTCGTTTGTGGTGTTGTAAATTGTGTAGGGTCATTTGTTAGATATTGTGGTTTTAACGTCATTGTAACCTTTGCTAATATATTATTAATATATTTTTAATTTCCTTTCCAATAGAAAAAAATATTACGCGTAATTGTGTTTCTTTAATTGGAAATTTGGAACCATTTTAATTCGTTCTTAACAGGTTACAGAATTCCTTTGCCGTCCTTGGTCAAATGTAAATACATTTGAACATGACTCTTGACTCTTGAAAAAGAAAGTACCATCGGGGAAAACATATCTTGCATGTTGTAATAATTTTTGAAGGGATGAAGTATTAATTATAAACAAACTCAAACTTTTTAATAAAATAAAATTATGCATTCACTACACACTATATGACCCTTTTAACATGTGTCTTGAAAGAGCACATAGAGAATTGTATATAAAAAGTATTATGTTTGTTTAGCTTTTATGTTTGTTTACATCCATGCCCAATTAAGTAACATCTTCAATCAGTTGCTAGTAAATTCAAAGTGACAATTAACTCAAATACCATTATGTACATTTTCTTTGGGACTACTACTCCATCATGTATAATTATGCAAGACAAAAAAATTGTCAACAATGAGTATGAACTTCAGTAAATGTAACACTTCGAACCAATTGATTAGTACAATAACTTTGAGATTAACTTAAAATCATGATAACAATTCGTATTAAATCTCAAACTCAAGGCACGTATTTAAATTAAACTTACATTTTCGTATCTATGTTAGATGAGTTATTACAATTCTTGTATACCTTTCTCGCAACTTGCCCCAACACACAGTGTCATATTCAACAACGTACAAATTCGACTAGTATTAATGTATTATCAATTATTCATAACGTTTTTTCAATATGTAATACAAAACGACAATGAATAAATATACTAAAAAGGTATTAAAAAAACCTTTACATAGTTAAATATAGAGTAAACTGCAAAAGGGTGAGGATCAGAAAAAAACTTAAAATGAGAAGAATGAGAAATAATTATAACTTCACATTTGAGATGCGCCGACTTAAATTAGATGGATCTCTATTCATTTAGATACATCTAATTAGTTTCGAAAGTGATCTTGAAGTGAAAACGACGCAAAGTAGTATTAGCAACAAATTTTGTTGGAAATGTATATATTTACAAAAACGTAAATGTCCGGATTCGAACTCGTGACCACGGGATTGCACACTTTACGTATGAGACTCGATGTTTAAATAATTAATATAAAATATTATGTTTAATTATTAAATTCACAATAAACGACTTAACGAGCGATATGTACTTATCGGTAGTGACTATCGGTCGTTAAATGTCAACGGGATATGAAGAAAAGTTAACGAGCCAAGAGAAGGTTTAAGGAACACTCTTTTGGGCTTGTTTTTGGCCGAAACTATGGAATCCCACATCGGAAACCATAGTAAACTTGACATCTACCATAAGGCTATAAATACATTCCCTTGTATTCATCCTTTGGTACACCAGATTTCAATAGAGGGCCAAACTTCTTCTTTTCTTCCCTTTTGTCTTGGTCGACGAGTGAATCCCCATTGTAAGGGATTTACGAGTGACCTTGAGCATAACTAAGATGTTTGGTTATTCTATTGTGATCAAGAACTAGCATTCGCATCGAATCGCTAATAGTACGTGTGTACAAGAACGTGGTTGTAAGACATTATTCTTACACCAATAAGTACTTCTTTGTTTTGCTTTGCTCGAGGGTTGTTTTGCTTTGCTCGAGGGATTTGAGATTCGCAAGAGGTACGTTACGCATACTTTCAGTTAATTAATTTATTTGTTATGATCTTAAGTCTTCCGCTGTGTACTCTTGATGTCTTTATGTTTTATTGTATTTTATATATCATAAACTAAACAGTGGCATCACGAGCCTTGTATAACAAGTAATTAATTACTGAAACACATAATTAAAATAAACATGAATGTATTATTATTTGTATGCTTAGATCTAGGGTTTGCAAAACCTAAACCCTAATTTTGAAGGGGGGCGTTTATTTTGGTGCCCTAATTAGGGTTTTGTAAACTATTGTTTTAATTGGATTAGAAACCCTAAGATGCATGCAACTTTATGTGTATATGCGTAACTCTGTTGTTTGCATTAATTGTTAAGTGTAATTTATATCCATGATAATTATCTGCATGTTTTATCATGGATCTGTTTTTTATTGTATGTCTTTCATGTTTTAAGTGATATACATTAAAATTATGATAGATCTTAAATTGGGGAAGACCTCAATAATTATTAATTTAATCAATTATGTGCTATGTGGTATATATATTTAGTTTTGACTTACGCAATCGATGAATCGATGCATGTGGTTCACCTTGTACATAGATGAAAACGGGTGGAAGTCTTAATTAAATATATGCATATTGACAGATCTAGAATTGGTTATTAATAAGATTTATCAAAACCGTTTGCATGTGGTTATTTGATATACATGACTTTTATTTGTTATGTATTCATTGTTTATTTGTTTATTTTTTCAAATACTTGCTTGTTTGTGTTTTGTAACAAGGGTATTTTAACAAGAAAAATAAACTGATCTAAACAATGGTGAAACATGTATTTTAAGAATAGTAATCATAATCGTTTAATTGATTGATGACTTTGGTACAAATGACTGAACGGCTCACCCATGAGAATGAACTAATAAAAGGGGTTTAAAGAAGTGCGCATAGTCACACTGAATGGATGTCTAAGGTTGTGCTTTAGCGCGTACCTGGTCCTCTGCCCCCTGTAAGTTCGAGTGGAGCTACTTAGTAAGCCATTAAATGTGCAAGCTCATCTTAAGGGCGAATTAGTTTTAATTCCATGCGCCACTTCGGTGGTAATTATCCGAAACACTAAGTGTTTACACTTATGCAAAAGTACGGTATAATGGATGATAATTAACACTAAATTTCTTGATTGGTGAAACCAATACCTCAATTAAAGTTTGATGATGAAAAACTTAAACATTAAAACAAGATATAAATGTTTTAATAAAAACTATGCTACAAAGATGAATGCATGACATTTTTGTACATATTTGATTTTACATCAAAATTATTACCCTTTAATTTAAGTTATATGCCATCCAACGAAACGGAAACACCTAGGATTACCTTTTATTTGCGTGAGATCGTGACTTAGATCGTAATCAAAGGGTAAAATGTCCACGTGTCGTGAGAACGGGCATGGACGATTCTGCAGTTTCTTAAGTTGGACAACTTAATTGAGTTTTGTAGTGAGAACTGGCAACTCAAGGCATAAGATGGGATAAAACATGTTTACATGGCAATTGAAATTGGCTATATGTAAATCCCATAAATCTAGGAATTGCAATTGAAATTGGCAATTGAGCAAAAGCTCTACCACTTTGTATAAGGTTGCGAAATTTATGATTTCTGCTTGTAGTCAAAACGGGATTTGTTTCCTTCAAATTTATTTTGAAGTATAATACTACTGGGCCCCTCGTAGGGTTGTTAAGATGTTTGCATGGCCATGCCCAAGGTCTTCTGGAATATGTTCAGAAGAATTGGTAATCTTGATCAATCACATAAAGCGAGAAACAGAATAGTTAATTAAGAAATGAGTGAGATCCATATTCTTATTAACATGGTATTAGAAACAAAAGATGAATATGATGATGAATCATCAAACTTGGTTTTTCTCCAGAAAACCATACACGAGTTGTATCGGGGGCATTGGCGTGTTGCTAGACGCTAACTAATGTCATTTCACGTTTTGTAAACATATCCAAGTGGGAGCTTTGGAAATGTATATATTTACAAAACGTAAATGTCCGGATTCGAACTCGTGACCACGGGATTGCACACTTTACGTATGAGACTCGATGTTTAAATAATTAATATAAAATATTATGTTTAATTATTAAATTCACAATAAACGACTTAACGAGCGATATGTACTTATCGGTAGTGACTATCGGTCGTTAAATGTCAACGGGATATGAAGAAAAGTTAACGAGCCAAGGAAGGTTTAAGGAACACCTTTTGGGCTTGTTTTTGGCCGAAACTATGGAATCCCACATCGGAAACCATAGTAAACTTGACATCTACCATAAGGCTATAAATACATTCCCTTGTATTCATCCTTTGGTACACCAGATTTCAATAGAGGGCCCAACTTCTTCTTTTCTTCCCTTTTGTCTTGGTCGACGAGTGAATCCCCATTGTAAGGGATTTACGAGTGACCTTGAGCATAACTAAGATGTTTGGTTATTCTATTGTGATCAAGAACTAGCATTCGCATCGAATCGCTAATAGTACGTGTGTACAAGAACGTGGTTGTAAGACATTATTCTTACACCAATAAGTACTTCTTTGTTTTGCTTTGCTCGAGGGTTGTTTTGCTTTGCTCGAGGGATTTGAGATTCGCAAGAGGTACGTTACGCATACTTTCAGTTAATTAATTTATTTGTTATGATCTTAAGTCTTCCGCTGTGTACTCTTGATGTCTTTATGTTTTATTGTATTTTATATATCATAAACTTAACAAATTTGACTCGCAAGGGACTTAAATTATAAAGGTTCAGTCTAACTTGATGAAATGCATCTAATATATGCATTTGCATCTAATTTTTTGCTAGAAAATATATTATGTTGCATCTAAAAGATTAACGATGCATTTAATTCAAGTCGATGCATCTCTAATTTGTGATTATAATTATTTCTCATCATTTTTATTTTAAGTTTTTTTCTCATTTGATCTTAAATCAACTGGAAAAAGCGTTTATGTTATTTTTTATTTTTGACAAAACTATATATCGCATACATGAGCTAACCATATGATTAATCTTTTGGAGTTCAAAAGCAAAAGTTTAATAATAACATCCTTTGACTTCTACGGTTTTTTAAGACATTTAGGGCCCGTTTGGTACGTAGTTGGATTTGGAATAGGATTTAGATTTAGGAAAGATATGAAAGAAAATGGATTGATATGAACAAATAATAAAAAATTAATAATGTTATTTTAATAGATAGTTGATTAATATTGATTGAATTTTGATTTATTTTATTAAAATGAATATGAAAAGATACACACAAATATATAGAGGGCCCACTATTTTTTTGAAAGACACTAACCTCCTCGGTATGGAAAGGCCCACAATTTTACACAATCATTTCTAATTTTGAAAGCAAAAGTTGTAAACAAACAATTAGTTCAAAGAATCATACCATTCCTTTTATTCAATACCATCAAAACAAACGGGCCCTTAGGTTTCTACCCAGATTATTAACACCAAATGTAAATAACAAAGATTATTAATTGAAAAAAAAATCTGAAAATAGACCGGTTGCTTTAAGGCACATAGAGCTGGCATAACAGGTCCGACACGACACGACACGACACGAACACGATAAGACACGGAGTTGTTATGACCTAACACGAACACGACACGATAAGTTAATCGTGTCAGATCTTAAAACACGAACACGAAAATTAACAGGTTACACGAACACGAACACGATAAGACACGATAAGAGGTCTTAACAGCTCTTGACACGCTAAAACACGAAATCTTAACAGGTCTTAACAGGTCTTAACAGGTCTGAACGGGTCTTAACAGGTCTTAACAGGTCTTATCGGGTCTTATCGTGTCTTAACAGGTCTTAACAGGTCTTGACACGAACACGAAACGTTATCTTATCGTGTCATTTTATACGAACACGACACGAAACACGATAAGCCCAAACACGAAACCTGTTAACTTCGTGTCGTGTCGTGTCGTGTTTTCGTGTTTCGTGTCGAAATTGCCAGCTCTAAAGGCACATCATTTTCGAGATTTATTTTTTGGGTGAGCCGAAACTAGATCGTGAGCAACTGCCACTTTGGGCAACTCAACCCCCCTATGCGACAAGTGTGACTTTACTGATTACGAGGTGTTGAGTCATAGGGCAACTGGTGTACTTTTTAGGCATTTGCTCTGAGTTGTCCAATTTTAGTACAATACACATGGCGATGGGTAGTACAAGTTGTCAAGGCAACCTATCTAAAAAAAGCACGCAAAAAAAAAGGTCTGAAAGTGATGTGCCCTATGGCATGTGATATTTTTCAAGAATTTTCTATAAGAAAAAGAAAAAAAATCAATTATCAGAACGGTCTTGCACTTTAATCTTAATTTTTTTTAAAGGGTTTAAACCTATTAAATTTTATTACACTAAAAATTTAAGTACATAAGATGTAAGTGAATCTACATCTCAGTTGGTTACATAGATGAAAAAACAAACGCACAATTTGTGCTTCAAACCAAACCTATCATAAGAATAACAAACCAAACTTACGAAACACTACTAACGTCTAGTATAACCACGAACCCTTATATCATAAGCGTCATAGATAGCTAATTGCTCTTCAGTCAAATCTTCACAGTCATTATCATCATATGGGTTATCATCATAATCATCTTTTAACGTTCGTATAAGCTCTTCCTATGATTCCACCTCCGCTCTTAGATGCCATGAAACTTGCAGTTTCGTCAAATACCTCATCCACTTCACTATCGCTATCCTCATCAACCACATCACTAACCTTGTTCTTTCTAATATTCGAGCCAACCACATTAGACAACGTAGGAGTTAGTTGCTCATTTGCCAATTGTACCTCATTAACAAGTATAACATCATTAGGCGTGCTCGTCAAGGTCTGAATAGGCTCCACAACTGCCTTTTGCCCCTTGTCCACAACAGTTTCAGCCTTCATGGAATTACCCCATTTGTACCTAACACATCATCATTTTCAACCAAACTTAGTGCATCAAAGGGGTTCAAACAACTTGCCTTTTGTCTAGGTGTTTCATTATTGTTCTTCGTACCGCTTGTAGTAGCACCATTCTTCTTAGAAACAGGTTTATATGCTTGTTTAGTTTACTTAAATTGAAATTTAGATCCCATATTCAAGCCATCAGACGGATTCTTTCCACCAATTCCAATATTACTTTGATTTGTCTTCATACTGCTAGATTGCACCTTCCCACAATTCATATGTTTAGTAGGAACCATTTTAGGGCACTATTCAGAGTTATGTCCAAAAGTCCTGCAATTAGCACATCGTGGAAGAGTCCATTTATATTCAATAATAATTGTTTCATACATGTATCTCTCATCGTCTAATTTCGGGATAACAATAACCACTGAGTCCTTCAAGGTGTTTTCAGCACTTGCTTCAATCATAATACGTATGTAGCTATTTTGTCTCCATGATTTGTTGCACATCGTACTAGTAAATAAATCAAGCATTAAGAGTTTACCTATCTTATTTGCTATACACTAAGTCCATCAGTAGTGATAATGAAGTTTAACCCAAACCGGAATACAAGTTAACTCCTCTTTTTTCAAATTAGTAGAAATAGTCCATTTTTTAAAAATTATCGGTATGGCACGAATCATCCAAATACCATTCTCTAGTACATCATCAACCCCTTTCTTGAACCAAATTTGAAAAAGAAAAAAACCATTGGCGTTCATCATAATCTTCTGTATGCCGTATTTCCCCAAGCGTTAAAAACATAATTCTGCACAACTGGAAATAACACGCGTTTATCGATGAAATAATCGTATAATGAATTAGCCAACCTACCACTTACCCCCTCCACAGATGATCTAGGTATCACCACTTCGCATTAACTAGAAGTTGCCGTAGTAAGCACACGAAAGTTAACTTGAGTTTTGTTTATATCAACATTAAGCACATCAACAAATGAACTCAAAGTATTACCATTAGCTTTTTACCCAGAATCATCCATTTGTGTTACTTTGTTAGTAGCAATTGAAGTACCACCAACATCATTAGCCATGATACTTTCCTCCCTCACCACATCAGTACACACAATGTTCGAAGCTTCGTTAGAAGGTTTTAATGGTTTCCCATCATCTCCCACTAAAACAAGTTTTGCTTCAAGCATTTAACTCTCTGAAGCACGAATCTTTGCAACTAATGAAATAGGAGAAGGACTACCAAAAGTCTCTGACATGCTAGGGAACGATCCCAATCCATCATCTTTTCCTCCATTTGAAATAGTGAACTAGCACCAGGATTTGAGACATTGGTCTCCTTCGTCATGTCCTTTTTCCTTCCATCCCCCCCCCCCCCCCCCCCGGAGTCCAAGAAACCACTTTTCATGTTAAACCATGTGTACCCTCGTCACTAAATCAGCAGAAACCAAGTAAACCAATCAGCCACCACACAACAACCCCTAACATGTATGTTTATTCAAAATTAAGCACCACACGTTCAGAAATTTTCAATAATGAAAATAGACCTTAAACGATAAACTATAGTTAGGGTTTAATACACTTGAAGAGGCAATAACAAACCGAGGATAATGATAATAATAAAGTAACATAGTTAAAGCACCACGACAGAACTCATCGATTGATGGAGAAAGATCGTCGACAACTCTATCCCTAAAATGATCGTAAATTCTAGAAAACAAGACTAATTATTCAACCAGCAAGTAACGAATCCGAGGAGTAGTTACACACTTGATGGAATCAAAGAGAAACATTTTAGAGATCAACAAACAGTTACAAATCGAGTTGAGGAAGAAAATGATTGCTTTTTTTTGTGTGTTTAAATGGTTGTGTCGAGAGAGAGAGAGAGATAGGAGAGTATAAGTCATTTTCTATCACAATCTATTTTACTTACTTTTACTCTTAAAATCTATGTAACAAACATTTTGATTCTCTATTCTAATACATTTCAAATATTGTTAAGCTACCCAAAGACATCCAAATCGTCATTTCAGTAATAACCGACAAAATCTCATTAATCAAAAACATACAATAATATTATATCAATATTATTAATCATTATTATTTATTATTATCCAAATTCACACTTTGTCTAACTTTAAACAGAAAAGCAAACTAAACCTGAAACTCCACCTTCCTTATTTTATTCCAAATATCTCAGATGAACTGGCGAAGACATGATTAAAAAAAACAACTTTACAAACTAAAGTTATACTAGCATTATTTTATTCTAAAAATACATTATTTCCAGCAAGTTTTTCCAAATATATACGCTCATATCCTGCCATTTGTTTTTCCTTATTACATGTAAACAAGTGTTTCCAAAACTTATGACCCAAAATCACATTCAGTACACACACACCTAAAAAACACACACACTTTACACACACATAAACAACCCAAAATCTCACCGGAAAATAAACAAAAAAATGATGGGCTTGGTTTCTTGTTATAGTGAGCTAGCTATACAAGTTTCAGAAACAACATCATGTTCAAATTACAAACATGTTTCAAATTCAGTTGTTGCACCAAAGCTAGTACCATCAACTCAAACAGCCGTCACAAATCTATACAAAACAACGTTGTGTAGCGGCGCGGAACACGTGATCAGTGTCACGTGGGTCCGTAGCGCCGCTACACAAGGGTTGCAAATAAACTCTGGTGATGACCCCACTACAGCTTTCAGATTAAACACAAATTCTAGGTTGTTTCGAAAAAAACGAGGAAATAAGGGTTTTGAGATAAATAGTACAAAGTACGAGGTTTTTTATGATTTGTCTGGTGCTATATATGACAGTGGAGCAGAACCAGTTGAAGGGTACTATGTTTTAATCATGGTAGACTCAGAACTAGGTTTGTACCTAGGAGATATGTCTGCGGTTAAAAAAGTCAAACCCGGGAGTCATCTCGCCAGTTTCTCGTTAATTTCTCGTAAGGAACATTTTTCAGGTAATACAGTTTATGCTACTAGGGCACAATTTTCTGATGTTGGAAATTGTCATGATGTTTTGATACAATGTACGGGGGAGGGTGACGGGTCGAAAGTCCCGAGTTTATCGGTCTGTATTGATAAACGGGTCGTGATTCGGGTTAAAAGGTTGCAATGGAATTTTAGAGGCAACCAAACTATTTTTGTTGATGGTTTGTCTGTGGATCTAATGTGGGATGTTCATGATTGGTTTTTTTGTTCCGGGTCGGGTTCCGGGAATGGAGCCGGTTCGGGTTATGGTTCGGGTCAGGGGGTTTTCTTGTTTAGGACAAGAAATGGATTGGATAGTAGATTATGGTTGGAAGAAAAAGTGAAGAAGAAAGATGATAAGAAGGAATTTTCTTTGTTAATCTATGCCAACAAGAGTTAAGTTATCAACTAATCCATCTTGTAGATTTTTTTATTTTTTAAGAAAATATTTTCATTTTCTTTTCTTTATGTTTACACACCTTTTTTATTTTTTGATATTTACTTATTCAAAAAGATTGGGATGAAAACCAAAAGTCTCTTTTGGTCATTTTATATTGTAGAGTTTGATTTGTGAGCAAATTCTTGATGGGATGTATCTACCCCATGAGGACCATGAATATGATGTATGTCATTTTGGAGTATAATATATAGAAAGTGATAAATGCAAAGTAGATATATATTGTTATGTTTTAAGTTTATTTACTTTTTAGTTCTAATACTATTTACCTTTAAGTTGTTAGTGTGACAAGTCTATTAGGTTTGATTATGGTAGTGAGATAATTTTTGTTTTGTAATCACCAAAGGTAAATGGTAACGTCTATTTAGCCAGCCATAAACACATACATTTGTTAAGTTAATACATGACTTATATTAAAAAAAAAAAAAAAAAAAAAAAAAAAAAAAAAAAAAAAAAAATAGGTTTGAAGTTAGATGGCCTGAATATGTAGTAGTTGCATACCTAAGTTGGCACAAGAGCACTTCTCGCCCGAACTTTTGACTTTTTGAGGAAATTTTGTGCATTTATTCCAAAAGTAAGATTACTATTATTTGTCTAAATATGAAGAGGTCATCCATCTTAACAAGAGTATGAGAAGAATAAGAACTAATGGATTTAGTGTGTTATAATAAATACATAATAACAACAACAAAAACAACGCACAATCTCATCGGAGCGAGGTATGAGGGAGGTGAGATGTAGACACACACCTACCTGAGGGTAAAAGGATTGCTTCCAGAAAAACCTCTAACAAATGCGTGGATTTTTAATAAATACATAATTCATGTAACTTAATGGATGATTAAAATTTATCTTATCTAGACAGAAGTTTCATAGGATACATGCGTATATGGACTTGTTAAGTAGTGTGGATCTATATTTAGGGTTCGAAACAAAGGAATAACAGAAAGGCGAAACTTTTTCTAACCAATCTAATATCCATAAATAGACAACTTTCTTTTATACGTTAAAGGGAACATTACTCTAAGTTTGACGTGCATTGAGGGAAGTGTGCATTTACATAATCAAACATCTATCATTAGGATAGTTTCTTTTAGTTGATCACTTTTTTCATTATATACACAAAGCTTCTAAGTTCTATCAATAATGAATAGACCTCACCCAAACACTACGAATTGAAGTGTAAAGAAAGTACGACTATTTTGTAACAACAATGTAAAGTTTTTAACCTAAACACAAGAATATTGTAAAATATTTTTGTCGGACTAAAAAAAATTAACGGCTTAACTATATGTTAATAATATTACTCTTGTGCTTTAACACCGAATGATTCAAATCAACGATATCTAATTGAATTTGAACACAATTGATAAACACTAAACAAGCATGCATATTTCAGGAAAACCTTGCCAAACAATAACTCAATAATGCAATCACACTTTACATGTACATCACAAAGTCACAAAGTACAATTATTCTTCACAAAGTACATCACAAACTCACACTTTACATGTACATCACAAACTCAAAAAAATGGTGTTAATGAGGTGTTATGATAATGAGTAATTTTTTGTGTTAATATTGAAATGTTAAAGCTGATGTGGCACTAACGTAATTAGATTTTTTTTACGTAACTTAAGTTATAATTACCCATTGCTCTTACCAAACAATAACTCAATAATGCGATCAAACTTTACATGTACATCACAAACTCACATTATTCTTTATATCTTTTTAGCAAAAATCAAAGAAAGATAACATTAAACTCATTTATGACTTATGAGACAAGTAAGAACAATAACTATGATTGATTTCATATGAGCCGCAAGTTAGAGCACAAGGTGCCATGACAAGTCTCTTTTACTCATTTGAAGTCTACGGGTGTCACATTACTATAATAAACCTTCACAACTAACCCCCCATCATTCATAACAAACCTCAACTTACTCATTTATGGCCCACCACTTACAACTTTATTTTTTTTATTCAAATTTTCAAATAAACTAAATTTATTTAATTAAAAATAAAAATACAATACAACACAATAAAATATTTACGAAACATAAAATAAAAATACGGTAAAAAAACATACGTACTTTCAAATTTAAACATATAAACGTATTAGTTTTACACTTTTGAATACAAAAAAAATTCAAAACACCCCTTTTTTTAAACGATACAGTTCGAGCGGGATTATTTAAATCAAATTCAAATTCAAAATCAGATTCAAATTGAAGCGGAATGATTTAAATTCAAATTCAAATTCAAATTCAAAATCAAATCTGTCTATATATATAACTCTACCGGAGTTGTTTATCACACACAACTCACACACACAACTTATACACACAACTCACAGACACAGATTCTCAAAAATGTCTCGCGAAGACTTTTTTCAACAATTACCAAGTCCACCACAACTGCCAGAAACTACCTTTCCACAAGAAGATGAAGTTTATTCAACTCCACCAGAAGATGTCTTTCCGGTATTCAAACCGGAAAATATATTTGTAAACACTCCACCTCTTAACAATCCACATGTTAACACTCCACCGGTGGACATCCAAAACAATCCGTTTGGGTTTAGTGAGGATTATCTTCGTGAACTTGAGCAGGACGAGGCAAATCTTAGAGAGATTAGAGAAAACGAGGCACGCGAGGAAGCTGCTCGTTTGGAACAGGAAGCCAGAGATGCTGAATATCTTAGGCAGAACTGGTTTGACATATTATGCTGGCGAGTTTAATTCCTCTTCAAGTGAGGAGGGTTACAACTCAGATGATTCGTATTCTTAATTTGTAGTTTTATTTTCATCAATTTCATGGTAGTTTGTATTAAGCGTATTATGTATTTGCTGTTTTCACTCTAATTTTTAATTAATTTGGTGTTTTAACTTAAATGTTTAATGTAATTTGTGTGTTTAATTTTATGTTTGCTTTTTTTTTTTACATATCACCTTCATTTTTAACAAACACATTACTTTATTTCTGAATTTTTTTACATATCACCTTCATCTTCCGTGTAAAAAAAAAAAAAAAAAAAAAAAAAAAAAAAACTCTTCGTGCAGACAACGAGGGATCCTATGGCGAGGCATGACGAGAAGAGGCGGTGTCACAGCGAGCCACAACTAGGTACCACATAGGCACGGTAAGCTTCCACAACGAGCCACACCGGGTGCTCTTATAACTTGTAAAAATAAACTAACTTAATAGTGCATGTCTTTTTGCCCTAAAGATAAACTCTATAGTACATAATAAATACACTTTGCTTTTTTGTCATATATCTTTTTATAAAAGCCAAATTATTTTATATTTATTCAAATTAGACATCAAAATTACATATATACAAAAAACACTAGTTTTGAATCCATCATATATATATATATATATATATATATATATATATATATATATATATATATATATATATATATATCCAAAATTATGTTTTAAGTATATGATGAAAGTTCAATGCATAACAAAAAATATCTAAAGATCAAACCATCTCCTCTCAACCATTAATTTCACTTTCATTCGACGGTGAGATTTATTTACATCCCGTCATTTTAAATTAGATGGAAGAGTAGTGTTGTAATTATGCAACTCCACCTAATACCTTACTTTTTCCACACTGATACACACACTTACACATGTTTACACACACACTCTCTTTACCTCTCTCTCTTTCACCAAACAGCATCTTCTCAGATATAAATATTTCATCTTTTCACCAAAAATTATTAAAAATCGTCTGGATTTTTGGTTGTTGTAACCGCTATAGTAACCAACTATCAAGAAAAGCTTCTTGCTTGAGCTTCTAGTCGTCGTATAAGCGCTTCAAGAAAGGATTTTGATGATAGATTGCTTAATGAAATATTGAAGAATTTCATTGCTTCTCGAGAATTGGCCACCGTTTGAAAAATAATTGGTTTGTTTATGTACTTGAATTAAGGAGTCTTTTTGAAGGATAGATCTAGAAGTTAGATCAATTCGTTACGTATCATGAGTCTTTGTGTCTCGAGTATATTATTTAGTTTATCAAATGTTAGTAAGGGTTATATTTTGTATAATAAAAGTGCACTTGTTCCTAATATTTTAGAATTTAAATTTGGTCTAAAATTTGAAGTGACATAGTTGAGTATTTTTGCGGGGAATTGAATAGTTAATACTGTTGTGGATTTTTGTGTTTTGTGTTTTGTGTTTTGGTTTTGGTTGTAGATGATGAGGTATTTCGTGGATCTGGGTTTCACATTTGATTGATGGTTGTTTTTTTTTTTTTTTTTTTTTTTTTTTTTTTTTTTTTTTTTTAAGATTGGGATGTGGTGGGATGTAGGACCTGTGATTTGTGTGTGTACGTTTAGAGATAATGGGAATCATGTTAGATTAGATCTTGACTCAATGGTGTCAAGTAAAGCTACTGATTTAATGCTTTAGTCAAGTATTGCGTATTTGTTTATGTGTGATAAGTTGTAAATGGTGGATTCGTGTAGTATGTCAAACAAGCAATTTGCAGTTCTTTTTGGCAAATAGCTTAGAAAACATGAGTAAAGCAAGTATTGTGTATTATACAGAATTCTATGGGATTTTATACAAAATCTCATAGGATTATACAGAATCCCATGGGATTTATACAAAATCCCATGGGATTATACAGAATTCCATGGGATACATATTACCCATAGGATTCTTTGATGAATCACTTGTAATTCATAAAGATTACCCATGTGATTCATACAGAATCCCATGGGATTCTGTATAAAAAACGTCTACCTTTAAAAAGCTGTGACATAAAAGTATAAAACAGTGATTTACTCATTTTTACAAATCACTTGTGATTTTTTAATAATAACAAATTACAAGTGAATTTTTTACGAATCCCGTGAGATTTTTCTGGACGTAAATTTTGAAAAAAAAAAGTTCGTCTTTTTACGAATCCCGTGGGATTTTTTTACGAATCCCGTGGGATTTTTCTGGACGGAAATTTTAAAAAAAAAGTTCGTCTTTTAACAAATCCCGTGGGATTTTTCTGGACGGAAATTTCGAAGAAAAAGTACTTCTTTTTACGAATCCCGTGGGATTTTTTTATGAATCCTGTGGGATTTTTCTTGACGGAAATTTTGAAAAAAAAAGTTCGTCTTTTTACGAATTCCGTGGGATTTTTCTGGACGGAAATTTTGAAATAAAAGTTCGTCGAAAGTATATAAAAATGCATATCTATAGAAAGATGATTTAATTCTCGTCACGATGGTATATTTTTCGTAGCTTGAATATTTATCGTTTGCAAGATATGTTGTTTTTTTAAAAAATGTGAAAAGTGGGTTTTTATATTAAATGAGTTAAAATGACAATTTTGCCCTATCTTTGTTATTTTTGGCTTCATTTCAGCTATTAGATGAAAGTTGGATGGATGGTTGAGATTAACTTATTTGTTCTTTTAAGGATACATGTTTTGCAAAGATTTCACCTCTTAAGTAAATATGACAAACTAATGTTTAAGTCAGATGAGTTGAGATCCATATAGAACTTATATTTGTCATATAACCAATGAACCAATCATAGTCATCCATTTTCTATCTAAATTAATAAAAAATTATGTTCCATTTTTTTTAAAACAACATATCTTGCAAACAGTAAATATTCAAGCTACAAAAAATATACTATCGTGACGAGAATTAAATTATCTTTCTTTAGATATGCATTGTTATATATTTTCGACGAAGTTTTTTTTTTTTTTAAATTTCACCCAGAAAAATCACATGTGATTCATAAAAATCAAATCACATATGATTTTAACAAATCACATGTGATTTTTACAAATCACATGTGATTTTTACAAATCACATGTGATTTTTCTGGACGAATTTTTTTTTTTTAAAAATTTCGTTGAAAGTATTTAACAATGCATATCTATAGAAAGATAATTTAATTATCGTCGAGATGGTATAATTTTTTTGGTGTAATGATTAACGGTTTGTGAAATATTTAATTTTCAGAAAAAGGGTGAATATCTTTTTAATAAAAAAAAATGAGTGGCTATGATTGGTTGATTGGTTCTATGACAAATATAGATTCTATAATGAACTTTTCTCTAAGTCAGATAAATATGAAATTGACCCAACAAGGTTTAATTTATGGTATAATTTGTGTAAACTAGATAATCATCAGGTCGATAGTGTGTGCATGACTTTACATACCGGCCAAAGCGTTTTTTTTAAAAGACCATATGATCATCTATAAGGATGTAGAGTTTGGTTCAATAAAGATCAAAGAAAAACTAAATATCAAATAAACCATTCTTCACCATTCATTTTTTCATCAAAACAACAAAATAAACTTTCACATTCATTTTTAAAAACTAAATATCTCATAAACCATTAATCTTTAGACGAAACTAATCATACCATCACGACAAGCATAAAATTACCTTTAATTTGATATCTCACATCATATACTTTCGACGATTTTTTTTCTGACTTTTTTGTGGGTTTAGGGTTTATGGTTAGGGTTTAGGTTTTTAGGGTTTAGGGGTTTGACTTTTTTGGGTTATGCTTTTTAGGGGTTAAGGGTTTAGGTTTCTTAGGGTTTAGCGGATAGGGTTTAGGTTTTTTGGTTAGCGGTTAGCGTTTTAGGGGTTAGGGTTTTTAGGGTTTTAGGGTTTAGGGTTTAGGATTTAGGGTTTTTTAGGGTTTAGGGGTTAGGGTTTTTAGGGTTTAGGGTTTGTAGTTTAGGGGTTGTGTTAACACAAAAGAGTACTTTTAAATTTTTTATTTATAGTGTAATATATCGAAATCCGCAAAAAACGATAAAAATTAAGTTCGTCGAAAGTATACTATATTGGATCTCTATAGAAAGATAATTTTATTCTTGTCGCAATGGTATAATTAGTTTTATCTAACTATTAACGGTTTGTAAGATATTTACTTTTTAAATATAAAGGTGAAAGTGAGTTTAATTAATTTGATAAAAAATGAGTGGTTGAGATTGATCCATTTGATCTTTAGTTTTTATGTGATCTTTATTGATCTCACCCCTAAGGATGTATATGGGGCTAACAATTTTGCTTTCATAGAGATGACACTTACAAGTGGCATTAACAAGGTAAATGATCAACCACTTATATAACTTTTGTAGTTTACTCTGTTGATACAAAAGTTGGGCGTTCCTGGTTTGGAGCTCCGGTTCTCGTACCAATTGAGAATTGCTGCTTGAGACCTGCGCACTAAGAGACAAAAGACACCGTTAGGCTTACCGTGGGATTGTCTCCCACGATTATCCTCCGGCGTGAGAGTAAGTAATCGGTTTAGGGTTTAAGGAGAATTAAGGTTTGAGATCGTACCTTAAACGAGGGATATGATTCCCTTTATATACGCACGGAATCCTTGTTGGTTCCGTGTTCCTCAACCTTCGGCGTATCCCGCCTAAGTCGGTTGGGAATAATAATCCTCTTATTTAGAAGATATCGGATATCTATTCCGTGAATAGCTTTGGACTTGGGCCTTCGTGAGCCCAAACCTTTAATCGGTGTAGCCCGACTCGTACCGGGCTAAGTTAGTGTTGGACTCTAGCCGGGTTCATGACCCGGATGTAGACTATACGTCATCATGTCCCCCCAGTCTAGTATGCGCGGTGCGTAACTGCGGATGCTAGACTAATAACCGTTGTCAATAAAAAATATATCAAACGGAACAAAAAGGCCAAAGAAGATGCGCTGGATACATTGTATCCAGCCGTAATATTAAAAAATGGGTGCCTCGTAAATCGGGGGAAAGTTACTGCACCTGTGTCCCATCAAGCAATCCCAACCACACAGTGAGGGTTAGTGGAGTCCACGTGTCGCTAATCGTGTGGATGAGAAAAACTATATAACGTATCGTTTCATTTTCACCGGATATCTCACAGTAAAACTTCATCCACCATTTCTAAAGCGTTATAAGAGGTGTAATCCAGAAATTAGCCAACCACAAAGGTAACCGCGTGTGCGCTTTATCAAAAAATAATAACACTATGGTTAAACAGTTGTCTGACTTCACCTCCGACCTCACCGTGATCGATCTGATGGAATTCACCTCAGAGTACTTTATACCCCGGGATGTGCATCCAGTTGTTCCGGATGCGCGAGCCACGATTGCGGATTTCCCCGAAGGGAAAGTGGGAGTATATACACGATTATTCGAATTCGCGAATCAACGTGTGCCCCTATCACGCTTTCTGTGCGATGTGTTAAACTATTATAATCTACACATATCGCAATTGCACTGTATTGGCACGGCCAAAATTACCAATTTTGAGGTAAATTGCCGTATGTTGGCGGTTAACCCCACCATCCACCTATTCCGCGCCTTTTATCACACTATGTGGGCACATGGATGGGTGTCCTTTGCGAAGCGCGCTAGTAGGCTGCAGTGTTATACGGATAAATTAGATGCACTTAGGAACTGGAGGGAGTATTTCTTTTGGGTGGATGACACATGCTTCCCCTGGAATTATGATTTTTATACCCGAGGAACATTAGAGAGGGATGAGTGCCCGTTGCCTGGGTCTTATGTCGCCGAGGATGCGGAACTGATAAATGCTAATCGCATCCCCATTAGTGCCTATCCTGAGGGATTTTTGGTGCACATGGGAATCAGCCGTAATTATTTTGGTCCTGAAGATGAGATCCCAATCTTCTTAGACGCACATGGCCAGGGTGGGTACTTATTCCTCCGTACCTCTGTGTGTAAATAATGTAAGAGCATTCTTCCTTATACTTCGCGCATTATATAACTTGTGTGTATATGTTGTTTTGTTTTGCGCAGAGATGGATCTCTTTACCGTAGTACAGCTAGCAAAGCCCGTAGAGGTAAGGACAGGAGCACGGCCCTTGAAGGAGAATGAGGAGCCGATTCTAGCTGCTACCGCAGGGCGCGTCATAGAGCTGAATGCAGGGGATACAGGGACTAGTTCCTCAGTTGCAGTGGAGGCAACACCCCTGCAAAGCCGCCCTAATCCCGAAGTACCTTCTCTTGTGGCGCAGCCACCGCCCGTAGCTGTGGCTCACCCTATGGAGGAGGAGGAAGAAGAAGAATCTGGGCTCAGTCGCAAAAGGACCCGAAGGGATGATGGTGCAGGCACATCAAGGAAAAAACGCCCCGTGGTCCAGACTGTGGAGTTATCCTCCACTGATGAAGCATCTTCGCACCCTTCTGCTAATATCGCGAGACCGCAGTAAGTAAAGCCGTATATGTATAATTTCCTTTGTTGGTTGATGTACCAGTTGTGAATCTAACATTTCTCTGGTGAACATGCGCAGGGTGGAGCAGGTTATAAAGTCACCCCCCAAGGCCAGTCCTGTACGTTCAGCGCATTCTGAGCCACAGAGTCAGAACAATGAAGACCTGTCTGATGCAGATGCGCCCATGGAGCAATTGGTTGAAGAATTGGTGCAGGTCTCCGCACATCAGGATTCGCTAATCGTGAAGCTGAAAGACCGAGTATCTAGTGGGGAGGGTCAAGATTCACAAAAGGACCAAACAATAGCGTTGTTGGAGGCGCAATTGGTAAACACTCGGGCACAGCTGGATAGCGCCCAAGCGGAGGCAAAGGATCTGAGCGCGTGCGCTCAAAAACAGGCCGAAGGCAAAATGGCGCTAATGTGCCAAATAAATCAAGAGCGTGCGGATGTTGCCGGGTACAATTCTGCGTGCCACTGGGTGCTTAAATATCTTGAGAAGGGCAAAGATGCGATGACCTCCCAACTTGAGGGATTTTGTGCCACTGTGAAAGAAGCACTGGAGGTGCAAGAGGTAAAACTGCGCAAACTTAGCATTGAGTACGACGAGGAGTTGTATCCTCAGCTGATGTCGACTATAGCTGAGCGCAGGTGGCTCGTAGGGCATGGTCTGCGTCTTGCCGCCCTTAACACCCTGGAGTCACCAGAAGTGCGTAATGCCTTCGGGGAAGTAGTTCAGTGCGCTCTTGAGCGCGGCAAGGCAGAAGCTGTGGAGGCGCTGCATGAATCGGAACTGCTGAAGGTACCTGTTAATGAGGTACCAAATTATGATGCTAAAGCGTATGAGCACCTGGTTTCTGCAATGCAAAGGATGAAAGAGTTAGAAATCCCTATGATTGCCGATCTTGAGCGTGATCAGGATTATCCTATAGACGTCATCATGGCAGGGTTGACTCTTGCGCGTCATCGTGCCGAAGGTGCAGAAGCCCAACCAGATTACAACTTGAGACCCCATGACTCACAGCTTCAGGTACCTGTTTTCATGCGTCCAAAGGATATTTTGAATCCGTTTGCTTTAGAGAAAGAGGTGCCTTTGAAGGAAGTACTAGAAGCGCATGCGACCAGACTTGCCCAAAAGAAAGGTATCAAGGGGAAGGCAATCTTGTGTGGGGTTGGTGCGGCGCACCAGCCAAGATCTGATGGGGTGCCGGTAAGTGTTGCCACTGTATCTCAGCAGGATGCAGATCTGTTGAAGAGGTTTAACCAGGTCAAAGATACCTCGAACCGCGTGGGTGGCTCATCTATTGAGCGTTGTAAGAGTTGGTAGGTTTATGTGTTGCTGGATAACAATCTTTTTGTAATAACTCTTGGTCATTTAATAAAATCATCTCTTGGTGAGTTTACGTTAGATATTGTTGCAATTTGTGATGCGGTGTTTGTCTGCTTGTCTTTACATAAAAGATGTATGCATTGTGACAAGTATGTGCACGTGTGAATCATGCAGGAAAGCCATAATCGTGTATGAAGAACCCAAAAATTTCAAGTATTATCATAGTCGTGTATGCTAATAATATTCAACGTACTGTAAATATAAAATTAAGGAAGCAAGTATCTTGGTTCCAAAGTTGTTAAACGTGCACATGTGCAATGTTGCGCACCCGTCGTGGGATGCGCACAGGACTTATTCCAACGTCTTGAGAACAAGGTGTTTAACAAGGATGCGTGATCCAGTGTTGATGGGTTTGCAACCCTCTTACTCAACAAGTTGTTTAGTAGGTTAACTTATCCTTTTACCATCGTGGGTGTATTATGGTGCATGCACGCCGTCGTGGGCAAAAAATAAAGAAATTGTTAAGACATACAGTATATGGAAATAACAAATTAAAATATGTCGCGGAGTTAGCTAGAAACCGCGGCGTTTTATTGATACTTGCAAGTTTTGATGAAAAGTAAATGAGACAATTATACTAAGTAAAAGAAAGAGTGACTACACAGATGTTTATTGGGCACTGAAAGTGCAAGAGCGTCTGTGCGCTGGGCCGTAGCCCTTTCTATAGGTAGCACCTCTTGAGGTTGCAGATGTTCCATGTGCGTGGCAGTTCACGACCATCCAAGCCTCGTAACTTGTACGAGCCCGTTCCTGATGCTTCAGTAACCTCGTAGGGTCCTTCCCATTTTGGTCCGAGCTTGCCCATGTCTTCTGCGTGGCTTGCATCATTAGCGCGGTAGACGAAATCACCTGGTCTGAAGGAGACACTGCGTACTTTGGCGTCATAGTATCCTTTCATCCTTGATTTTGACTTTTCCTCCCTGATAGATGCGCGTTCATGCCTTTCTTCCAGTAGGTCCAAATCAAGACGCCGTTCGTCGTCGTTAGTTGCCATGTTAACCTCAGCAGTGCGAATAGTTGGCATTCCAATTTCGGCCGGTATGACGGCTTCTGTCCCATAGACTAGTGAAAAGGGGGTGTCGCCCGTGCTAGTTTTGATTGAGGTGCGGTGCGCCCACAAAACATACGAGAGCTCTTCCACCCACCGTCCTTTGTGTCTGTCCAAGCGCGCTTTAATTCCTTCGCCCAGGCTGCGATTTGCGCGCTCTACTAAGCCATTAGTTTGTGGGTGTTTAACTGATGCGAAGTGCTGTGTGATGTTCAACTTCTCGCACCAATCTTTGAAAGGATTATCGCAGAATTGTTTCCCGTTATCCGAGATTATTTCGCCAGGTAAACCGAAGCGACATACAATGTTTTCCCAGACGAAGCGTTTTACCTGGTTGCCAGTGATTGTTATTACTGCCTTTGCTTCGATCCACTTAGTGAAATAGTCTATGGCGACTATGAGGAATTTCAATCCTCCCGCAGCAACTGGAAAAGGTCCTGCAATGTCAATACCCCACTTATAGAATGGCCATGGGGATGTGATTGGTGTTAGCTCGTATTGTGGTTTGCGCGGGACATGTCGATGTACTTGGCAGTCGTTGCACTTCCTTATTAGGCCTCGCGCATCGCGGTGCATGGTTGGCCAGTAGTACCCTGATCGCATGGCGCGCGCTACAACGGACCGTGGTCCTGAGTGCATGCTGCATGAACCTTCATGGATTTCTCGCAGCACGTAATTTGCCTGTAGTGGGCCTACACAGCGGAGCCATGGTTGAAGGAAAGAGCGTCGGTACAGTATGTTGTCTCGAAGTTCGAATCTTTGCGCCGTGCGCCGTATTCTGCGCGCTTCCTTCTGCTCTTGGGGTAACACTCCTTTGTCTAGGAAGTCCGTAATCGGTGTCATCCATGTAGGACCTTCCTCCTCTATGACTATGGAAACTTCCATCTCCGATATGGATTTGCTTTTCAGTGTTTCTACTAGCACTTGTTTCGACAGATGTGCGAAGCTTGTCGAAGCGATCTTGCTTAGTGCGTCCGCTTTGCGGTTTTCTCCTCTAGGAACTTGCTTGATGGTGAATCTATCGAAGTCTTTGATCAATGTCTTGGTCTTGTCGAGATATTGAATCATATTTTCTTCTTTAGCCACATATTCACCCAACACGTGGTTGGCCACTAGCCGGGAATCTACATTTGCTTCCAGGTTGCGTACACCCATTCGGGCTACAATGCGTAGTCCGGCGATTAGAGCTTCATATTCTGCCTCATTGTTTGTTGCTGTGAATTCAAAACGTAGTGCGTAAGTGAATTCCATTCCTTCTGGATTTGTGAGAATGAGGCCAGCTCCTGACCCGTCTACGCACGAGGATCCATCTGTAAATAAGATCCATGGATCTAATAGTACCTTCGTACTTGGGGTGGGAACCTCGTCGGTATCTGGCTTCTCGATGATGAAGTCTGCCAGAATTTGTCCTTTAATCGCGGTACGCGGTCTGTAAGAAATGTTGTGTTCCCCGAGCAATACGCTCCACTTTTGGAGTCGGCCTGATGCATCAGGTTTGGATATGATCTGTTTGATTGGTTGGTCTGTGATTACTGCTATCGGGTGCGCTTGGAAGTACCTGCGCAGTCGTTTGGCAGCAAATACCAATGCTAGAACTAACTTTTCCATTGCACTATAATTCATCTCCGTCTTCTTGAGTGCTTTGCTCACAAAGTAGATGGGGGTTTGTACTGAATCCCTATCTGTTAGTAGCACTGCGCTGACTGCTCCATCCGTTGCAGACAAGTACATGATCAGCTCTTCCCCTTGTCGGGGTGCAACAAGTGTTGGGAGCGTAGCCAGATGCTGTTTGAGCTGAGTGAAGGCTACTTCTGCCTCCGTAGTCCAGCTGAAGTCACCCTTCTTTATGCACTTCTTGAGTGTCTTGAAAAGGGATAGCGATTTTTCTGCTGACTTGGATAGGAACCTGTTTAGGCCGGCCAACTTTCCATTGAGAGATTGGACCTCCTTCAACGTGCGCGGTGAGGGAAGATCGATGACCGCCTTTGTTTTTTCTGGGCATGGTTTTATACCGTCAGGTTCGATAAGGTATCCAAGAAACATGCCTTCAGTAGCTCCGAAGGTACACTTTTTTGGATTCAGCTTCATGTTGATCTCTCGTAGAGTTTTGAACGTTTCCTCAATGTCGCGTACTAACTCGCCTTCAGTATGGCTCTTTATGACTAGGTCATCAACATAGACCTCTAGATTGCGGCCCACCTGCTTTTTGAAAGCGTTATCTACTAACCGCTGGTAGGTGGTGCCCGCGTTCTTCAAACCAAAGGGCATTTTTGTGTAACAATAAACGCCTTGGCTTGTGTGGAAGGCTGTTTTTTCCTCGTCTTCTTTAGCCATCTGTATTTGATGGTATCCTTTGTATGCATCGAGGAAACACTTTAATGGGTATCCGCACAAAGACTCTACTTTCCAGTCTATCTCTGGCAATGGATAGCAGTCTTGTGGACATGCTTTGTTAAGGTCCGTGTAGTCTACACACATACGCCAGCTGCCGTCGCTCTTCTTTACCATGACTGGATTGGAAAGCCAGTCATGGTAATAGACTTCCCGCATGATCCCTGCATCCACAAGTTTGTGTACTTCTGCCAGGATTGCTTGCGCGCTCTCTGGAGCTTGCCCGCGCTTCTTCTGGCGTATTGGTGAGTACCCTTATCGGATTTTTAGTCTATGCTCTGTTATGGAGCGTGGTACTCCGGTCATGTGTTTTGGCTCCCATGCGAAAATGTCCAAGTTCTTTTGTAAGAGCGCGCACACAGCCGCTTTTCCGTTGTCCGACAATGACCCTCCGATGGATATTTCCTGGTTTGGGTATTCAGGGTGAATTGCAACCTTCATATTTGGAATTCTGGTTGTGCGTTGTTCTGGGATCTGCGCCGTTTCGCATGTAACCGTGTTACATTCTCTATGTGGGATAGTGGCACTGTAGAGAGTAACAATGCCTCCTTCCACCGGGAATTTAAGCATCTCATGCGCTGTTGATGGCACTGCGCGCATAGCTGATATCCCAGGTCTCCCGATAATGCCATTATATGGCGATGGAGATTTGATCACCATGAATTCCATCCAGGCCGTCGCGGAATGTTGTTCGTTTCTGATGCTGACTAGTAGTCTTATTTGCCCCATCGGCCATATTTTTTCACCTGTAAAACCAGTCAACGCCGTGCTGGCCGGGCTTAACTGACTGCGTATTTCAGGGCGCAGCCGCTTGAAGCAATGCTCATACATTATGTTTGCAGAGGCTCCACCGTCGACATACATGCGGTGGATGTCGTGACCCCCTGCGCTTATCTCTATAGTGAGTGGTTCCACATCTGCGTTGTCCGCAGTTAAGGTAGGGAAGGAGATTTCCTTTCCACGTGAAAAATCTTGGCTGACCTTCTGCCTAGTGATTCGCTGCCATGATTGTATCATGTAGATTGTGTCAGCCTTGTCTTTTGGTGTTTCCTTCTTGTTTCCACTTTTTTGTCTATCCTTTCCCTCTTTAATGTTTTTGACCAGGTGGTCCAATCTACCTTCTTTAACCATCTTGTCGATGAGTTGGCGTAGTTGGACGCATTCATTGGTGGTATGGCCCTTCTGTGCATGGTAATCACAGTATCCATTCCCAGTGCGCCGATCTTCTGGAGTGCGCATCTGCGTCGGTCTTGGAAAATTCGCACCTTCTGTTGCGAGTATTTCCTTCGGGGTCTTGGTTAGCGGGGTGTATTTGTCATTATCCCTCCCGCTCCCCTGGTTGCGGTAGCTCCTATTACGGTTACTACCCCGGTCATTGGATTGTCTCCCAGGTTGTTCCTGTGACCGGTAGTTCGAGTAGCTCCTTTTACTATCCGCCGCAGCGGCTTCTCCCTGGACAAAGGACCGAGAGCGTTTCATGAGTTCATCAAAGGTTTCAGGAATCTTGTCGTTCAACCTCTTGATGAGTTCTGGATTGTTAATCCCGTTCATGAAACCAGAGATCTTCAATACTTCTGGGCATGCTTTAACTTGCATGCATTCGTCTTTGAAGCGTTCCATGAATACGCTTGTAGACTCTCCTTGGCGCTGCTTTACCCTGGCGAGTTCGACATGATTTTTAGCGCACTTCTTCCTTTGAGTAAAGTTTAGCCGAAACGCCTTTCTCAATTCCTCAAATCCGTTGATGCTTCTGCGTGGAAGCTTGCTGAACCAGTTCCGCGCGTTTCCCACTAGTGTGGAGTTGAACATGTGGCACCACACAGGCTGCGGCCAATTTTCAATTGTCGCAGCTGACTCAAAAATTTTGAGGTGATCATCAGGGTCACCTGTTCCATCATAGGTCTTTACGTTGGCGGGCATGCGCCTTCTTTTACTTTCTGAAAAGTCACTGATGCGCCGAGTGAACGCATCTACCTTTTGGCGACGCCAAGGGAGGGATATATCTTCATCCTCCTGGTCATCATATCTGTTTCTGGACTTCCAGTGTCCAGTTTCACTATCCTCGTTGTCCGAGGAATTTTCAGAGGATGAATTTTTCCTCTTTCGGCGCTTGCGCCGACTGTCCTCTGAGTTTGTACTCGGAGGGCTTTCACTTGGGGAATAGTGTCGTCCCAATCTGTCTTGGATCCTGCGGCTACTAAGTCTAGTGTGGACATTGGTACGCTTTTCATCTTCATCATTCTCACTCAGATGATGCGAGTGAGATGTCTCATCCTCCTCAACTCTTCTCCCGATTCGGTTGAATACTGGGGGTCGGCGGCTATCTCTCCCGCGCTTCTCTTTCTGATGGCGCAGTGGGGAAGCTTCGTATTCAGAATCGAAATTGAGTCGGGCTTTCAAGTTCCGACCTGATCTCTTCTTCTCTTCCTCTTGCATGAGGGCAGCTAATGTTTCGTAGTTCTGGGATACGAAAACTTCTGGTGTTAGCTCTGGTGCGACCCCCTCCAGAGCAAGTGTGTTTGTTTCAATCACTACATCCTTATTTCGGTCAGGTGCGTCTGGTGCCTTTGTCGGGTCAGTTTCTAGCACCGATTGGAAAGGAGTAGTAAAGACGGTGCGCAGTGGGTCTACTCCACTCGTGGTGGTTGTAGTGGCTTGGGTTGTTCCCGAGTGCGGTTCCACCAGAGGGAAGATCAAGTCTTGGCCTGATCCCTTATTTTTAGCAGCGCTGGTTGTCCCAGGGGTCTGCTTAGGAGTTAGTCCACTTTGCGACTTCTTTCCCATAAGGTCTGACTGCGATCGCTGATTACCGTGCTTTGTCATTCTAGTGTGGGTTCTTAGTGTAGGGTCCCACGGATGGCGCCGCTTGTTGATACAAAAGTTGGGCGTTCCTGGTTTGGAGCTCCGGTTCTCGTACCAATTGAGAATTGCTGCTTGAGACCTGCGCACTAAGAGACAAAAGACAGTAAGACACCGTTAGGCTTACCGTGGGATTGTCTCCCACGATTATCCTCCGGCGTGAGAGTAAGTAATCGGTTTAGGGTTTAAGGAGAATTAGGGTTTGAGATCGTACCTTAAACGAGGGATATGATTCCCTTTATATACGCACGGAATCCTTGTTGGTTCCGTGTTCCTCAACCTTCTGCGTATCCCGCCTAAGTCGGTTGGGAATAATAATCCTCTTATTTAGAAGATATCGGATATCTATTCTGTGAATAGCTTTGGGCTTGGGCCTTCGTGAGCCCAAACCTTTAATCGGTGTAGCCCGACTCGTACCGGGCTAAGTTAGTGTTGGACTCTAGCCGGATTCATGACCCGGATGTAGACTATACGTCATCATACTCTAACCCTAATTATTTTTCAAACGATGTAAATCAACTCATGCATTAATTCATCTCATCACATTTGTTAACGCTATATCGCGTTATTAGACTAGAGTTAATGATATTCACGTTGAACTACGAAAATAAAAAATCTATTTATTTGGTGTGAGTTATTGATTGGTGGCACTTTACATTAAAGAAGCAATGTCAGGTCCACACATGTAATTAAATTTTGAAAGGCTACACATTTATTTTTTTGCACGTGAAATACACATTTTTTAAAGCATCTTGTCATCTAGAATTCCTAATTTGATGTTAGGTTCGTTGGTTCAAAATTTCCGGTTTTGTTTTCAACCCTTTGAAATCAAGAAAAAGGAAAAGCAATTCTGATGTGTATAGTATATGTGGAATTTCTTTCACTCATAAACTATTATTTTGTAAAAAAGAAAATGTTACATCAAAAAGTTTGTATTATAATGGTATCATACGTTGTGTGAAAAACTATTTAATCAAATGATTGTGGATTTAAGTTTTGCTTAAAACATGTGAGATCGATTTGTGGTGTATATTGTGAGATAATTAAAATTTTCGTTCTAAAAAAAATTATTTACGGTTTAAAAAAAATGCTAAATATAATTTTACAATCTATGTTTAAAATCATTTAATATCTATCAAGATCCATAGTACAATAAGTTACTAATTAAAATTACAATATTTATCCTACTTATATTAGTAGTAAAAACTTTTTCATCAATGCCAATAATATATACGTAGTATTTTTTTTTTCTCTCAATCAGGAATCTGTGCTATAGCATTTTTGTTAGTCATTAATGTTGTTAAAAAATTATTTTCTAGACTGTAAATAATTTGTACGGTAAATACGCCATTGGAAATTACCATCTACAATAATTATTGTAATCGATCATTATCTATCTGGCTTTCTACATCAAGATACTTATAAACTACAACCTACAAATATCATTTTCTCATTTTTCTAGTACATTTCAAAACACAAAATACTAAAATATATTCGGTGGGTAATCACGTTCGAATAATGTAAAATCATTGGTCGTGTTTTTGTCATCTTCGATAAATAGCGTGCACATGAATGGTTTTCCCAGTGTTTTTTTGGTAGGACCTTGTCTTATGGGCTATGGCCAAAAAATATTTGGATCTTGAAAATTTCTGAATTGATCTTTCATACAACGTATGATTAGCCATTGGTATGTACTTTAAATTCTATTGACTAGAGAAAATGAATCTAACAGTTGGTTTTCGATAGGGATAATGACATGATATGGACGTTACACAAACAATGTCTAGTCAAAAACACGAATGACAATGTATAACCAAGATGTATCATGTCTAGTAAAATGTCGAGAGTTATGCTATATGTATACGCCTCTACATTAGGCTCTAGTCACGACTCACAACCCTTTTAGGTTCACAATAAATGAACACAAGTTGTTGCCACACTTTGTGTTGATCCATATCGCTAAGATATATCATTATATATTGATGTTTCGCTCCAATTATCTTTCACTGGGCAACACAATTACATTTAGTAATCATATAACAATCAGTTTACGGGTTCAAAATTTTAATTGAGACACATTGATATAGATAGATAGGTACATAACTATTTGAGTATTTAACTATTTATGTTTTTGTATGGGCCTGGATATTGTGATTATTGGGTTGTAATTTGTAATCAAGGACTTTCTTTTTGTATAAGCCCATGTATGCTATCTTACACTCAATTGGTCCATGATTTGTAAACTTCATTTCTAAACATGCAAAAGTAATTTATATGAGCATATCTACCGGTATATGGATGGAACCAGAGTGGGTCTCAGGAAGTCATTGGACGTAAACTTATGAATTTTTTCATCGTAGTGTTAACTTTGGTAGAAAACGTCGCTTTCTTCTCAATACAACTGGCCTATAAAAATTATGTCTGTAGTCTTGTTTAGCTTTTTGTAAATGCACACTGATGATATCTGTATGAAAATAACATGTAAGAGGATATAAAATAACCAGCAGTGGACCTCGGGGTTTTTGGGGAATCGTGGGTTCAGGGGAACCCGATGGATGTTTGTTGCATAGTGTAAATTTTTGTTAAAAATCCCAAACTTTTAGAAATGCACTTGGCCCTGAAATTATGTGTCACATAAAGACATGTCTTGTTTGGTTATTCCACTAATATTTTAAAAGAACTACACGCCTTCTTATTTTTTTTACTAAAAATCTTACTTTTTAGTTTATTTTTATTTCTCTTATATTTGTAAAAAAAAAGTTTGTGCACCTGATGACTTACTTTCCCGAGTCCACACAAATAACTATCCAAACAAATATGTTGCATATATCAAATAGAAACCTAGATAAGGTGCATATAAGCAATAGAAAAATCGATCCTAGCCTAATCCTAGTTGATATCCAATCAGCTTATACCCCGAGTTTACTTAATCTACAAGTAAACTTAAATCCAAGCTATAACTAAGTTTTATGCACGTACGTACGTACATATGAGGGAAAACTAATTAAGGAGTATTTTGGAAAAGTACATTAGGTTGATGAATCCTAATCCTGGTAAGAATAAATTAAATATAGTTGCTACATTTATCAATCTCTTTTACGGCTTTATTAGAAAGAAACATTATTCTCAAAGCATGATGGTTGTTCTTTGGAACCCTAGGATTCAAAAATCAGTTGATATTATTATCCCTAATGTGTTAGATCCGAAGATATATGAAACTGTTTTTGGTTTTGGTGTTTGTCCTCGTACTAGCTAGTCACCCTAAGCTTGTCAAGATTACAGTTAATCGTAATATGTGGATGAAATTTGCAACACAAGTTGAGGTTTTTATATTAAGTTCAAGGGTTTGGAGAAGTCCATGCAGAAATCTGCCTATTAAATCAATTCGGCTTTTACATGTTTCTGTAGTTACAGTCTTACAGATGACTTTATTTATTGGCTTGCTTATGATTGAGAGTTTAATGATCGATTGAGGCAACTCATTATGTCGTTTGATATAACTTGTGAAGAATTTACACAAGTCTATCTCCCTGATAGTTCAAGTACTAAGTCTCATTTGGATATTGCTAAGCTACGAGAGTCTCTTGTTGTCGTTGAAAGCATCGATGGGTCCAATAATATGGATGATGTAGAATGGTGATCCAAAAGTACGTGTTTAGAAAGATATTCACCATCAACATACCAGATGCATCAATAACAAAGGTACTTGGTTTTAGACAGAATGGCGAGCCTCTAATTAAAAATAATAAAGATATCGAAGAGGATGAACTTTTTGTTTATGAATCCAACTCGCAACAATTCAGGTTTACTGGGATTGCTAGAGGTTTATGTTCATTCTTTCTGAGTCCCTACAGGCAAACACTACTTTTGCTTGATCACTAACATTGTACTTTTGCCAAAACAATAATGAGGTAACCTACAAATAACTTTGAACCATGAGGCGCAACTCGGCGAACGCAAAGGGTGTGTGGTGATTTCTTTGTTTTTTTCTTTTCCTGATTTTGTTTGAAGCTTATGCATTAGATAATATTGCTTAATTTGCTTATAATGGTTACTGCTTATTTCATGTATGTTATTTACCGTCTCAGTTAAAGTGTTATTGCAATCCTGATATATAAAAGGATAGATTGCGAATACTATGACGGGTGCGATCATACCGGCACTAATGCACCGGATCCCATCAGGACTCCGCAGTTAAGCGTGCTTGGGCAGCCAACCAACGAAGACCACCAACACTTGCAAATGATGATGGATGCCCACGCGAGACTAGTTATTTGCCTAGACTTTGGTTAATTTGACTCTTTTTTTAAATAAGTTGAGGTCATATAAGTCCAATGTGAGAGTTAGCCATGGTTATTTCTATGGATGTGTCTATATATTTGAAAACTTACTAATTTGATTGGTATATTACTATCTTTGGGAAAAATCTCTAGCGCTTGTTTAGACATATGATCTGTGCAGAATGGTCTTGATTGGTACGTTTGCAGAAAATTTCTCATAAACAGAAGACAGCAGATTCATGCACCTGCAGCAACATGTGGCAGTGTGGCACACACGATTCTCATTAGGAACAATGTGTGGATGTACATGAGACAGATCTGGTGAATTTTATCAATGGTGGAATTGGCGATGATGTTCCACAATGGTTCAGAGGTACCTTCTATCCTTTGAAATTGTTAATAAGCATATCTAATTTAGAGCATATTTTAAGGATATTTACTTCTGAGCTCAAAACCTTTTACATTTCTTTTTTTCATAACAGAGTTGAAATTTAGCTTTGGCCATAAGTCTGCTAATTTTCTATACCTTAAGTAGATGCTTAGTAGAGGCAAGAAAATGGACGGGTCCAAACGGGTAATTTAGGTTGTAGGTCATCAAAACGGGTCTGGTTGGATTAAATGAGTCACTTATTGTCTAGAAAGATCAAGAGTTAGGAAACCTAAATCCATTTTACATGTAACCCAATCCGTCTGACCCGCATATTTTTCCACTTCTAATCTTGGTATTGTAGTATAACCTTGTTAATAGACAAAGGGGTCGGACGTTCCTTTTGGGTTTTTGTATGGTTCAAACAACTTTAACAAAAGCCGAAAATTCTAGGCATGATTTTTGAAGTTACTGTTAATTGAGACGTTGATATTTAAGTAAAAAACAATCTTATGAACATGCGCTTCTCACCTAGCATACTTTTGCGACCACAGCCATTGACGGACCTACATGTATGCCGGGTGTGGCACGGGCTACACCCGATTTTAGGTCACAAAGTGCAAATAGATTTCATAACTGCTGTTTTTTTGGTATGTGCAACCCCCAAAACTTTTTTTCTACTTTCGCTTCTTACAGTGTAACTTTAGTTAGCTCAACATTTCTTTTGTGCAACACCCTCCAAAAAATCCTGGGTCCGTCCATGACCACAACATGTATATATAACATGTATCTCCTCAATTAATTATAGTAATTGTCATTACACGCACAATTTTCAACTTAATTAGAAAGAAAAAATTTCGTGGCATCAAAGGATTTTTTTTGTTGCAACTTGCAAGGGCTAACTGCTGAAACAGTAACTAACTTTTATGCCTCTGAGGTGGTTATAGCTAGCGCCAGACTAGAAATACAGGGATAACGGCAGTTTTATTATGGGTTTTTGGTCCTTATGTTGCAGCTGGTGCTGTGATGGTCATTAGCCTCAGAAAAGATAATGAATATCCTTTAATTTACTAAATATTCAAAACAGAATCACAGAAAGAAAAACAACAAAATAATACATCATATTGTTTGTTTATTTGGATTTGAGAAATTCATGTCATTAAATAATTCAATTCTACAAATAACGAAATCTGAAGAATAAAAAAATGGCAGCAACCATTTGTGCTCTTGTTCTAGAAAACATTACGGGTGCGTTTATTTGGAGAACAAATTCTTTTATTTTCTATCTCTAGTTTTGTAAAAATTTGGAAGGAGAATTAATCTCCACAAAACACTTAAAAATATAGAAAACGCGTTTAGTTGATGTTTCTATTTTCTGTTTTGAATAAAGGGAGGGAGGGTTGAGGGTTACAAAGGAAAACAAGAAAAACAACTAAAATTTTGTTGGGTTTTAGGTTCCTTGGATCAAGAATTACTCTAAGTGCTGGAACCACGGACAGGTTCGATATAACCACGGACAGAAGAATGTAACCGCTGATGAAGACAAACTGCGGCTAGTAGTATTGTGTAACCGCTGATATTGATATGTAACCACTGCTAGTCTTGTATAGTCGGTTTAGTTTATTGTATTAGATAAATATGGAAAATATATTTATCTTGTAGGTTGCGTATTGTATAATGTAAAGGACTCCTTAGTCTATAAAAGGAGGTCCTAGGTTAGATTAGATATACGAAGGTTTTATATCTAAGGTCGATACACTTCAAGGTTGCAAAACCCTAATACTGTAAGAGTATTCGTATTAATAAATAATATTGAGGTGTTGAATGTTTATTGTTCTTCTTCTTAAGATTAAGTGTTAAATTCTGCGTAATACTTAATAAGCTTTTATTCTAAGTCAGTTTCTATATTAGATCGTTTGCTCAACTAGGATCAACAAGTGATATTAGAGCTTGTGATCTAGAAACTGTAACCAAGAAGAAGTTCTGTTAAGCTTTATTCAAATAAGTAAAGATGTCTGACGAAACTCACATGGTGACTGCTTCAAAGGTACCCATGCTCAAGCATGGTGAGTATCAAATCTGGAGAATGCGAATGAGGCAATACATTCGTATGATTGATTATGCTCTCTGGGATGTCGTTGAAAAGGGAGACACTCTTCCTAAGAAGGGTGAGGATGGTCAAGAGATAGCTATTGTTAGTGAAATTGATAAAGCAAAAAGGAAAATGGAGATCAAAGCTCACAGTATTCTCTCCATGGGAATACCCAATGACTATGCTTTGGACTTTGAACAATATGAGTCTGCTAAAGATTTATTGGATGCTCTTGAAATAAGGTTTGCTGGTAATGAAGCTACTAAGAAGTCAAGGATGAATATGCTCAAGCATCAATTTGAAACATTCACTGCTCTTAGTGGAGAAAAGATTGATGGCACATATAATAGACTTCAAAAACTTATCAGCCAACTGAAGTCAGTAGATTATAAGGTTCTTCAAGAAGATATTAATTTGAAGTTCATTAGGAGTTTATCATCTGATTGGGCTATTCATACAATTGTGTGGAGAAATAAGGTGGACTTTGATAAGATGACTCTGGACAATCTCTTCAACAACTTGAAGGTTTATGAGTCTGAGAGTAACTTTGCTAATGCATCCTCTACTAAACAAAACATTGCTTTTGTTTCCACTAATCACATGAATTCACAAGATGTAACCACCGCTGCATATGGAGTAACCACGGCTATCGCAAACAATACCACTGTTAGTGATACTGTCAGTGATGGTGCAATTTGTGCTTTTCTATCAGATTTAACTACCAGTGTTAATGTTTTGAATCAAGATCTAGATCAAATTGATTATGATGATCTTGATGAGATTAATCTTCAATGGCAAATGACAATGTTAACTCTCCAAGCAAGGAAGTTTCTAAGGAGAACTGGAAGACAGGTTAAGTATGATGGTCAAAGGAGAGCTGGATTTGACAAAAGCAAGATGGAGTGCTTTAACTGCAAGAAGAAAGGTCACTTTGCTAGAGAATGTCGAGCTCCTAAGAGAATTGAAGGCATTAAGAAGACCACAGAAGAGTCTGCTGCTTCTTCAGCCTTGGTTGCTCAACTGGGATCAACAAATTTGTTTTGTAATTTTCCTTGTTAAGTTAGAAAATAGGGGATTTGTGTTTTACAAAACATTTTGTTGGAAAACGTTGATTTGAACGCGATCTCTGTTTTCCTTGTTTTCCACAAAATATTTTATGGAAAACAAGGGTGTTTTCCCTCAACTAAACGCAACCTACTTATTTTGTTTTCCTGCTTTTCTTCTAGCTCTTCTTTCCCTCAAGCTCAAGGATGTTGTGAGTCCCAAACCTTTGATCTACTTAGCTTGTATAAGTATATTGTCTTGGATGAATCCAAAATAATTGTTAATGAAACAAAGCTTAATGTTAATCAAGTATGCGGAATCAATAGAACAGTGAATATGCAATGGACAAAGTAATAATCAAAACACTTCAATATTATTAAAGAATAATACGGATACTTTGGCTAGTATCAGGGTATACAACCTTGAAGTTCTTAATACGACTGTTCTAGTTAATTTTGTATTGGTGTGTCAAACAATATAACCTAGGACCTCCTTTTATAGGACAAGGAGTTCTTTACAAGAAAACTATTACTATAAAATCGTATAAGATATATACAATATCTATTCTTAAAATACAAAACGTGTGCATATCCTATTAGCAATACAAAGCATATGTACTAGCAGTACTAAGTCTGTTAGTACTGCTAGTATATTCTTCACTAGTCTTAGTCTGTATGCTTAGCAGTATCCAACACAATTAGTACTGCTATTATTTAATTCCCAACAATCCTCTCCTAAACTTATGATTTCTCTGCAAATCACTTAGTTTCATTAATTAAACTTTAAGCCTTCTGATGAGGGGGGATTCCAAACACTACTTTCTTCTTGCAGTCTTCATTGCTTGGTCAAGCTGATTTAGGATCTTCCTTATTAGTCTTTTTGCCATCTCTGAGTCTTCATTCACAATAAGTTTTGTAGATAACATAAACACTAAAATTCCAACTCTGAAGGGTACTCTTTTTCTACCAGCATAAACACATTTGTACCATTAGTTGTAGATACATGATATACACCAGATGTGTCATATAATCTCCATGTAGTAGCTCTGTCTGGAATATGAAATTTCCACATACTATCAAGAGGATCAGGTTCAAATAATCTACCTAGCTCAGTCCATAGCTCTAGTTCCTTAATATTTTCAAAGTCTGCATGACTGAACTTTTCTTTGATCAAATTCCACAGCTTCACTAGATCATCCCTATCAAATGCCTTGACCATATCAGAAAAAGTCTTGAACATTTCCACCTTGTTTTCCAATCTGATGATCTTCCAAAATATACCAAATTTTTCATTGTGAATTTTCCAATCAACAATGGGATATTTTGACTGCAATGGTTCAACAAACACTGCGTCTGGAATAGCTACCAACTCTTGTTGAAGTTGTATGTCTTCTTGTGTTTCAACCTCTTCAGAAATATCTTCTTTAACTTTTTGCTTCTTTTCAGAACTGGAATCAAATAATGTAGCCTTCCTTTTAAGACAACTTTCTTCAGAATCAACTCTTGTTGGAGTAGCAACATCTGGATCATTAACAGTATCAAATGGAATATTAGCGGTATCATCTTTAGTTTGCACTGCTTGTGTAATGATTCTTCTAGTTGCAGCAGTATCAACTGTAACTCCCATCTGTCTTGCTACCTTTTTCACATTCTTCACAAGGTTTTCAACTTTAACTGGATGCCCTGTGTCTTGATGAACTTGCTCAGGTTGCTCATCATTATGTGGAATATCATAATTCATATCCATCCTCCCCTGAATGTTTGCATCATTACCTTCTTGAGATTTCCTCCCCTGTTTGGAAGACTTCCCTTGCTCCATGTCTGCATCAGAACTGTCTGAGCTTGATACAACCAGGTTGACTCTTTTTGGTTGTTGAAGTGACTTCACCTTCAGCTGCAATTTCTTCACTATGCCAATAAGATTTGTATTGAGCCTGGTGTGTGAAGTCTTAGTGTGCTTAAGTTCCTGCTCCAAGTTAGTCACCTTTTATTGTAAGCCTGGTACATGTAGCCATCAAGTCCAGTATAAGTTGCAAACTACCCTCACCACTTCCAGATGTGTTAACTTCTGGGAGAGGTGGATCACTGGGCATATACCTTATATTTTCCATGAGGCTAGGGTTTCCATCACCTGTAGCTGATCCCTTAGAACCAACTACATTAGATGTGGCTGTGAAGTCCCAAACCTTGGATCTAGAACACTTAGCTTGTAAATGAGTAGTTGTCTTGGATGGTTCTAAAACAACAAAGAGAAACTTTGTATGAATACACACAAGTATGCGGAATCTACTTGAATGCACTTAGAAGATTAAAGTAAACAAGTAAACACAGAATGTAACACCAATGCTTCAATATTATTAATCAATAATACGAGTACTCTTCCTAGTACTAGGGTTTACAACCTTGAAGCTTTGCTTAGAGTGGCTAGTGTAAAGGAAATGCTAGTATGTATAAGAGATGTTCTAACCTAGCTAGGATCTCCTTTTATACACCAAGGAGTCCTTTACAGAGATTACTATGCATTAAACGTATCATATCTTCTATAGGGATAGAAGATATGCTATTACAAAACGTACACGACATTCCATACATAGAACATTACTAACTTTTACACTATCAGTACTAACTTCTACACTATCAGTACTAACTAGTTAATACTCTTATATTATCACTATCAGTACAAACTGCCAACACTAAGATTACTAACTATATTTGTGAATTTCCCAACAATCCTCCCCTAAACTTGTGATTGGGTTTCTGAATCACAAGTTTCTTCAGTCTGAGAGGATTCTTCCAAACCTTATCTCTGTCTGCTAGGTCTTCCAGCTTGATAAAAAATCTTTAGCAGCAACTCCTTGGCCATTACAATTGCATTGCCCATTCTCAATCTTGCATCCAGCATCTGTAGAAGTGTTCCAAAAGCAAGTGGATATGTCCTTTCAACAAGCATGTAGATGTCTATTCCATTGCAAGTAGTCACAAGGTGCAGTCCACATGAATCCAGCAGTGTCCAACTCAGCTCTTCATCACCAGACTGAAATTTCCATTGATCTCCTGTTAGATCAGGTTCAAAGATGTTCTGAAGTTCATATAGCAACTCCACATCCTTATCATTATCTGGATCTTTATTCTTGAACCTGTTTTTGACCAGTTCCCATAGCTTGAGCAGATCTTCCCTATCAATAACTGCAAACAAATCTACCAAGTACAAATATGCACTTGTTCTTCCTCCAGCTCTGTGAATCCTCCAATACCTTTTACCTTCTTTAGTGTAGATATCACAATTTATGATTGGATACCTAGTGGTGATGGGCTCTGAATACAATGCCTCTTCAGGAGCTTCAATCAGCATCATCCTATTGAGCTCTTCTTTAGTTATTCCACCTCCACCTTGATAAGAGGATTTTAGCCTTTTTGTAGCAGTTGGGGAAGCACCTTCTTCAGCTGGTCTCTTGTTACTTCCTATGGGCTGTGTCCTTCCAACTTAATCATCTGGTTGCATGGGAGTGAAGTTAAGAATTCTTCCTTGAACTCTATCAGCAGTTCTTTGGAGAGTCTCCCAAGATAGTTGATTCAGCTGCTTCAATGTTCTCTTATCTTCACCCTGATGCTTGATGAACTTGACCAGGTACATCTTCTGCTGACTCTTGGTAGGAGGCTTTTGATGCTTTTCAATTTCCCTTTGCTCTCTGAACTGGCTTTGCCTTCTTGCCAAAATCTCACTAAATAACAGAGTTGCTTCATTAATGCTTGTTCCTTGATCTTGCTGCATCTTCTGTTGTACTTCATTTGTGGCTTCTACTTTGGCTCTCATATCATCCCATGTCTGCCAATCTTCTTCTAACTTAGCCATTTTCTGTTTTTACTTAGCTGCAGCTTCTTCCTATTTGTCTTTCTCAGCCCATTGTTCTACAAGTTTCTTTGTTGCGTCTTCATTGATCCTATCCAATTCAGCTTTAGACCGTTTCTTCTTCTGTGGTTCTTCTTGCAGAATACCCTTCCCTTTATCTTTGGGATCAATTCTTTGAGCTAAAGTGGTTGGTTCTGAGACACCTCCTTCTTTGATCACAACTCCTTTTTCTTTTGGTTTGGATGCTGACTTGGGCTTCTTTCTCAAGTATAAGACTGGAGGCTTCTTGTAAACAAGTGAGATGAGGACAGTTTTTTTCAAGCTTTGTAGCCCCAGAAAAACATGCTTCTCCCTTTCTTCCTCATCATTGTCCTCATGTGTTGTGGTAGTGATAGTTATAGCTTATGTAGTGGATATTTGTTGTAGTTCTTCAGCTACTTAGAATATGGTTAGTACTGATACATGAACTTCCGGAGTACTAACCATAGTACTAATAGTACTAACTACAACACTAATAGTACTAACTGGGATAGTACTGATAGTGCTTGTAGGAGTACTAAGTACTTCTTCAGTGTCTTTCTTGGCCTCTATATTAACCTGAACTTCCTCTTCTTCATAAAAAGGACTCTCAAATGCACCACCTTACCATTGACCAAACTCTTGTCTTCCTTGAATGTCTGAACTCCTCCCCTATTTGGCAGAATCCTCTATAGAAGTACTAGACACCCTGAACGTGGTCTTTCTTTTATGTGATGCAGTGGCTGGAGAGGTTGCTGCAGTAGTCTTGGAAAGAACTTTGACCTGATGCTCCAATCTTTTCATCCTGAGAAGCATCTTGGTATGTACTTTGGAGGCATTTTTCTTGGTCTCCTCCAAAGCCACTTTCATCCTGTTAACCTTTTCGCAAAGAAACCGGTACAATTCCTTCATATCTTTTAGTGTCAAGTTGCCCTCACCACTTCTAGCTGTGTGACCTGCTGAGAGAGGTGGGCCATTGGGCAATTTAGTTGCACTCCCAGACCTAGCCTGAGCAGAAGCAACCCCCCTTTTAAGCCTTTGCCTGGGTCCACCCTATGAGGCTTGCTCACTAGGTTTTGGCATGGGTTGGGTCTTACTGATGTTACCACTGGCCACACCAGCTTCTAAGCATGGTTGAGTAGTGGCAGCCCTAACCATTCTATCTCCTTCATCACCTGAGATAAGCTCATATGGTCCAATGTGAGTAGGAGAATGGGTTTGAGCTGTCCCACTCCCCTGTCTGGTATGCTTATTGGTTGATGAATGTTGATATGTGGCTGATTGATCACCATCTGTGGGTGTGTGTTGGGAGCCATCTGTTCTTGATGGTCCCTCACCCTCTTCAAGTAACATGTGAGAAAACAAAGGCACTAAAGTCCTACTATACCCCTTCACATCCCTTGACATATTTGAGAAAACTTTGGATGTGAGGATTTTTTGTGGATAAACATTTTTGTGAGACTGCAAGTTTTGTTTCTGAAGATCCCAAAATAATTAATAAACCTGGGATACATCATACCCTCAAAAATATAATTTGAAAAATTGAATACCCTGCCTGTTGCAAGGCAGATCAAGGCTGTGGCTATATTAGTGGGGAAAGCATCCCAGCCAGTCATTTTGTAACTCAAAGAATGCAAGAGGTATGAATGAGAAACCTCCATTGTGGGGAAAACTGATTTTTCTTAACATTAAAATTATTGTCATGTCTATACCCCATCAATGAAAGTTGTTCAAGAATTTCAGTGGCTGGCAAAGTGATAGTACCTTGAGCATCTCTAAGATGAAGATGTTCTCTTAGAGATGCTTCAGTAATAACAATTTGAATGCCATCCACTGTACCGGTTAATTGTGGTACCCCTTCATCAGATGTTAAAACAATAGCAGTTTGCTAAAACTTTCTGATAGGAGTACATAAGATAGTAGGGTTAAAAAGTAAAGCAAACCTTATGCGGCTTTTGTTAAGAAAAGCTACTATCTCAGTGAACTATGTATTGCCTTCTGGAAGCCACCATGTTGTGCTTTTCAACAAAATCAAGAGGATCCATTAGCAATAAGAGTTAGGGTTATTAATGTGGGATTAGTTTGCAAAAGTCTTTAGAGAATTATGGTTGAAGCAATTGAGAAGTTATGCAAGATATAAAGAGAGTTCTTGAATTTTGATTGGACCGCCTTGAAGTTATTTTTAGTAAAAAGTAAAGATTAGCCAAATAGGAAACCTTTATATAAATAAACCGGTGGTAACAACACAATTTGCAAAGGTAATCATTGCAAAACAGACTTTTGGTAGAAGTACTAACGGCTAGTTCATCAGGACTAACTAAGCTTATCAGTATTAACTTATAACATCAGTATTAACTTTAACCATCAATATTATCTTATAGTTTTGAAATCATAATACTATAACCCCATTTTGAAGGGATTAAGTGTGGTAACAGACACTTAATCAAAGCTCGGCCTCATATGGCCTCTGGTTTGGTGAAAACCAATGGTTTCAGTGCTAAGCACTGCCTGTGATGGATAGTCCCATTCAAAGGGCCTTCCTGACAGGGTTTCCAGCTCGTGGCAGGTGTTGCCTCCAACACAAGTGTTGAATTCACGTTTGCTCGCTGTTCTCTAAGCCAGATGCCCTTGGGCTAGTCACACTATCTGAGAACAGTTAGAATGGCAAAGAGTGGGTTAGTGCAGAATGAATCTGACTAACTGAAACCATCAATTCATGTTCATTATATGACTTAAATGTTTGTGTTGCTTTTCCATAAAAGGGCCTTGGTGAAGTAGATGGTGAGGATTTTGAAAGGTTCTTTTTGGGTCTTTCACCAAATACTTTGGGTTGTGGTCTAGCAGTATTAACTGGCCTTGAATTATTCAAAGGTTTTATGCCAGTCTTAAGAAGTACTGCCTCTGGGGTCATAATGGGTTGAGGTCTCATAGGGTGTCTGCATTGAGCCTGCAAATGAGAGAAGCTTCCACACACAAAGCAAGATTTGTTAAACATGACAAACTCATCCCCTAATTGCTCAGATTTAAGCTTGTTCCAGTTCCTTTGATTACCTCTAGGACTGGATGACATGTTCCTATACATCTTAGCATATTTTACTGTCTTCCTAACATGTTTTTCATTAGGTTTTACAGGTTCAGAAATTGTCTCTTGCTTTGGTTCATTAGACTCTACACCTCCTTTTTTGTTTTCAAACACATACACCTCAGGTAAAGAAATGTCACTGGCATTTTCAAAGGCTTCATCAGCCTTCTTAGTTTTGGTCTCCTTGACCTTAGAGCCACGAAAAAAAGTGGGTACCTTAAATTCCTCTAGGCCGGTGTGTTCAAGGTCTATACCAGGGGGTGAGGGAACACCTTTGAATGGTGGAGGTGCTCTTTTATAACCCATTCCTGATTTGGCTTTACCAACTAGAGAGCTTTCAATCATCTTATCAAGTTTCTTAGAGTTATAGTGATGTGTATTTTTAAAAGTATCAACACTTAGTTCTATGTTATCTTTAGCTACTGTGACTTTCTCTAGTTATTCTTTTAGCACACTTATAGTGGTATCTTTAAGTGAGATTTCCCTATTAAGCAATGTTGTTGTTTCAGAAAACTTTGACTCATTTTCCTTATAATGCATAATTTGTTTTTCCAAAACTGCTAAGCCTCTCTTATGGTTTGCCAAGCTATAACTGGTTTTAGCAAGCTCTTCAGACAAATTATCAAACTTGGTTTTAAGAGACTCATATTCACTTAATGAGACACATGTTGATTAGACTTTCTTCTTCATCAGCCATGAAGCTCCAATCATATCCAGCACCATCAATAGCCACCATTTCTTTGGAAGAAGAATCATCAGCTTCACCACTTCTTCCTTTGTTTCTGGGGCTTCTGCTATCCCTAGCAAAATGCCCAAACTTGCCACAGTTTTAGCACTCCACCTTTCCCTTGTCAAAACCAACAATATCCCCATCATTGATCTTGATCTGCCTCCCAGCTCTCTTCATGAACCTTCTTGCCCTTATACTTATCAAAACAATATTCCACTTGATATCCATTTCTTCAATGTCATCTTCATGGATCTGTTTTTGGTCATCATGAGTGATCTGGGATCCCTTTTGCTGCTTAGAGATGAAAGCATAAATGGTACTTTCATTGATGCCCATTGCAGTGATAGCCAAACAATTAGTATTAACATTAGTACTAGAAGTACTAACACTAAAACTGTCTTTCTCATTACTAGTGACTGGCTGAGCCACAAAAGCTATGTTTTGTGGCCCAGAATTAAAAGATGCAGCTGCAGATCTTTTCATGTCTTGTTCAATGACTTTAAAGTTATTGAACAAATTATCCAATCCCATAGTTTCAAACTCTACCTTATTCTTCCAGACAATGACATGTGTGTCCCACTTTGGAAATGGAAGACTTCTAATAAACCTGATATTGACATCTTCCTTAGAGATATCCACACCCAATACTACCAATTGACTGATAAGTTTTTGAAGCCTATTGTAAACTGAGTCAATAGACTCAGTAGCACCAGCAATGAAGTTTTCAAATTCTTGCTTCAAAAGGGTTTTCTGAGTTTTCTTGGTGGCAGAGTTACCACCAAATATAGTCTCAATGGCTTTGAACAAGGTCTGAGCATCCTTGTGTTTGCTGAAGTTGAGTTGATGATCATCTGGTAATGCCATAAGTAAAAGACTTCTGACCTTGAGATCATTGCCTCTTTGGGCCATTTCATCAACAGTGATAGGTTCACCTTTGTCTTTAACAACAATTTTGCCACCAACTTCTTTAGAAACAATGGATTTATAGGAGTCCCCATTGAGCACAATGTTCCACAGCTTGTAGTCCAGTACCAAGAAATACTGTTCTATACGCATCCTCCAGAGATCATATTCATTTGACTGCAACTTAGGAACTCTGATAACAACACTGGATTTGCTTGAATCAAAGTCCATTTCTTCAATTCTGTCACACATGATCTTCTAAAACAAAGCTTTCAGGACACAAGCTCTGATACCACTTGTGAGGTCTCAAACCTTGGATCTAGAACACTTAGCTTGTAAATGAGTAGTTGCCTTGGATGGTTCCAAAACAACAAAGAGAAACTTTGTATGAATACACACAAGTATGCAGAATCTACTTGAATGCACTTAGAAGATTAAAGTAAACAAGTAAACACAGAATGTAACACCAATGCTTTAATATTATTAATCAATAATACGAGTACTCTTCCTAGTACTAGGGTTTACAATCTTGAAGCTTTGCTTAGAACGGCTAGGGTAAGAGAAATGCTATTATTTATAAGAGATATGTTCTAACCTAGCTAGGATCTCCTTTTATACACCAAGGAGTCCTTTATAGAGATTACTATGCATTAAACATATCATACCTCCTATAGGGATAGAAGATATGCTATTACAAAATGTACACAACATTCCATACATAGAACAGTACCAACTTTTACACTATCAGTACTAACTTCTACACTATCAGTACTAACTAGTTAATACTCTTTATCAGTACAAACTGCCAACACTAAGAGTACTAACTGTATTTGTGAATTTCCCAACAGTTGCCCTTGTAGGGGTCTTATTTATGTTACCCCTGTCCTGACCAGTTTCTAAGCCTGTGTGAGTAGGAACAGCCCTTCCTATAGTGTCAGAGACAACCTCATTTGCATCAAGAATTATGGTAGGAACTCTGTGCTGAGGAACATCAGAGTCCTGTATGATATTTTTCCTAAGTGGTGATGAAGATGATTGGGATGGTGATAATGAATGAGATAGGGGTGTGTGTTGGGAGTCAATTGGAATTGTTGATCCTTCACCCTGATTGTGTAACATATTTTCAAACAAAGGTACTACAAGTCCATTGAACCCCTTAGATGCCATCATCATATTACTGAAAAGTTTTTGTGTTAAGCAAGGAGTTTTATAAATGTTTGCATGGAACTTAAGTTTAACTTGAGAGATTTCCAAAATTGTTTGCACAAATCGTGGATACATTAAAAACTTGAACTGATTATCCATATTTTTCACCATACTATAAAAAATTAATTTTGAAAAATTGTAAGTTCTACTAGTTGATAAGCCTATAAGAGCAATAGCAATGTTTCTACTAAACTGCTCCCATAAAGTTTTCTTGGAACTTAGACAATGCAGAATAGTATGAATCATGAATCTCCATTATGGGGCAAAACAACCTTTGAGACAAGATAAGTTTTTAGATGATATGCCATACCCCATTATGGTTAAGTTTTGAAAGATTTCAGTATTTGGCATATCACTAATACCACCTGCATCACTTAGGTGCATATGCCTCCTAAGAGATTCTTCAGTAAGAATGATGATAGTGCCATCAACTTTGGCTTTAATCTGTTTGTTTCCATTTTCAAAAGTATTGACAGTGGCAGTCTGCCAAAAATACTTGATATGGGAAACAAAAACAATTGGATGAACTTTAAGAGCATACCTAATGTGGGTATGATCCAGAAAATTCACTATCTTTTGAAAGTCGCATGCTTCCTTGGTTTTCTCCAAGAATGCCACCTTGTCATGTTTTGCAGCAAATTCAAGAGGTGCCATTAAAGAGAATTTAGGTGTTAGGAGTAAAAGATTGTTTTGACTGCTGGGTTTTAAATCGATTTGGAATGAATGATACTTCTGATAGCCAATTGAGTTTTCATAGACAAGATTTAGGGTTTCAAGATTGACCGACTCTAATTATTAGAAAACTTGAGAGAAGGATAATCTGTTTAAAGAAAGTAAATACTTTCCAAGTTAAACGCCCTTTAAAAATAACAAACTCTCAACGGCTATTTTTATAAAGTAGTTATAAAATTTCCAGCAGAACCAAGTTATGCTAGCAGTACCAAAATTTTGCCTAGCAGTACAAACTTTTCTAAAACATTTTTCTAAGCAGTATAAACTCAATTTTTTTACAAAACATTACTTCTTTGGGTTTTATGAAGGGATTAAGTGTAGAGGAAGATAGTTAATCAAAGTCCGGTCTCATATGACCTCTGGTTGTCTGAAAACCAATAGTTTTAGTACTTAGTACTGCCTGTGACAGATTGACTCATTCAAAGAGCCTTTTTGACAAGGTTTCTAGCTCGTGGCAGTTGTTACCTCTAACACAGAAGTGCTAGATTCACGTTTGCTCACTGTTCTCAATGTAAGAGCTCCTTAGAGTAACACATTATCGTTGTTAGGAATTAGAAATTCCAGTTATTAAAGAGTCGGTCACCTCAAGTATATGTAATCGTTAGAAAGCTCGTAGTCGTAGTTCATTTAAGTAAAGTAGTATTTAGTTTAGTAACACCGTGGAGGACGGACGGGTCTTTACCCACTGTATGCCTGATCCACAGCCAGTTGTGTGGCGTTTTATGTAAGACTATAAATACTCTCTACCTCCCAAGGTAGAGAGTTGGAGCTCATAATAACAATTTTCTTTCTCTCACTAAAGTTCCCTAAACCTCTAACTTTCTCTCTCTAGAATTCCACTTATACGCCCACTTTGTGTTATGGTTTGATGTGTATGTGAAATCCAATATCCTACAATTGGTATCAAGAGCCATGGTTAGATCATATCTTACATATCTTTGGATTTCTAGTGGTTTTTAGGTGGTTTTTGAGTTTGAAAAAGTTTAGTGGTTTTTGCATCATTTGGTTGATTTCTAGTGTTAAAGTTTGGATTTTGATAGTACTTTTGTGTTTAGAATCATCTCAAGTGTTTAGGTTTTGATTTAGAAGGTTTGAATCACAGTGGTTGGGTTGTTTTTGGATTGAAAAGTGGTGTTCATGTGTTTTTTTCATGCTAGCGACTTGAGCCACGGAAAAGTTTTCTTGGTAGCGACTTGCTTTACAATTTGGTAGCGAGTTGTAGTTGAAAGTCGTAGCGAGTTTGGGTTAGCGACTTGTCTAGTGAGACAAGCCGACAAACAGTACATTTAGTGGATTCCCCACTACGAGTAGCGACTTGGTGTTAGCGAGTTGGTACCTAGCGAGTTGCTATTTAGCGACTTGAATATTTAGCGACTTGGTGCTTAGCGAATTGCTGACAAAATTTTGTTAATGACTTGGTTTGTAGCGAGTTGCTATTTAGCGACTTGAATATTTAGCGACTTGGTGCTTAGCGAATTGCTGCCAAAATTTTGTTAACGACTTGGTTTGTAGCGAGTTGTTATATAGCGACTTGGAACTCTAGCGACTTAGCACTTAGCGACTTGGTCCACTGTTTTGTCCTAGCGACTTGGGTGATTTCCTTTGAATACGGTTTTCTCTTGATTCAGTAAAATCCCGTGAAAGAATCTATTTCCCGGTTTAATCATAGAGTTTTAAAATCCCGTTTAATCTGTTAACATGTCTTCCAACATTCCTACAATCATTTCCACTGTTGCCGAGGACGTTCAAGCTGCTGGCTCAGATACTCGTCCACCTATGCTTGACAGAACTGACTATGACTCTTGGGCTCAACGAATCAGATTGTACTGTCTTGGAAAAGAAAATGGGGTTAACATTCTCAAATCCATTGATGAAGGACCTTTCTGAGTTGAGACTACTAGAGATGTACTTGATAGTGCTGAAGATGGAACTTTGATTTACGGAATGGACAGAAAAGATGTATGATGAGCTTGACGATAAGGAGAAAAAGAGATTCGATGCAGATATCCGAGCTTCCAACATTATACTGCAAGGTCTACCAAAGGACATCTACAAGCTTATCAATCACAACACCGAGGCAAAAGCTGTATGGGATAATGTCAAGATGCTTCTTTCTGGTTCTGAGCTAACTGTTGAAGACCGAGAATCACAGCTGTATGATGAATTTGAGCACTTCAAAATGAAACCAGATGAGAGTGTTTATGAGTACTATGTGAGATTTCATAAGCTGGTGAATGACATGAGGAACATCAGAATGACTATGCCTAACATTCAGCTGAACTCAAAGTTTGTAAACAACATGAATCCCGAATGGCACAAATTTGTTACTTCTGTGAAGCTCACTAAAGGATTAAAGAATACGAATTATGAGCAAATCTATGCCTTCCTTCTTCAAAAAGAGAGGCATGCCATGTTTGAAAAGAGGATTCTAGATCAGTTCAAAGCTCAGGGAGAAGCAAGTTCAACAAATGATTCAACTGCGTTTTACTCAAAAGTTGGGATGACCACCAAAGCTTGTCAAGTAGTACCCACGGGAGATGGTGATCACAAACTCATTCCTGATCCAAGGTTCAAGCAACCAAATGCTAATGCTGTCATGGAACATTTCATCAATCCACTGACACTCATGGTTAAAGAGAACATGACACTTTCACCTCACACTAACAAACTTCACACCAACAATGAAATCAGAACCGCCTCCAATCTTCACAATCATGCTTTGATCAGAGATGGGAAAATTATGGGGCAGCCAGTTCAAGAAAGGCAGTTTGATCAAAGAAAGGGTGGAGCAGGTGGAGGTTATGGTGCTAATCAGAATCGAGGAAAGAATGGAAATCAAGGTCAAGCTAAGCCGATCAAATGCTATAACTGTGGTGGTGAGGGACACATTGCAAGAAACTGCACATCTCCAAAACGTCCACAGAATGCTGAGTACTTCAGGGATAAGATGTTGCTTGTGCAAGCTCAGGATAATGGTGCAGCTTTGGATGAAGAGGAATTGATGTTCTTGGCTGAGGGAAATGCTAAGACATATGATGCAGATGTGGATGAGCAACCAATTCAGGAGATAGGGCATAATCATCAGAATGCCTTTCAAGTAGCTGATTGTGATGCATACGACTCTGATGTTGATGAAGAACCCACTGCACAAACCATCTTCATGGCTAGCATTTCTCCAATGGTCTCTCCTAAAGTATCTTCATCACCAAAAGCTCGTCCATCCAAAGACAAAATCATCTCTGAGGTATTAAAATTATACGATGAAGTTGATGAGCAAAAGATACATAACGAAGTACAATCAACTGCGTTTATTGAATCAGATATTGAAAATATGTGTAATATCAATGTTGTCCCATATGATCAATATGTGATACAAAGTGAAAGTGAGATTGTACCAAGTGATGCATCTTCTGCTGTCAATAATGATTATGTTTTTGATGAATTCACTGCATGTGACTCTGATGATTCTGTAATTTCTGAACTAAATGCCTATAAAGAACGTGTTGCTATTTATGAACAACGTGCAAAATTTGAGTTGACCACTCGTGAGCAGGAAATGGATGACCAAGTACGTACAATCATTAGAAAAAGTAATTTTAGAGAAGAAGTATTAAAACAAGAGTTAAATTCATTGCAAGAAAAGCTTTCTAAAACAGCTAAACAAAAACAAGAACTTCAAGAAAATGTGAAAATGCTTAAGCAAGAATTTAATGCAAAGGAATCAAAACTCTTGAAAGATTTTTCTAATCTGAAAACTTTGAAAAACAAACTTGAAAACAAGTTGTACATACAAGGGAACACCATTCAGACTGCTCACATGATCACTAAGCATAGAGTCTTAAGCGATAAGCATAGCATACCCCTTGTTGAGGAACCAAATCCAGAGGTCATTAAAAAGGCTAGAAATGCTTATAAGGTTCTTTATGATGGCAAGGAAATCCTTAAACCTAGACAGAAACCTAGTTGCGTTGAGTGCACTGAGGAAGATAAGAAATCAGATGAAGTCACTAGGGAAAAGATGAACAAGAAATTAGATGATCCTAAATGCAAAGAGAAGAAAATAAAGATCACACCCCATGATTACAAGAAGGAAATTTGGATTTCCTTGAATATGTTTAAGCCTCAGACGTTGTCAACACCCAAACAAGTGTTCTGGAAAAAGGATTTAGATAAGCAAAAAGCAGAGAATCTAGTTGTAACGAATCCTCCCCTTAGGAAAATGCCTAGAGCGACTGTGCATCCTCCAAATACACCAATGCATTTAGTACCTAGGACTATTGCCACGAAAAGCAAGACCTTAATCAGTCAATATGTTATTTTTCAACTATTTGTTGATTTTGAGAAAACTTGTAAGAAAAGGATCACACCCACTGGTATAACTGAAGGGGAAAGGGGTTTTGAGCAAACAAAAGAATGTTATTTAACTGAAGTCATTCCTTTCTTTAAACAACTAAAAGATCAGTTTGAAAGCCTCAAAAAGGGAATGAACCTAGACATTAAAGAAATGGAAAAGGAGTTTGATGTTATGATTGTTGAGGTTAGTGACTATGAGCGTGCACTAAAATATAATGAGATTGAGAGGAAGAACTTACATACATTAAATGAGACTCTTATTACTGAATGTGTTGCTCAAGATGTGTTTTTCACTGCTACCAATTGTTCTATTAATGCTTCCCAATTTCATGAATTATCTGTTGCCCTGAAAGTCTCCCATGATCGTGTCATTGAGCTTGAAAAGACTAATTTTAAACTAAATGAGAAAATTGAACTGGATGATCACGACAATTTGATTAAACATTTTTCTAAACTAGAGGCTGAGCATTTTAATTTACAACTAAAATATCAACATCTTAAAGAAAATG